>JAVYIG010000262.1:210000-706146 GCA_035222895.1 Strongylocentrotus droebachiensis | reverse complement strand
GGGTCGGGCCCCCTGGTAACCCCCCCCCCCCCCTGGATCCGCCACTGTGTTATTCCGCCTGCTTTACTTCTCCAAAAATTGTTGGGCGATGCCTTAATTTCAGCGGCGACCGAGCAGGCTACTAATCGGTCGGTCGCCGATCTGAGTTGTGACCATAGCTTGAGTGAATATACTTATTGTTAGCTTTCTTTTGATTGATTGTATTTTTGTCGGAATAAAGGTAATTTAAACGCTTGACCTTACGCGTCTGACTTCCCGGTCATTGTAAAATGCTACACGTTCACAATGTTTTTACATTTTGTTCATTAATAGTAAAATATAACTGAAGTTTGGGGTTTTATTTGATGAATAAGAGCAATTTTACTGTTTTAAATGAAGGGATCGCTGTAGGGTAGACAGATGCATTTTCCAACCACGCCAAATGTTTTTTACCTACCGATATTCTGCTAACTGAGTTCGTGATGTTTTTCAGGAATCCACTGCTTTCTGCTCCACTAAACGTCCATATACGGAGTCCTTTATCAACTAAATGTATTCAAAATTTATTGATGCTTCCCTCCCAGGTTTTTGTGGTGTTAAAGCATTTCATTCACCTGCTATTATTCTTTGTACTCTAATTGCCAGAACGCAAATTGCATTTAAGTTTCGTAGTTTCTTTCAAAAAATAGGTAAATAAAATACTATGTTCTGCCCAACAATAACAATTCCCTATTGTACATGTACTGTGCCTTTCCCCTCATTGTGTCATAGTTAATTTACCCATTCAAATAATGGAAGTACCTGCCCGATGAAGCTAGTGGCCCGTGACCCCTGAGCACTCGATAATGTTTGGGAGTCAGCTTGTGGTTAACTTCTTTTATGAGACAAATCCAAGCAAACGTTTCCATATTATGCGAGTGAGCAAGGCGACCGAACATAAATTTTATTTGGAGTACACAAACCTGGCACTCTAGCTGCAGACGGTTTTTATCTTGAATTGATTCGGATCACGCACAAGTCCACTTTAATAGTCATAATGAATATGCACCTTCTAGGAAAAGGAAATTACTTTCCATAAACGTGATTATCTAAATTTTTGAAGCTCATGAATGTTTAAACATCTAAGACATCTAAACTTAAACATATAAATGATCATCAATGTCGAATAAACAGTAAAGTTACGAGTGCATAATTTCTTTAAATGACAAAGATGCATGTTATATAAGAATATAAAAAATAACATCATGTGCTATCAGACTCTAAAGAATGATGTGTGATATAAAAATCATATATAGCGCCACGATGCCTGATAAAAAGGGCACTGCTTTTCAATAATATGAATATAAACATTTTAATTTGGAGTGTGGAGAGATGAAAGGAAAGAAAAAAAAAAGAACATGAGATGATATAAGCAGACAGATTGCTCGAAAATGCTCGTCAAATATTATATCAATATTTGAATGCACCTATTACAACATATTATAATGTACAGTATCATACCTATAAACAGAAATGACCTTTGGTTTTTTATTTTTAGTAAATATCCCTGTTAAAGTGGCTATGATCTCGTTTTATATCTTTACCATAATTATATTCTTTTAATCATATAAGACCTCATTTCCTTGTCCCTCTCTTTGTCACCCTCCACCTTCTCCTCAATCCCATCCCTCTCTCCATCTTTCTCTCTCTCTCTCTCTCTCTCTCTCTCTCTCTTTATATATATATATATATTCATTTCCCCTTCCTCTCCCTCTCTCTCTCTCCACCCTATCTCTCAATCTCCTCTCTCTTTCTTTCTCTCTATCTCTTCTCTCAGACGATGTTTACATCAGCATCTCAGCGTCTCTACCTTGCCAGCATGCAGCACGTCTACTGGAGGCACATTAAGATTCTGGTCCCAAACACCTGGTCCATCCAGAGCCAGTACCAGTTTGCTAGAACCGAAACCTTACAGTCTGCCAATATTATCGTGCATAGCTTTCCAGATGACGAACCGTTTGTCGATAACTTAGAAGGATGTGGGAAACAAGGAACTCTGATGCACATGACACCGGCCTTTATTCTAAATGTGCAAGACCGAGAAGACAAGTTTGGCGCTACAGGTATGCGTATTTCAGGAAACTGCATTTTGTAATAAATTATTTTGTAAAGAATCGACAGCAGCATATTGCCAGTTGCCAAACAGCATGAAAGACAGAAAGACAAATATGAGACAACAAATAGTGTTTGCTGTAATGGCATCAAAGGTGAAAACAAATCACATCTATAAAAGCCTAATTGACAAGGTGTTTGACGGGTGCACAAAGTACGCCTAATTGTTTTGTTAAAAGGGAATACCATTATTAACCACCATCATCCCCAATCTCACCAACATCATCATCATCATCTTATCATGTAGATGTATATAAGTATGAATTACATTTTGGTTTTTTGCTAACTCTCCCCCCCCCTCCACCCCCACCCCCCCCCCCCCCTTCCCCTAGGCCCGGACACACCTTAACGAAACGAAAAATGGCTACGCTACGGCCCTGACTTGAGGTGCCGCAGTTGGCAAGGATATCTAAACATATTTGTTTTTTTCATCTTCATGTCGATAGATAGCGTCTTAGTCCGAAACTGGGGGTATTACCGTTGGGGATTGTTCAAAGAACACTACGACGGCGACGGAGGCACTGCTCCTGCCTACGACACATACAGTGGTGTGACAGAAGGAACCCGCTGCTCTCTCAAGATCAAGGGAAATCTTGTGATGCCTGATGGAACTCCTTGCCAGAGATATCCTAACATTGGTTATATTCCCGATTGCCGCTTCGTTCCTGAGACTGGGGGACAGACGGCTACAGCTTCACTGCTGTTTGCAAACAGAGATGCTCATATTAATTCAGTAAATTCTGTCATTTGGTCCATGATCAGTTATATGTCCTAATATTCATGTTTGAAATTGCACTCTCATAACGTGGGATTCATATGAAATGAGGTCCGAGGTATTTGTTCATAATTAGCCGCCCCATATATACTTTTCAAAACTATAATTTTGTCTGGAATCGTCAGTGTAGTAATCATAAAGAGCAATCCAACCCTTGTAATACGTTCATTTGTATAAAGGCAGACAAAAGAGGAACATAATGGGCGAAAGTTTGAAATAAATTGGACCAATAATACGAAAGTTATGAATGTTTGAAATATGATATCTCTAGTCTATTGGAATCTCAAATTGGTAGTTTGGTTATTGGACGGTGACGTAGCTGGGGATAACTCTCCCGTTTGTCGTGTACATAAATACCATTAGTTTCTGTTTTTTCTTAACAATACCGATTAAACCAATTTGAAGGGGCCGTACCCATAGTGATAACATCTATTGAAGATTCATAATATTCTCATTTTGTTTGGTTAGATTTCATTCATGTTTTACTCTCCTCTAGAGTAGTTTGCTATAAAGTTTGGACTTACCTTTAAAGTGGAAATTTAAAGAAAATCACAAATATGTCAACTAATGTACCACTAGAAACTGGTAAGCTAACAGATGGCCATCGTACAAGTTTTAGGTCAACTACATATCGGGTGATTTATAAAAATACAAATACAACCACCTCCATATCATCTGGGATATACGAGAGATTTGCCAGAAAAATAACGATGTTTTAATGACGTCACAATATGGACCAATACTGCCCAAGCAGACGACATCCCATAAAGAATGAACATAATTGCAAAGCTATTATTTCTCAGATTATAATGAGTTTAGTGTATATACATGTGATGGCATTTCAAACCATTCAAAAGGGGATATGAAACCGATTCTGACAACTAAACTATTTTGTTTGTAAATACACGGGATAGGGGTTAATTAACAATCAAAGAAACCAGACTTTCAAATTGAAAAACCCCCGGAATGATATTAAGGACGGCATTTGTTCCCTCTTGAAACGCCGAACATACCGCGGTGTGTGCAGCTGAATATACAATGGCGTCTTATTTTGTTTTCAAGCGACAGATTTCTTTATTTTTGTATCGCTGCATTTGTCATCAAAATAAAACCATGCACGGGGTTTAGAGTAAGGTTGACTGAAAATGTGTGAGATGTCATGGGACATCATCTGCTTTTGCAAATCAAATTCATCATGTGATCTCACACATCTCAGCAGCGTTCGGAGAGCTCTTCAGGTGCTATGCCGGGGCTGTATTGAAGCGTTTTGTAATGTACAATAATCATTACTACGAATGTTTCCAAGCATTGAATTTTGATTACCTTGTCGAATCAAAGTTTCAACTTTGCAATAATGTAAATAAAGTTAGTTTTTAAAATCAATGAATATCTACTTTCAAGGTACTATGTCCCTTTTGCAGGAATTATGAATATGTCATGTATGTCCTATCTGTGAAATTTAAACGTTAGCAGTGTCCTAATATTCAAATTATGCAAGGAAACCCGTTTACTTGCTAGACTTCACTGTCAGACATTATTGAGTGACTGACTGGCTTTTTTTCTTCTCTGGTAATAAAATACATAAAATGAGCTGTAAAGGGTACTGATTATTTGTCTACATCAATAACCCACTTCTTGTGATGGCCAACATTAAACTGATTGAATCTTTGCGCAGCATAAAAGTATGATCATTCGGTACAATGGTCTGAAAATCAAGACTATTACGTATTGGCTGATTTGGCTCTATAGCTCCTAAGTCGATTTGACAACTAATAGTCGTTATTTTCCAACTTGAAGACTTTTTGAAGCCCCACTTTCTTTAGGGAAGTTCTAAATTAGTATTATCGTTCAAATGCCGTTGGAATTTAACCTTTTAATGTTTTGGCCTGCAAATGGGACATAGTACCTTTAAGATGATGATAGTAAGCAAATAATTACCGTTTGTGAAGGTGATGGGACAAACTTTCACAAGGCATGTAAAATCTTTTCATATTGTCCCTTATTGCCTGCTGCTTCGAGATCACTTGAGCAAAGATAGATGACAGTGAGTAGCCAGAATATCTACTTTATCTTTGTCCATTAAATCTAAAACGATTAATTCACCTTTCTTAACCAGAAATGTATTTCAAATTCACTGATATGGGCATTATCCAATTTAACTTTTCCCACTCTCTAATGCCTTTCGTTACCTAAACTTCAGATAGAGGAGTTCTGTCATGACGATGTTGCAGACCCAGATAGCCTACACAACCACCTAGCACCAAACCTTATGAACAAGGAATGCAATGGAGATAGTGCGTGGAGGGTCATGACGGATAGGACGACAGACTTCCAGGCTGGTGTCCAACCTGTCTCTAACACCACTCCTGTATTTGAGGTCCTCCAGCTCTCGTCTGTCAGAAGTGTAGTACTTGTCCTAGACATCAGTGGAAGCATGCGTGTAAGTCTGTGTTCTCTCTCTCTCTATTTCTCTCTATGTCTCGCTCACACTCCATCCCCCCCCCCCCACCCCTCTCTCTCTCTCCAATTTTTTGGTCTGGTGAATATGTCATCGGAAGATATTAATCTACATTTGCTACTCTCCAACCAGGTTGAGTGTATAGGTAGCAAGTAGAAACTATTCTGGCGATTTTTTTCAGCGCCTTAGGATAAATGGGATAAAGTCAGGTAATAAGATCACTTTGTTGGCGTCTTCAGCTACCACTAATTTATAAACTTATCTGTTCATTAATGATTAAGTATTAAGCTTTGTCTTTTAATAGGGGATAATTTATTTCTAACAAGCCAGAACACAATTGGGGTGAAGGGACACATTATTCTTGTTGGTCACATTGGGTTTTGTAAATTCACCCCCCCCCCCCCATGTTTAAGATTAAGCTATTAAAGCTGAAATGTCACAAAAAAAATGCTGACACAGAGACTCTTTACTGTCACATTTTCAAGATTAATACAAATCCAGGGTTGTTTTTAATCAACAAAAGATAACTCCAACTTCATTCAAATACAGCTTATCACTGTCAAACATATATATAAGTTTTCTTCAGTATCAATTTCTTTATCGTAGACTGATATTCACTCCTCATTATTTGGTATCAAAAGCATATTAAATGTCTTAATTCCATATGTTAGCATGTACTAAAAATAGGGTCAGGGTTCACCTTTTTGGGGACCCTGCCCTAAATGCGTGTCATCAAACAAATAAGACATGCAAATCTAGGATTTGACTATTTACATTTTGATATCGTAACATACGAACACCCTGTTGAACTTGCATACAAATAAAGGTGTTCAAGTTTAAAATTAAAATCATGATTTCGTCGGTGAAAGTAGATGATTAAAATCAAATAGGGCTTTAAAGAAAAAACATACTGACATAAAATGCTTTTCTTTTCAGGGGAACCGATTTGACCGAATGATCCAGTCATCTGCTGATTACATCCTGAATGTAATTCCCTCAGACAGCAAGCTCGGAATCATAGGCTTCGAATCGACATCACACATCAGAACAGTTCTTACGAATATTACCGATACTGCTTCGCGTGAAAGACTCGTAAATGCTTTACCGCCATCAGCAGGTGGTGGCACGTGTATCGAATGCGGGATATTATCAGGCATACAGGTACGATCGGCAAGGTCTAGCTAATGTTTTACCCCTTGCACACGAGGCGTCATTTGCCTGACGCAGGACTGCGACAGCGATTGACGCGATATCTGATGCGCCATGTCAGGGTAACATCGAACAGTTTGTGCATTGCGTTGCGTTACAGGCGTAGGGGCTAACTTTCTTTTCCTTTTCGCGCTTTATTTAGCAGAAGTAATAACGCAACAAAAATGAACGTTCGTGTGCAACGAGCATAACTTGACCAATTTGTGTTAAGCCATAATAATCAGGTATGACATTTTTTACCTAGTTAAAATATATAATTAGTTATCTAGCAATTCTCCTCTTTGAAAAAGTAAATTGGTCTGTGCCATGCCTAGTCTTAGGAACGTACTATGAATAACTTGTAACGAAATTTTTTATGTGTATTTCTAGGAACTGGGTTCCTTTTCGCGAGGTGAGTACCTCTTGGTTTTCACTGACGGCAATGAGACTATATGTCCATCAGAGATACGTAAGACGACATTGGCAATTAAGGAGTCATCACTCATACTATAACTACTACCAACTAAGCTGATCAGCAAATGGAGGATATTTCCAACTTGATCTCAATTTGTCTTTTTAGGTACTAGGATCATACGCACAGGGTGGATACCTCTTACTCCTCAGTGATGGCCAAGGGAGTGCACAAAATGTCAGAGACACGTATGACGACATTGAGAACGCAGGAGTCATAATCGACACCATCACTATAAGCGACGCAGCTGATCAGCAAATGGAAGATCTTTCCACAAATACTTTTGGCATATCAAGCTTCTGTTCGGATACCGGGACTGGTTCTTGTCTAATACAGGCGTTCCATAGAACCATAACGGAGAGACCTGACGTTGGTATGGAAACGGTTCCTATACAGGTCTGTCGTTTTTTTTTGGTTCGAATAGTCACTCTTTGTATGTGATCCAATACGTTGTTGGCAAAAAGTATAATGGTTTATCAGCTTCATATTAAACCAGCGGGATCTATTGAATAAGGGATGAAGGACAAATAAGCATGATTAGAATTCCAAAGGGACACGTAATAAGTCCTATTCTCTCTTTTTTCTCTGCATAAATAACCTATACAGAATTCGTCACATGTCAGATAGTTTGCAGACAAGACAACTGTATTTCATTCGATTCCTCCGAACAAATTTCGTTTAGATTTATTCCAAATAACGGCGAATCTTGGATTAATGGGCGTCGTGTTATAATACATAATAATAAACACAAGAAATTCTTCATAACTATAACTCATTGATGATTTCCTTTTAAAAAAGCGCAGTATTTTTCAAACATACTTCATGACACACATTTTCCTAGCTCAATATTTGAATATATTAAATGATTAATTATTGTTTCGAAAAATTCCTTCAGATCTACAGTTCCGAGGTCATTATCGAACCTGATCCTGGTTTCTATATTATTCCGGTGGTCATTGACGCCGCACTGGGCAACGAAACGGTGATCACGGTGATCTGGACGAATGGCCATTCGATATCAGTCGTAGTTACTGGGCCAGACGATACTCGCGTTGACCATAACGATCCTCGCTATCAAATTGATACGACCAACATGATCGTGACGATCAACTTACCTCTGGCGCAGGTGAAGCTACTGAATGAAACGTATTGTTTTGTTTGATGAAACAGTACCTTTACCATTCTTCCTATATACATTGTAAAGATTAATGGTATGTCTTCAACGATTGTAAAAACCCATAAATGAAGTTAGATTTCCTACATTTTTTTTTTTAAAGGAGTAGGAAACTGGTATTCCAAAGTTTCAAGCCATTAATAGTGTTGAATTTAGTAATTTCTGTCCAATATATTTGCTGGTCGTTGTCTTCTGCGTACGAACAACGACTCTTTCCACCAAATAATATCGGCCTTTCTTTCCTTTAGCCTTGCTGCTCATAACATACCAGTTTTGAGGAAATGTGGGAGCAGGAATTTGTAATTGAATATTTACTGCTGGCTAACTTGGCAAACCGAGAGTCACTTGGGTATCCTTTCAAGAAGTATAATATAACGAAATAATATGCAATTTCTCTATACTTTTTTAGGAAAAAACATACAAATCCTGCACAAGGTTGTCTCTTTTTACATTGGAGAAGAGCAACTTAGCGAGTTTCAATCACACTTTGGAATAATCTAATCGTTAGCTTTCTTCTGATCTTAAACGTGTTGTTTTAATTGATTGAATATTTCTGTCGGAATGTACTCATTCACAAAATGGAACTACCTGCCCGATGAAGCCAGTGGTCGTGACCACAGAAATGTAAATTTACGTAGAAGGCTCATAGTGGTTTAAAAATTGTGGCCAGCGCTCGTACGTGATCACATGATATCCGCCATCTTCGTTAGTCCTCTGTTGTGTTCGCCGCTTTTTTTTCTCATCGACAGGCCAGACTGGAATTCTTGAAATCTGTGAGCTGAAAAGATCGAGGTCTAAGCAAAATGGCGGCGTGTGCACTCGAGCGTATCTCCCGGCACGTTCAACAGCGACACATCGATCTTTGCATTGAAAATTGGGATGAGCGTTCTACGTATTTTACAGTTCAGTGCCCGTGACCCCTGCATCCAACGTTGTGTGGTGCGGTCAACTTCTTTTATGAGACAAATCCAACCAAACGTTTCCATTTTTATCATTATTATAATTATTATCATTATTATTTGTATCATTATTTTATTTTTTCTACTTCAAAAAGACGGGTTTGTGGAATGTTACCATTAACGACGTAGGCGTCGTGGAGTATACTAGTGTGTCAGTAACCTCTAAACCAACTACGCAAGAATATTCGCCAGTGACAGTGACTGTGTTATTAGGATCTCATGTAAGTATACTGTTTATTTATTTCTTATATCAATCTATTCTAATGGATTTATGATATTCTGATTCAGTATTCCATATTCAAAACAGTCATATGTATTGTTAGCATTAGGGGTTCGGTTAATCCATACCGCCCTGACTTATAATACTAATAATCCAATAGGATAATGAACAATTGTTTACTAAAGGGATATATTTGACTAACAGGTAGAAGAAAAAAAACAATCGATCACGTGTTTTCAAATATATTATTTGGCATTGACATGTCTCTTTTTAATCTTCTGATGGTTTGCTTTCTATTAATAGCATTAGCGGTGACGGAAGAAGTGTCATATTGCCTAGCTTATTTACCATGTTTCCTCTTAACGATGTTTGCTCGTTCGTTTTTATCTATGTCTGTACTTTTTAAGGAGGTGGATTTTTCCCAGACTCCAGCACTAGCTATATATGCTCAGGTTCAACAAGATTATCTGCCTGTTCTCAATGCTGACGTCACAGCTATCATTTCAGATTATTCTACTTCGACCTCGATTACATTGCTCGACAACGGGTCAGGTGAGCCAAAAGCGAGCTTTCGATTTGACGCGACTTTAAACGCGTTGTGCAATGAGTGACGTCACTTTTCTAGGAATAGGCACATATCGTGTCAGCTCTGTCGGTGTGACCAAGCCGTTTGTCCTACCAGTACCGTTTGTCCGTGAGACATTGTATGCAGTTTTTGCGACGATCCGTGCGATTTGCTATCCGCACAGTCTGTCCTCACATTGTTGTTAGCGTATATTTGATAAAAGGAATCAACTCGGCAAATCAATGTATTTATTTTTAATTGTAAATCATGTGGTAATTTTTTTCTTCTAGAAATGACATAATAATAACTATCTACACATTTAAGAGCAAATGGACCAGTACTTTTGAAATGAGAAGTGAATATTCTCTAAAACCCTTATTCGTCACTCCGTCATACGTGATTTAGGCCCCACAACTGCTGTAATCGATTATACTTTTGTACGTGGCTTGTAAATTTAACAAACTCGATCTCCAATTCCCGAACGAACGGTGCGGGTTACATTCTACGCCGTCACATCGGCGCAGTGGCGACAGTAGCGAGTTTAATCTTAGAGGGGGGTCGCACTCAGAGCGAAAATTTCCGCGTAGCGTCCGAACCTACGACAGCTGTAATAGCGTCGGGAGTCGAGCTAGTGCGGGGTGGCGAGCTCATTTAAATACCCCGTAGTCAGCACTTGCGTCGCCGTGCGAAAACTAGCTATTGCTCTATCAAGGGACAGGTAAATCAATAGCGAACTTTCGACTTGACGTGACAAACGCGGTGTGCGTCGAGTAACGTCGTGCACTTGAGGCATATGCGCATGTGTCAGGTCAGCCCCCACAGTAGCCTATCCGATTGGCGTCGGGCTAAATGGCAAGTGTACTAATCTCGTTATGGAGAGTGGCATCGGCGCGGGCGTCAGCCCGAGCGCCTATCATCACTGGTCAACTTACACAGTTTTATTCTCTTTGTTTTCAGTGTTTCGTTCGTAGAAAATCTACGAACCCCCTGCAAAGCTCTTTCATGAATATTTATGGAGCATGGACCAAAAATAGGCCAATGAACAATGAGTGACCTGGAGATGATATTTGATTGGTTGAATCAAAGTGATCGATTACCAAATAAGGCTAGTCTTATGAATCATGCATGAGAATACGCTCGTCACACATACGATACACAAATATGAATAATGATGAGTTGACTAGTGATGATAGGTGCTCGGGCTGTCGCCCGCGCCGATGTCAGTCTCCATAACGAGATTAGTACACTTGCCATTTAGCCCGACGCCTATCGGATAGGCTACCCCCACAGAAGTCCAGTCTCTGTACCGTTTTCGTGCAGCGCATCCAATCAGCTGATGAAATAAGATAACCTCAACGTTGCAAGTAGACCTAGCCATTCCTCTCATTATGGACCCCGAATACGTTCGTTCGTGTGGATGGAGATTTGGGGGATTGCGCGATCAGTAGAGACCGCGCTGTGTGTGTGGGGGGATCGATGCGTGTGATAGAAGAATAAAAACAAAGAACGGACTGAATCTGGACTACCCCCACAGTAGCAAAACAGCTCTGTCTGCGTATTGTGACTGTGTATAAACAATTACAAATAGTACCTTTAATGTTTGCATTCTATATTCCTGAAATCAACCTTGAGTTATATTCTAAGTAGTTAGTTGGATTGTATACATGTAACTATTACTATAAGTCATTCGGTTAAAGAATGGAAATGCCTTACTATCTACAGCCTACCGAACACTGTACAACCTGTCTGCTATCCGAACCAGGGAAAATGAAAAAGGTCAAACATGCAATAGCATCGAAAATAATATCGCTAGTGATAGCATATTTCGATTTCGATTTCGATTTTATTTCTTCCATTGCAAAAACAATTGGAAAGTTAGTCGAGCCTTTCCATGTAATGGTCTTTAGTAATAAAGCAGCACTCTTGATCTTCGTATTTTATTGTCCATGCATTCATCAGGATCTGACTTATTCAAAGATGACGGGACATATTCAGGGTTCTTCCTAAGCTTCACTTCAAATGGAAGGTATAGCGTCAAGGTCAATGTCATCGGCTATGAATTCGCAGACAATCGGAGAGGTTTGTACAAATTATCTAGTTGAACTTAGACATGTTTGAAATAATTTTCAGTTTTACAGTAAGTGAATAAATCACAGCATACTGTATGTACAGCATAGGATCTGGAAAGGCCTACCTCGAGTGGAAGCACTGAATTGATGAAGACTCTTGACTCCCAAATAGGAAGTCCATGCTTCGATCAGTGATCAGTGCTTACATCCTTGGCCAAAGTGTTTTTCCCTCCCTACGGCAGGTGCAAAACTCATACCTTGCAATGTCGCGGTAATATTAATTGCAGGTCTTTCAAGAAAAGCAGCATTTATACTAATGAGGCTACCAAGAGTACGACCACATTATTTTTACCACTATTTTATCAGATACAACATTTTGGAATAAATTTACTTATCCACTTGGGTAAACTTATCTGAAGAAAGGTCATGAAAATTTTCACACAGTTTCAACTTTTTGCATCCAGGAAAAAGATCAGCTAAACCTGAAGTGGAGGCCGCAGCGGAGCCGTCTTTCATGCGTACATCATCTGGAGGAGTCTTTAAGGTCCAAGGCTACAATCCAAACTCCATTGATATTCTACCACCTTCCCGTATCCAGGACCTGGTCTATACATCTTTCTCCTATGACAACAGCACGGTGACTCTCAGTTGGACTGCTGTAGGAGACGACTTGGACCAAGGAACGGGTAAACAATATCTAATGTCTTTGGAGTCTTTAGAGGGAATTCGGCAGAGGCGGCACTCTTTTAAAGTACACAAAAGTGCTCCATTAGCGCGGGGAAAATGACCCCTTTTTACCTCAAATAAATTAACCCTCTAATAAGTGCCCCTCCTCAATATTTCCTTTTATTTTGACAAGTGCCCTTTTCCCTTTTTAATGAATGACAGAAAAGTCTTTTTTATCTGAGAAGTGTGCCCTTTTTGTGCACTAAACCACCATGTTCTACTCAACTGCTAAACTTGAAGAGGCACCTTCCAACATCTCACTTTTTAAACCCAATTCCCATTGAAATCCAGAAAAATTCCCGTTAATCAATTGCCGTTTGTTCAAGGTTTAACCGACGAAAGAGTTTTCAAAGTCAAGATAACGTCGTTGTTTTACCTCATGTATTTTATGTTAAAAAGACGGCAATCATAGTTACCAAAAGTGCTATGACAAAATGATTTTATCATACCTCATCTCCCCCGAAGAAATTTTGTTATCATAGCCTATTTAGCCTTTCATTATAAAATTGTGCTTAACATCTCATCAGGTTTGGTAATTTCATCTAAATGATAAGATGTAATCGGTCGCAATGCGACCTCTCAAATCTCGTTTATTCGTTCTCTCCGCTCGATCACAACTGAATTTCAGACAATCAAACACCACTACAATATACGGTGCTGGAAAAGTATTTTGGACCAGTAAAGAGAAAGTATTGAAGATCTTCAACGTTAATGGATAGTCTTTGATAGTAACAAAGTAGGGGTGTATACCACTGTCTAAAAAATAAAATTACAAATCGCCTTGAAGTTATCCTTAGTAGGTGCCCTCTTTACAAGAAGGTGCCACTTATGTTGGCACACCCCCACTTTGAAAGACACAACGCCACCCCTGGACTTTGGTACTGATTGGAAAATATCAGGGGAAGAGCAGTTGAGGGAAAACGAGGGACATGTGGTGTATAGCCATATGCAAACACACGATCAAAATCACAGTAAGGTAGTAAGGAAAAACAATCCAGTTAAACTGCAGAGCTCTTAGTGAATGAACCGAAATTCATATTTCTATATGCAATAGAGTGAGGCATGCCAATGATATAGTCAAACATCTTGCTACTGTTTTAATTTCCACCACAAAGCCTTCAATTACGAACTCCGCTATTCTACCAACTTCGATGACGTCCGAAACAACTTCAGCAATAGTCATGGGGTCACACAGGATCAACTCGTCTACGGGAACCTATCCTTTATCAGTCCAGCAGGGGTAATTGAGACCGTCACTATTTCTCTCCCTGAGAGGGGGCAAGATATCGTCTACTATTTCGCAATTCGGGCTTGGGATGTTACAGGGAACGGAGGGGACTTGTCCAACATCGCTTCCTTGTCAATCCGCTTCATACCGGTGCCTGTACCAACCACCGAACCAATACCGGTGCCAGTACCCTCCACTACCGAATCTCTACCGGTGTCTGTACCCACCACCACCGAACCAATACCAGTGTCTGTAACCACCATCGAGCCAACACCGGTGTATGGACCCACCATCAAACCTACTGGGCAAGACAACCTGGCCCTGATCATCGGCGTGTGTTGTGCAGTGGGTGTGGTAATCATTGTTGGCGCTGTCATGTTGTACATTTACTACCGGAAGACACACATTGCACGGATAAAACCTAAGTCAGCATCAACGCAGGAAGGGCTTCCAGAATTGGCGGCGATGCAACATAAATCAACCTATGATGATTTTATTTTCGCTACAAATTGATTTACTCTCTGACTTTACACTGTAATGAAAATCATATCCGAGGGAGTCATATATGGATCACTTTGTTTCAGGGGTAAAAATGGAAACGCAAAAGAAAGTGAAATTTAGTTCTTTTAATGTAATTTCATTTATTTGTCCAATTACGTTTGAAGTGGATACTTGTATGAATAACAGGCTCTAACATAACATTTTGCAAGAACAGAAAATAAGAAAAAGCATTGATATGTTTTGTTGATAAAAAATATACGAAATATTATTTGTTGTGTTTGGTTATTGCTTGGCTCACTAAACACATTTACTACGTCATGTAATTTAGCTGTCTCTATAAATTAGGGACCCAATTTGTGACACTTTTGGTGTCCCACTTACTGAAGGAATCCACACGTATTTGGGGCTCTGAGTAAATACTAAAATAGTGGAGTGAGATTCCAACTTTATGGGCAACAGTGTACATTGACAGAAGATATATTTATGAGAAGGTATAAATTGTATTTATCGAAAATCAATCACAGTGTCACAATAATTTCTTGAATAGAGGTTTAAAAAGAATATTCAAACTTTATGGGCAACAGTGTTTATTGGCAGAATATTACCTTTATGAGAAGTTATAAACTTTATCTATCTATCTGTTTTGGGAGCTTTATATTAAAAGGTATTCCATCTTTATGTTCAACAGTGTAAATTTAACAGAAGATACCTTTATGAGAAAATTTCAACTTTATCTATCAAGGATAAATTACAGCGTCACATTCATTTCTTGAACAGAGGTTAAAATGAAAAATATTCACAATATTCAGTGGAAAACACACTGTCCATGTACTGTAGATGGCAATCTTAAATGAAGTGTTTTCTTGTTGGTGGATAAAATCACAAGGCTATTACCAAGGTAACGGTTCAAGAACATCGTAATTTTAGAAAATGTCGTAAATTTGTAATTTAGAAAGTTAAATACACATTGAAAGCATATCACTATTTGGATTAAGAAATTAAACTAATAAACAAAAATTGTTAACTAAGAGTTTTAAATAATTGTAAATGATAATTTTCTGTTTACTATAGGACCCTCATCTATCATAATATATCTGTTTGTCATAACGTGTGCGATGGTCGTGACCGCTAGGCCGTTACCAAGGAAACAGGCCACGGTAACGATTCAAGAAATATTGATAATTTAGAAAACACTATCATTATTTTTTAAACAACATGAAACAAAATATTGAATATCATTTAATAACATTAGCTGACCGTTTGGTAAAAGTGAAAAATGTTATAGTCATTTGAAGTCACAGTTGTGTAAAAAACAACAACTGGCAGTTGCCAAACGGAATTTTACAAAAGTGTATATCCGTGAACAAAAAAGAAGAAGAAGAGGAACTTTAAAAATCAAAATATTAAAGAACGACCTGGTAAATATATGTTATCTAGTACCCTTAGCTATCACACTATGCTCGTTTTGCCATAAATTTGGTGGTGAATGTGACCACTTAGTACTATATGATCCAAGTTATTCTGTGTATTTAATTATTTTAAGTTTGTTTAATTTTTAGTGATCATCAACAATGCCCTGCACGTGACATCGTGTTATACTTTTAATAATAATAATAATAATCCTGTTTTTTTTATATAGCGCTCAATACACCGATCCAACGATGTGCCTAAGCGCTTTACAGATTTATTATTACCCCGGTCATTTTTTATTTGGAAATTAAAATGAATTAAATGAAAATAATGAAATGATAGACTGGTATCCTCATTATGTGCGTATATAAACATACTGCAATTCTTTCGACTGAATTTTAATAACAAATATTGTCCAGTGACGGCTCTGTGTTAGAAGGGGGCATAAGGGCACATCCCCCCCCCCGCATACAAAATATATGTATGTATTTTATTTTTATTTTTTTGGGGGGGAGTAGTTTTGTTGTTTTTCTTTTGTCAGATAATTTAAAAGCCAACTTACCGGCATACGACAAATTGTATGACCCTTTTTCTCTTTTGGTTGTAAAATAATTGTTTGACTTGTCCACTTTTGATTACGATGTGAAACGACTAATACTTCCTTTTTCATGTTGTATAATAAGCTCTAGTATCAATTGCGACACGGATTCGTACAATAAAAATACGAAAAAACGTGATCGATCATTAATCGTGTTAATGGTAAGTTCGTAGCAGTAGAATACAGAATCTGCTGCGGATACTGTCAAAACTAAAAGTAGAGGTCGAACAGAGGAACAGAGACAAACGAAATACATGCTCGGTATATCATGTATATCACGATTCTGTGCATGGGACTAATCTGAGATAATCACGTACTTTGAAACTATCATTTAAGGCACATAACATTTCGCTTTTCGTCATAACAAAATATCGAACACAAAAACAAATTATACCTTCATGTCCACATTTTAAACATGCTTATTTGTTGTTGTTATCCTCCCCAGGTATACTACACCTGTAAACGTAAACTGAAGACGAATATAGATACTTATCAAAGCACTCTCCGGCACCGGAATTTGGGCCAAATGTTATGGTAGGCAAAGTCAAAATGTAGTTTATTGTCATCAAAATATCCAGACAACATTATAGAGAACATGAACGCGACAATGTAAATGTTCTTATTTTTCTTTTCAAATCGCGTCGATGAATCATTTATTACCAACGAATAGCCAGTAGCAAAGCACAGAAAATCTATTTTGTATCTACAAAATTTCATGGAACCAAAACATAGGGAAATGATATAGGTACCATTATACCTTCTCGGTGTTTTATTTCAGATCTCACTTTATTTTTTAATTTTTAAAAGAACACCGTTTGTTTCTTCTTTTTCTCGATCACCTAACAAAATGACTATTACAAATCATTGATAACAAATTTCCTTCTTTAAATAACGAATAACGATCATCTTATGAAAACATGTATCATACAAATTCAATATAAGCGGCATTGAATGAAGATATTTTCATCAGATGGGATTCAGAGTAGATCTCCAGGATTCCTCTAAGTCATTCGGCACACATTAAATATGACGTCAAAGATTATATTTAAAACTTTTTTTTAATTCTAATTTATAACGGAACTTATAACGGAGCTTACCTATCATTTTGAAAGAAATTTGCAAGACGCACAGTCATAATACATGTAGAAAATTGGAACGGTATGACGAATTGGTAGGAAACTTGAAATATACAGAATATTCCGTCTTCTTTGAAGCAATCGAAATTTGGGTGAGAGGTCATATTATACAAATATTTTTCTGCTTATTTTGCAAAGCAAGAGTCGAGATCAATAAATTAGATCTATTAACCGCTATATATACAGAGTCGTGTTACATGTATCATCATAACACCGTGTTTGTCATGTGATATTTACCCATCCAAGATTTTACTGCAGGGCAAGTAAATATCGAATCTTGTTCCTTGTCATGAAGAATCCATAAAGATAACGGGAAAAAAATGTTCATGTAAATGTTCTCTTCTTTCCAATTAACTTCATATTGAGGTAATTATATCAAGTTCTACTGTTTATTGTTCTTTTATGTTATCCTAAAGACGATTCCTCTATTATGAAAAATCAACACATAATTGTTTCTGATCACTAATTATAGTGGAAACTACATTTTAATTATCGTAGTTCACCGTGAAAAGAGTAGTTAAACAAATCTGGCACTTTGAGTGGACTCAACTATGATTTGGAGTGGAATCAAACTAAAAAAAGAAGTGATCCCTAATTATGAGTCCCGAAAAAGTGAGTTGCCACTCTATGCCAGGGTTGTATTAAAGGTATAAACCAGTTTTGGAAACGCCCCCCTTTCAACAAATTAAATTGAAGCTCTTTTTAACAATCATGTTTGAAATAATATGTTTTGACTAATACGTGATGATACCAATTTTGCCGGGAAACCTCCTACTAATTAATATATTTGCTTAATTTTCATATCGTTCCGGCCTGGATAGATATCGCGATGCCATCTCAACATTGAACATTTGGGCATATATTTCTGCTTTTTGCGAATTGAGGTTGAAGTATTGCTATTTTGGCCTCTGAAGGCATTATTTAAACAATATCGAATGGATATTTTACACCAAAAAACTCTTGAACCGGAATTTTAACACTACTGGTTTACATCTTTAACTCTTTATGCGTCGAATTGATTCTAAAGGGATAATAATGACAATTGTTCTTTTTACTTTTACTTTAAATTCTGCTTTCCTCATTGCAGTATTGATAATGGTAATTATTTTATAGATTTTACTTGAGAACAGTAGCAATTTGTTAGTTTCTCTAGTACAAAGGGGTTCGGAAAAAAACGAATTATTACGATTGTTCAGTTCAAAGGTACTATGTCCCTTTTGCAGCCAACCTCAAAACTTTGCAGGAATTACGAATATGGCATGTATGTCCTATCTGTCAAATTAAAATGTTAGCAGTGTCCTAATATTCAAATTATGCAAGAAAACCTGTTTACTTGCTAGACTTCACTGTCAGACAATATTGAGTGACTGACTGGCCTTTTTTATTCCTCGATAATAACATACATAAAATGAGCTGTAAAGGGTACATAAGCATTTGTCTACATCAATAACCCACTTCTTGTGATGGCCAAAATTTAACTGATTGAATCTTTGTGCAGCATAAAACGTATGACCATTCAGTACAATGGTCTGAAAATCAAGACTATTACTTATTGGCTCTATAGCTCCTAAGTCGATTTGACAACCAATAGTCGTTATTTTCCCACTTGAAGACATTTTCAAGCCCCACCTTTATTAGGAAGTTCTAAATTAGTATTATCTTTCAAATGCCGTTGGATTTTAACCTTTTCACTTTTTTGGCCTGCAAATGGGACATAGTACCTTTAATTGTATAAATGTGCAATTTTGCACACTTAACGCACAAAAGCTTAAAGAGAACCACTCGTGAACGACAGTGACTAATATTCAGCAGCAGTCGTTGCTAAGATGTATTTTCCCTAAAGTTTACCATTGGACAAAATTAATGCATGATACGTTGGTAATACATCCAAGTAAAAATGTAGGCGATACCAAATAAAGTTCGAAATGATGACCCGAGACTTTGGTTCATCGAGTTCCTTCGATTCCTTTTCATAGTCATTGTCACTACCAAAAAAAAGTGGGGAAATCCCTTCAGAGGCGTACCAAATTTGATGTCATGGTATGAGATACAGAAATACGTGATCAATAAAAAAAGAAATAATAATAAATAAAACAAATTTGAACGAACCTTAAGTCTACAACAAGCTTTTGTATGCAAAACAAAACGAATTTGACTCGCTCTTGATGAATAAACTGCGGTTCTGCATGAATATCAAAGCACAATTACAATTTTCTAGCACACGAGATACACAACCACAAAATAAACGGTTAATGGACGTACATTACGATTCGTCAATACTCCTGAGATTTACGGGCGGGACAGTCTGACGTGTCTCTGCTGAAAGGAAGATGGAATATAAAAAGAGCATTTCCTTGCTTTTACTGCTGAAGATATTTCTTGTAGGAGTGGTTACGGGTGAGAAGAATATCATCACCCTGAACAATGGCTCCTATTCGAATCTACTCATCGCAATCGACAGGAATGTGCCTGAGAATCTGACCATCATCGACAATCTCAAGGTAAGAAGGTTTAAGTAAAGCGTTTTTTTTACATCTCATGAAATGTTTTTTTTTATATATCACCTTATTAAATCCAAAATCAGAGATTAAACAATGACAATGTTACGATTTGGGTTTTTTTTAATGTCATGGGTTTGTTTCCCATTCCTCCCCCCTCCTCCCTCTATTCGCTAACCTACAAATTATTTTAAAGCAATTATACATGATCATGTATAACGAGATAATGTACCGAAAGCTAACACTTAATGTGAGATCATGAGGTTCAAGTAATACGATTCAAAGTAAAGATAAAATGAACAAATTGCGGAATTCACGAGGAAGAAAACACCCTCGTCCCCCTCAAGAGAAGATTAACTTTTATATTTTCCAAACTTTGTATTATAATTCCTTGATTGTTCCTAAAATGTATACTTGTAGGTGATGTGCAGCGACCGAGAAAGATAAATTGTGTATTTTGTAGTTTGAACGATTTCATGAATTCGTCTGGAAGGGGTGAGCGTCTTTGTTATATTGTCTACAAGTGACTGAAACTCTGAAAGGCAATCCTCATCCTGCAGTTAATCATTGACCTTATGGATATTTTGCATTTCTAGAATCACTCTCAACTCTCAGCCTATTAATGTTTTATTATTTGCTCGGATTCATTTAACCTCCGGTTGAGTATTTAATGGTCATATGGAAACGTTGTTTCATCCGCTCAATCTGACTTGCCTGCATAGAACAATAAGCACTTTTGCATGAAAAGGTGATGTTTTCGAAATGTGAGTTTTTTCCAGCATCGGGGTGCTTTTTAAAAAGTACAATATGCAAAAATAATATGCAATTTCTTTGTACTTTTGTGGGAATAAACAAGAGCAATATAAAGGTCAACAATCGAAGCCGCTAGGTCAAAGGGAATCGGTGGCTCATCAGTCTGTCACTGGCGCGCCACCCGGAGAAGCTCCCCGATTTTCGCCCAGTTTTCATATTGCTCCGGTTGTCTCATCACGTAGCTAGTTCGACGGCACTACAAAGCTAGCATGTTCCACTATGTTGCAGGATGTATGTCATTGAGTGAACCGGGTGTGCAGAAATGGTGTCTTGGAGAGGGGAAGTGAGAGTGTTCGTGTGCGTGGTAATTGTACGTGTGTCAACAATTAAAGACTAATAATGACAGATGGTTCATAAATCTACAATGACGAGTAAGCTGTCTACATCACAGTCCACATATAAATGTGACTTGAACGTATATAGCAGACGGCAAACGGCGGATCAGACGACACTTGATAGTGATTTTCTATGTGAGATTGCTTTGCTAAATTGCACCCCTCTGTAAATAATCGAATGGTCTATGGCGTTCATGAATATTCATGTTTTTGCTTACCTCGGCAAACTGCTTGCCTATACTAAATGGACAAATTACGGTGGGGGGTTGGCTGAAATAATGGACATAATTGGACATAATGAACCAGTCAGAACTGATCTATGATAATTCATGCTTGTTATTAGGGGGTTTTCGTTTGTCACGTCGACATAGTCGACGTCAAATATGGGACGTCATTTCGGCAATCTGCGCATGCGTCGGGTCGTCTGGCGTCGTCAGGCCACATTTGCGAACCCGTTCATCGATGATTTGAGGTTCGTCAGAAAACTAGTGACCCGTCGTCAGAATGACGTCATCTTGCTACATCGCAGCGTAAAAACAGAAAGAGAAAGTGATAGAATGATCAAAAAAGCAAAGAATAACATAAGAAAAAGTGATAGAAGGAAGGAAACAAAGAATAACATAAGGAAAGACAGAAAGAGAAAGTGATAGAATGATAAAAACAAAGAATAACATAAGAGAATATGAAAGAAGGAAGAAACAAAGAATAACATAAGGAAAGACAGAAAGAGAAAGTAAAGGAAGGAAAAAACAAAGAATAACATAAGGAAATACAACAAGAGAAAGTGATAGAAAGATAAAAACAAAGAATAACATAAGGAAAGACAGAAAGAAAAGGTGAAAGAAGGACAAAACAAAGAATAACATAAGGAAAGACAGAAAGAGAAGGTGAAAGAAGGAAAAAACAAAGAACATAAGGAAGGACAGAAAGAGAAGGTGAAAGAAGGAAAAAACAAAGAATGACATAAGGAAGGACAGAAAGAGAAGGTGAAAGAAGGAAAAAACAAAGAATAACATAAGGAAATACAAAAAGAGAAAGTGATAGAAAGATAAAATCAAAGAATAACATAAGAGAAGATGAAAGAAGGAAAAAACAAAGAATAACATAAGGAGAGACAGAAAGAGAAGGTGAAAGAAGGAAAAAACAAAGAATAACATTAGGAAAGACAGAAAGAGAAGGTGAAAGAAGGAAAAAACAAAGAATAACATAAGGAAATACAAAAAGAGAAAGTGAAAGAAGGAAAAAAGTAGAATAACATAAGAGAATATGAAAGAAGGAAGAAACAAAGAATAACATAAGGAAAGACAGAAAGAGAAGGTGAAAGAAGGGAAAAAACAAAGAATAACATAAGGAAAGACTGAAGAGAAAGTGAAAGAAGGAAAAAACAAAGAATAACATAAGGAAAGACAGAAAGAGAAGGTGAAAGAAGGAAAAAACAAAGAATAACATTAGGAAAGACAGAAAGAGAAGGTGAAAGAAGGAAAAAACAAAGAATAACATAAGGAAATACAAAAAGAGAAAGTGATAGAATAACATTAGGAAAAAAAGAAAGAGAAGGTGAAAGAAGGAAAAAACAAAGAATAACATAAGGAAATACAAAAAGAGAAAGTGATAGAATGATAGAATAACATAAGAGAAGATGATAGAAGGAAGAAACAAAGAATAATATGAGGAAAGATAGAAAGAAAAATGATAGAATGATAACAACAACAATAACATTAGGAAAGACAGAAATAGAAAATGATAAAGAATAGACAATGAAAAGAGAAGATGAAAGAAGGAAAAACAAAGAATAACATAAGGAAAATAGAGAGAGTATAATAGCATAATAAACGAAGAACAAAATAAGAAGTGAAAGAAGGAGAAATTGAATAAGCGCGTGCGGGGGGCATTACGTCATCGTGTAGAGAACGGGTGTCGACTTAAAACGAAAAGGGTTATAAGGTAGTGAACAGGACGGGTGTCTGACGCCAGTTCGCATCGTTAGAGGACGTGAACGCCGTCCTCGTCCACACAAACGAAAAGCCCCTATTCTTCGTGTGCTTGACCTATAACCTTACAATCGTGTGGCAAATTGCGTCCAAAGTTCGACTTGTTGCACATGTGTTATATAGGCAATGGCGAGCTGGCGACCTATTTTGATCAAATTACGGTGGGTGAACTTTCAAAACTCAATGGGACACGAGGGTTCCAATGAAAGAGCTGGTGTCAACGTACGTCGGGGTGGATGTGCTCTTCCTTTAAACAAAAAAATAATTTTTAACGATTTTTTTTTTGGGGGGAGGGTAAAAGTCCATAGGCTAAAATGTTATGCTGCTGGACTCTGACGATAGGAGGCGTTGTCCAATGAGACTATTCGGAGCCATATGGACCTAAAATTGACCGGCGACCGGCGGGAAAGCGAAAGGGCAGCGCCCAGGCATCGCTGATGCTCCAAATACTGCTCAACTTCTCCAGAAATCGTTGGGCGATGCCTACATTTTTAGCGGCGACCTAGCAGGCTGCAAAGTTGTGACCATAGCTTTAATGAATATACTAATCGTTAGCTTTCTTTTGATATTAAACTTGTTTTTATTTTTTATTTTTTTTGTCGGAATAAAGGAAACTTAAACCGCTTGACCAAAGACCTTCAGCGTCTGAAGTCCGGGATGCACGCACAAATAAACAGGTTCTAATGACGTCATCATCGCTAAATCGGCGTCTTTCATCGTAAAATGCTACACGTTTACAATTTTTATACATCTTTTTTTCATTAATAGTAAAATATAACATTATTTTGTTTGATACCACTGAAGTTTTGGGTTTTATTAAATGAATAGTTTTATAATAAGACTAATTTTACTGTTTTAATTTACTGGATCGTATCATTAAAGTTGCAGAGTAGAGAGATGCATTTTCCCACCACGCCAAATTTTATTTACAGACCGATGTTCTGCTAAATGAGTTCATGATGTTTTTCAAAAATCAACTGCTTTCTGCTTCACTAAACGTCCATATGCGGAGTCGTTTATCAACGTAATGGATTCAAATTCATGGATGCTTCTTTCCGAGGTGTTTGTGGTGTTGAGGCATTCCAGTCACCTGCTATTATTTGTTGTACTCCATTTGCCAGAACGCAAGTTGCATTTTGGTTTTGTAGTTTCATTCAATAAGTAGGTCAATCAAATACTATAGTCTGCACAACAATAACAATTTGTGTCCCTATTGTACATGTACTGTGCCTCTCCCCTCACTGTGTCATAGTTAATTTACCCATTCAAATAGTTGAACTACCTGCCCGATGAAGCCAGTAGCCCTTTACCCCTGAGCACTCAACACTGTGTGTGAGTCAGTTTGTGGTCAACTTCTTTTATGAGACAAATCTAACCAAACGTTTCTATGAATATATTTTGGAATATCAAAACTTGGCACTCAGACTCAGACATCTTAGACATCTAAACTTAAACATATAAATGATCATCAATGTCTTACAAACAGTAAAGTTACGAGTGTATTTTTAATTTAAATGACGAAGATGCATGTTGTATAAGAATATAAAAATATCATCATGTGCTATGAGATTCTAAAGAATGATGTGTGATATGAAAATCATATTTAGTGCTACGATGCCTGACAAAAAGGGCACTGCTTTGTAATAATATGAAACAAACAGTTTAATTTGGAGAGTGGAGAGATGAAAGGAAAGGAAAAAAAAATGAAATTATATAAGCAGACAGATTGCCCGAAAATGCTCGTAAAATATTATATCAGTATTTGAATGCACCTATTACAACATATTAGAATAAAGACAAATCATGATTTGGTTTGACGTACAGTATTATACCTGTTAACAGAACTGACCTTTGGTGTTAGTTTTTTAGTAAATATCCCTGTTAAAGTGGCTATGATCTCGTTTTATATCTTAACCATAATAATATTATTTTAACAATATAAATCCTCATTTCACTGTCTCTCTTTGTCACCCTCCGTCTTCTCCTCAATCCCATCCCTCTCTCTCTATATATCTCTCTCTCTCGCTCGCTCTCTCTATTCATTTCCCTCCCCCTCTCTCTCTCTCTCTCTCTCTGTCTTTTCTCCACCCCTATCTCTCAACCTCCTCTCTCTTTCTTTCTCTCTCTCAGACGATGTTTACATCAGCATCTCATCGTCTCTACAATGCCACCAAGCAGCAGCTCTACTGGAGAAACATCACGATTCTGGTCCCAAACACCTGGTCCATCCAGAGCCAATACCAGTTTGCTAGGACCGAAACCTCACAGTCTGCAAACATCTGTGTGCATGACTTTACAGATGACGAACCGTATGTCGATAACTTCGAAGGATGTGGGAAAGAAGGAACTCGGATACACATGACACCCGCCTATATTCTAGAAGTACAAGACCGAGAAGACAGGTTTGGCAACACAGGTAGGCGTATTTCATGAAGTGCATTTTATATTAAGATTAAAACGACATGTACGTGTAGGTCTACAACTGGCAGAAGACAGCTTTGCCAAATTTGTGAAGAATCGACAGAAGCATATAGACAGTTGACAGACAGCATGATAGACAAATATCGGACAAAAAATCATTGTTGATGCAGTGACATAAGAACTAAAGAAATCACATGTAAAAAGAAACGTTTTAAAAACCGAATCGACAAAGAATGACCAGATTAGATTAAATTAGCGACGGTTGCATAGAGTACGCCTACAACCAGAATTGCTCCATCCATTTTTTTGGCTACAATTGAAAATCATTGCTAATCATTATACTCCCCTATATTACCATTATCATCATCTTATCACGTAGGTAGTATGAATTACATACGCTGCGTGCGACCTAAATGTTATAAGTCGGTATATTCTGGTTGTTTGCGTTCCCTGACCTATCGCTTGACATTTCGCGGTAGGCATGAATGTCGAAACGTGTTTGCTTTTCATCTTCATGTCGATAGACAACGTCTTAGTCCGAAACTGGGGGTATTACCGCTGGGGCTTGTTCAAGGAACACTATGATGGCCACGAAGGCACTGATCCTGCCTACGACTTAACCGGTGGTGGCACAGAAGGAACCCGCTGCTCTCTCAAGATCGAAGGAACTCTCTTGATGCCTGATGGAACTACATGCCGGAGTAGTCCTAACCAGTCCGATAATCCCGAATGCCGCTTCGTTCCTGAGACTGTAGGACAGACGGCTACAGCTTCACTACTGTTTGGAACCAGAGATGCTCACATACATTCGGTACATTATGTCCTTTAGTCCATGATAAGTTATAATTATGTCCTTAAATTCAAATGAACATAGCACTGTCTAAACGTGGGATTTACATGAGGTGAGGTCCATTTGGTCATTTTTACCTCACTATATATATTTTCCAAGAAGGAGGAAAACCAGGCAGAGTTAGTATATCACGAGTGTTGTCTTTTCTTGGTATTTGGTCGTATCCAAGCTCTTGGAATCGTCAGTGTAGTAATAATTAAGATTATGCTTGTGACATATACGTAAAATACATTGGGCTTGCCCCTTGACGTGATATTCGAATGTAGTTTCAATGAGTAAATATGAAATACACTGTTGGTCATAATTGTAGAATAATTATTTTTACCCTAATTTATTGAATGCTTTTGACAATGATTTATTTCTACTAGATCAAGATAATATTCTACATTCTCAAATTGTATTGAATGATAATTGGGGAGTGTTTGTTTTGCGTGTCTGCTAAATCATATGTGTGCTACTATGCTAATCAACTAGGAGACCTACGTCTTTAAGTCATAACTGACAGTAATGGGGATTAATGCCTCATAAAAGGGCCTGTATATAGCACAGCAATGGCCTCGTTACTGTGAGCCCCCATGATCAAAACCGTGTCGATGTGCTGTATTAGTGCCCTTTTATGAGGCATTAATCCCCATTACTGTCAGTTATGACTTAAAGACGTAGGTCGCCTAGTTGATTAGCATAGTAGCACACACATGCTTAAGCAGTCACGCAAAACAAACACTCCCCAATTGTCATTCAATAAAATCTGAGAATGTATACTATTATCTAGATCTATTAGGAATAAATCATTGTCAAAATGATTTAATAAATTGGGGTAAAAAATAATTATTCCACCATTATGACTGACAGTGTAGATCTTGTATTGACACATCAAAGACATCGAACAAAACATTTAAAAATGAAACAGAAACTTTTATTTGTTAAAAGGTAAATTAAAAATATATTAATTTAAGCTTCTACCAACTTTAAATTTAGTCTACTAGTTTTCTATCAAGGTTTGATTTACCTTTACGATGATGCTGGTAACGTAGAGGTAAAATACTTTTGACTTGTCCATAGCCTGATAGTGGAATAGAGTTTTGAAGAGTAAATATGAAATAGATCGTGTTTTCAACACTTCAAAGACATCGACCAACAGATTTCAGACTGATACAGACAAAGTTCATTCGTTTAATGGTAAATCCAACATCTAAGTTTCTACCAACCTTGAATTTTGTAAGCATACTTTCATACACTCCTGTGGACCTTTACAAGCCAGGTCAATTCTTCATACGTCCTTTGTTGGCTGCTGCATCGAGACCACTTGAGCAAAGATAGGTGACAGTAACTAGTGAGTAGCCATAATTATCTGCCTTATCTATATTTAATCCAGATGGATTATTTCACCTTTCTTGACCAGAAATGTGTTTCAAATTCAATGACATGGGCATTATCCCATTCAACATTTCAAATTCTCTAATAACTATCGTTACTCGTATTACAGATAGAGAAGTTCTGTGATGACGATAAATCAGACCCAGATAGCCTACACAACCCCCTAGCTAAAAATCTCATGAACAAGTTATGCGATGGAGACAGTGCATGGAGGGTAATGAAGGAACGGACAACAGACTTCCTGGCGGATGTACTACCGGTATCTTACACCACTCCTGTAATCGAGGTTCTCCAGCTCTCGTCGGTCAGAAGTGTAGTACTTGTCCTCGACACCAGTGGTAGTATGGCAGTAAGTCTGTGTTCTGTCTTCCTCTCCATTTTTCTCTCTCTCTCTTCCTCACTCCACCTCCCCTCCTTCCCCCCCCCCCCCTCATCTCTCCAATGTTGTGGTCTAGTGAATATGTCATCGTTCTGTTGATCACATGGTTCGCCGTTCGAATGTCTTGTGGGAGGATTTTAATCTAAATGTGCAACTCTCCAACCAGGTTGTGTATATGGGTAGCAGGTAAAAAAAAACATTTTGCTTAGTGTTTATTATATTTTGGTAATGGTTCTACTGTAGAAGTCATGATACGGAGGCTTGGAGGTTAATGTTTACAGGTGTCTTTATTAGAAACAAACTGCGTCATGATTCAATCTCATGAGCCATGTTGAGAACTGTAGTCTATTGTCAAGACTTACATAATATCAGCACATCTCCCTTTCTAAGAAGGGTTACATCATAACACATTATTTTTAACACTTTCTTTTGAACACATAACTGGATATTAATTTTGGTTTCAATATGTTTTCCAAATCTGGAAACAATGCATATATGGCGAGCGTTGGGTTTGTTTTGATCTGTTTCAAATACTTTTCAAGAAATAAATGATTTTGTGAGTTGTTTCTTTGACCATGCATTCACAATATTTTGCAACATTTCTTTTGCATGTTATTTCTTTCCAATAACTTTTCAATCCAGTGATTAACACACTTAATCTTTAACTTCAGCTTGAACATAACTTAACGATATCCAATCTTGATATCTTCCAAGTATCTGTGGATATAACAAAAAACATATATACAGTTAATGTTAAAACATTCATAACAATATAATATAATGTCCTTTTAAAGGCAAAGTGTAACTTTCACTTTCAGTTCTTTTGTTTGTTTTTGTTAATATAGTCCTTTTGCTTTTCATTGTTCATAGTTCAATTTATTTTTGTGATAATTTCACAAGTCCATTCGATTTGGCGGTTTGCTTATTCGTCCACTTCTGGTGGTCATGTAGGATGATGCTTGCTGGGCTGGTACGCCGGAACGCTCAGGGTTGGTTCGCTAACATCCTCGTTGTCATCTGGATCGCTGTCCGTCTGTGTTGTCTGTTGGAACCGATCATTCCTTCGTCTGGGTGCCGGTCTGAGATGACGTCTGTTTTTTCGTCTAATCTCTCCATACTCTGTCTCTACCAAATATGATCTGTTTGGCAGTTTGACTTTGACGATGCCACTTTGTGACCATCGATTGTTGTGCATGTTTTGAATTCTTACAGTCTGACCTATGTTTAGATCTGGTAGGTCTCGAGCATGTTTATCATATCGCTCTTTCTGCTTTACCTTCTGCCCTTCCTTCCTTTCCCTCACCTGTTGAGGATTGATGTGTTGTGGATCAAGAAGTTTGTCCACCATGGGCAGGTTTGATCTCAATCGCCTGTTGTACAGGAGTTCAGCTGGCGATTTTCCACATTCTAGTGGTGAGCTTCTGTAGACTTGTAGTGCCCTGTAGACATCTTGTCTACTGTCTTGGCATTTGCGGATGAGATTCTTCACAATTTTCACTGCATTCTCTGCTAGTCCGTTCGACTGAGGATGATACGGACTTGTTGTTGTGTGACAGAAGTCCCAATCTTGTGCAAAGTTTTTGAACTCTTTACTAGCTTGAATTGCTCACATGCTTGTAAGCCTAACAATGGTTGACGATCACCAGGAGTTACTAGAACAGCCATATTGTGAGTTAAACCTTTGTACTCCACTTGTACATAACAAAGACCCTTTACTGGAATTACTACTCCACTGTAGCCTGTCAATCTCACTCTAGCTGGATGCAGCTTTGGCCTGGGAATCAAACTCTGATACACTGATTCTGGAAGGAGGTTTGTCTGAGCACCAGTATCTAACTTGAAAATAACCGGCCTATTATTGACAACTAGCTTGACCTTCCACTCATCACGAGACTCTAATGTTTCTACAACATCAACCATGAAATCATCTTCGACCTCGAGATTTTGCATCTCGTTGATAACTTTACTCATTGGAGTTTTACAACACTTCGCAAAATGATTTCCAAGACCACACTTTTTGCAAATTTAACCTTGTGCAGGGCATGCATTTTGACCATGCCAGTTTCCACAACGATTTCTAGATTTCTGACCTTGAGTCTGACTTTGACTTCGATATGGCCTTTGAGTTTGTTGTTGACCTAGACTTTGCCTTGGATTTTTTCTTTGATTACCGTGAAAGACCTTTCTCCTACTCCCAAGAGCATCAACCGAGACGTCATCCGTGGAACTCAGCTCTTTTGCCTGAGCTCGAGTAGTTTCAGCAGAACGACACAACTGTAACGTCTTATCCAGCGTCAAATCATCTTGCCTCAATAGGCGTTCCCTGACCATGGAGTTCACAATTCCACAGATAATTCTATCACGAATGAGGCTATCCTTTAAGTCACCAAAATCACAAGACTTAGCTCTATTGCGCAATTCAGTTGCATACTGATCTGTTGTTTCATTTTCGTGTTGTGACCGTGTGAAAAATTTGTGTCTCTCAAATGTTACATTACGTTTTGGCATGCAATAGTTCTCAAATTTCTTTAGCACTTTCTCTAATTTCATCTCATCTCCGGTATCTTCCTCAAACTGGAATGTATTGTAAATGTCAAGAGCTTCTTCCCCTATGACATGTAGGAGCATGGATGTTTGTGCTTTTTCTTCTTTCTGTGACATTCCACTGGCCACATTATACAATTCAAATCTTTGTTTGAAACGTTTCCAATTTTCTGCTAAGTTTCCCGTCAGCTCCAATGGCTGTGGTTGACTTAGATTTGTTGCCATGTTTACTTATTTGTTTCTCTCTGAACAATGCTTTAACCTCTTATTTACTATTGTGGTATCTTTACAACCTAGTCAAACTAACGAGACAAGCAATTTCACCGAGTTAAAATATGCCGACGCATGTACGCACTCATAGCCACATACACACAGTTTGCACACACGGGACTGAGCCCTTCAATCTGGCGTAAAAATGGAAATCCTGCACCTGTTTATTCCTGGGTTCTATCCTCCCTCAAAGTCAACATCTGTCCTTGATCGGGAAGACCTGACACCATATTATATTTTGGTAATGGTTCTACTGTAGAAGTCATGATACGGAGGCTTGGAGGTTAATGTTTACAGGTGTCTTTATTAGAACCAAACTGCGTCATGATTCAATCTCATGAGCCATGTTGAGAACTGTAGTCTATTGTCAAGACTTACATAATATCAGCACAGTGTTTTCAACGCATTAGGGTATATGGGCTGAAGCCAAGGTAATACAAAGCACTTTGTAGGTGCTTTAAGCTACCACTTGTGTAGACAATTCTCCTCTTTATTACTATTTTTTTGTTGTAGTATAAATGTTAATTTAGTGGAGGGTTTTTTTTATTTCTGACAAGCACACATGCGCAAATTTAAAAGGGAATAAGAAGATAATAGGGATAAAATGGACACATTATTCTTTTCGGTCACATTGGGTATTGTACGTGCACGGGCCCGTTATCCCCCCCCCCCCGTGTCTAGGATAGAGTTCTGCATTTGATAACAAAGCTGACATGTCAAAACTCGCTAACACAGAGACTCTGCGCTGTTAAATTTGCAAGATTAATACATGTGCAGGGTTGATTTTGATATTGATATCTAACTTAATTTTAATACAGTTTTATCAATAATTAATGTTTAATATATCACACATAGTCAATATCTTTATCAAAGCCTGATATTCAAACCACATTGTGTTGTATCAAAAGCATTTCAAATGTTTTTATTACATATTTTAGCATGTACTAAAAATAGGCTCAGGGTCCACTTCGTTGGACCCTGCCCTTAACACATTATAATGGAAACAAGAAGACATACAAATAGATGATTATTTACATTTCTATATCGTAAAATATTAACACCCCGTTGAACTTACATAAAGCTATTAGTATTCAAGTTTGAAATTTAAATCGTTATTGCGTCAATTATTAAAGTGGACGATTAAAATCAAAAGGGCCTACTAACGCTCATACAATGAGTCTTTTTATTTTACCATAATGACATCACATGCTTTTGTTTTCAGGGGAACCGATTTGACCGAATGATCCAGACATCTGTTCATTACATCAGGACTATAATTCCCGCAGACAGCAAGCTAGGAATCGTAGTCTTCGACACGACATCGCAAACCAGTGAACTTCTTACGGATATTACCGATACCGCTTCACGTCAAAGACTCGTCGATGCTTTACCACCATCAGCGGGTGGTGGCACGTGTATCGGATGCGGGATATTGTCAGGCATTCAGGTACGATCGGCTAGGTCTCTAGCTAATGTCATACCCGATGCACACGAGGCGTCATTTACTTGACGCAGGACTGCGACAGCGATTGACGCGGTATTCGGTGCGCCATATTAAAGTAGCATTCGGCAGTTTGAACATCGTTACATGCTTAGGGGATAATTACCTTCACTCTTTTTATTAGCGAAAGTTATAATGCAACAACAAAGACGGCTCATGTGCAACGAACTTAACCTAACCATCTTTAAACCCATAATAACCATGTACTATATATTTTACCTAGTCAAGAAATACATAATAATTTATCCATTATTTCTTCAAGTACAAGCAAAAAAGTGTAAATTCACTCAGTCAAAGAAGTTATTCAAAGACCGTAATTCTTTTTCTCATTAACTTTGTTTTAGCTTCAAATACAAATTGGTCTATGCCATGAATATTCTTAGGAATTAACTATGAATAACTTGTGACGAAAAGTTTACTTTGTATTTTTAGGGAATGGGTTTCCATTTGCGACAAAAGCACCCCTTGGTTTTCACTGACAGCGATACGAATAGCGGTCCATCGAAGAAACAAATGACGACATTAACAATTCAAAACGCATCACTAATACTACCACTATAGTCAACTCAGCTGATTAGTAAATGGAAGATCTTTTTAACATGATTTCTTGTATCTCAATTTGTCTGTCTAGGTACTAGGATCATACGCACAAGGTGGATACATCTTACTCCTCAGTGATGGCGGAGAGAATAATTCTCCGTACATCAGAGACACATATGATGACATTGAGAACTCAGGAGTCATACTTGACACCATCGCTATAAGCAACTCAGCTGATCAGCAAATGGAAGACCTTTCCACCAAGACTTTTGGCATATCAAGCTTTTGTTCGGATACCGGGACTGGGACTTGTCTAATGCAGGCGTTCCATAGAACCATAACGGAGAGACCTGACGTTGGCATGGAAACGGTTCCTATACAGGTTTGTCGTCCATTGAGTTCGAATAGTCACCCTATGTATGCGAGTTGCAGGAAATTCTAGGAAAAGAGGTTAATGGTTTCTCAGCTTCATAATAAACCAGTAGGTCTTTTGAATGAGGGATAAAGGACAGATGAGCGTTACTAAAATCCCACAGAGATTCGTAAAATGTCCTTTTTTCCTTTCTACATAAATAACCTATAAAGAATTCGTCAAAGGTCAGATAGTTTACAGACGACTCGACTGTACTTCATTCGTTTCTTCCTAACAAATTTCGTTTTAATAGATTAATTCCAAATAACTGCGAAAAATAAATAAATTTGCGTTGTGTCAAATCCACAATAACAAAGACAAGGAATTATTCATACGTATTATTCATTTATAGTTTCCTTTAAAAAAGCACAGTGTTGTTCAATCATAGTTAATGCAAACGGTTTGCTTGCTTAAGTGAGTTCTGTTTTTTGTTAAAGAAAATAAATTCTCACATAATCAAACAAAACTTTCACTGAATGTTCAAGATTACAAACAAATGTCATTTGCCAAACAATTTCGGTAGAAAATGTATACTGGCTGAGCAATGAGCATAGAAAGATTAGGAAATGAAGGTTAGTAGCCCCGACACCAATTGTGTAGGCCCATTTACATCTTTCTGTGTACAGTGCTTTTTACTTTACAAAGACTGGGCCAAATTTATTATGATTTTTATGACTTCAGAACTTTACAGTACACACCAATACTTATAAACATGCTACGTGATCAACTTTTTCTGATCCATTCCACACCTTTTCTTTCACATTGCAATCGGATGACCAGAACTCACCTTTATTTTTAATTTGTTAAGATATCATATTCTTAAATCTTGTTTTGGATTTTTTTTCTCCAGATCTACAGTTCTGATGTCATTATCGAAGCCGATCCTGGCTTCTATATTATTCCGGTGGTCATTGACGCCGCACTGGGCAACGAAACGGTGATCACGGTGATCTGGACGAATGGTCATTCGATTTCAGTCGTAGTAACTGGGCCAGACGGTATTCGAGTTGACCATAACGATACTCGCTATCAAATTGATACGATCAACAAGATTGTGACGATCAACTTACCTCTGACGCAGGTAAAGCTACTAAATGAAACTAATTGTCTTGTTTGATGAAACAGTATCTTTACCATTCTTCCTATATACATTGTAAAGATTAATGGTATGTCTTCAACGATTGTAAATGAAGTTAGATTGTCATGCGTGACCGTCCAGGCGGCATTTCGTCCGTTCCCGGCCGTTTTGATGGCCTTTCTTTTGCCCTACCCATTTCAACTTTCACAGAATCTACAGACTTCTTACAAATTGCTCTGGATAGTCCGAGAGAAGCTCTTTCGTTTGAAACGTAGAAACACGTGCGTCATTGCACGCATATCGTTGTGACACGATTGTATGTCTAGTTATTATTATTTTTGTCATTATTATTTTATTTATTCTACTTCAAAAAGGCTGGTTTGTGGAATGTTACCATTTACGACTTAGAAGTAGGCGTCGTGGAGTATGCTAGTGTGTCAGTATCATCTAAACCAACTACGCAGGAATATTCGCCAGTGACGGTGACTGTGTTATTAGGATCACGTGTAAGTATAATGTTGATTTATTTCTTATATCAATCTATTGTTATGGATCTATGATATACTTGTTTAGTAATCTATATTCAAAACAGTCCCATGCATTGTTATCATTGGGGGTTCGGCTGACCCATACCTTATAACTTATAATATTAATAATCTAATAGGATAATGAACAAATTTTTACTGAGGGATCTATTTGACTAACAGGTAGAAGAAAATAAATCGATCTGATGTTTTCTTATATATTATTTGGCATAGACATGTCTCTTTTGAATCTACTGATGGTTTGCTTTCTATTAATAGCATTAGCGGTGACGGAAGAAGTAACATATTGCCTAGCTTATTTACCATATTTCCTCTTAACGATGTTTGCTCGTTCGTTTTTATCTTTGTCTGTACTTTTTAAGGAGGTGGATTTTTCCCAGACTCCAGCACTAGCTATATATGCTCAGGTTCAACAGGATTATCTGCCTGTTCTCAATGCTGACGTCACAGCTATCATTTCAGATGATTCTACTTCGACCTCGATTACATTGCTCGACAACGGGTCAGGTGAGCCAAAAGCGACCTTTCGATTTGACGCGACTTTAAACGCGTTGTGCAATGAGTGACGTCACTTTTCTAGGAATAGGCACATATCGTGTCAGCTCTGCCGGTGTGACCAAGCCGTTTGTCCTACCAGTACCGTTTGTCCGTGAGACATTGTATGCGGTTTTTGCGACGATCCGTGCGATTTTCTATTCACACAGTCTGTCCTCACATTGTTGTACGCGTCACTTGATAAAAGGAATCAACTCGGAAAAATCAATGTATTTAGATTAATTGTAAATCATGTGGTTAAAATGTTTTCTAGAAATGACATAATAATAACTATCTACACATTTTAGAGCAAATGGACCAGTACTTTTGAAATGAGAAGTGAATATTCTCTAAAACCCTTATTCGTCACTCCGTCATACGTGATTTAGGCCCCACAACTGCTGTAATCGATTATACTTTTGTACGTGGCTTGCAAATTTAACCAACTCGATCTCCAATTCCCGAACGGACGGTGCGGGTTACATTCTACACCGTCACATCGGCGCAGTGGCGACAGTAGTGAGTTTAATCTTAGCGGGGGGTCGCACTCAGAGCGAAAATTTCCGCTTAGCGTCCGAACCTACGACAGTATTCAGCTGTAATAGCGTCGGGAGTCGAGCTAGTGCGGGGTGGCGAGCTCATTTAAATACCCCGTAGTCAGCACTTGCGTCGCCGTGCGAAAACTCGCAATTGCTCTATCAAGGGACAGGTAAATCAATAGCGAACTTTCGATTTGACGTGAGAAACGCGGTGTGCGTCGAGTAACGTCGTGCACTTGAGGCATATGCGCATTTGTCAGGTCAGCCCCCACAGTAGTCCAGCCTCTGTATCGTTTCCGTGCAGCACATCCAATCAGCTGATAAAATAACATGACCTCAACGTTGAAAGTAGACCTAGCCATTCCTCTCAGTCTGGACCCCGAATACGTTTGTTCGTGTGGATGGAGATGTGTGTGTGCGATCAATGCGTGTGATAGAATAATAAAAACAAAGAACGGACTGAATCTGGACTACCCCCACAGTAGCAAAACAGCTCTGTCTGCGTATTATGACTGTGTATAAACAATTACAAATAGTACCTGTAATGTTTGCATTCTATATTCCTGAATTCGTGCAATAGCATCGAAAATAATATCGCTAGTGATAGCATTTTTTCGATTTCGATTTCGATTTTATTTCTTCCAATACAAAAACAATTGGAAAGCTAGTCGAGCCTTTCCCTGTAATGGTCTTTAGTAATAAAGCAGCACTCTTGATCTTCGTATTTTATTGTCCATGCATTCATCAGGATCTGACTTATTCAAAGATGACGGGACATATTCAGGGTTCTTCCTAAGCTTCACTTCTGATGGAAGGTATAACGTCAAGGTCAATGTCATCGGCTATGATGTCGCATACAATCGGAGAGGTTTGTAAAAATTACCTAGTTTAACTTAGACATGTTTGAAGAAGAAAAAAAAAATCAGTTTTACAGTAAGTAAATAAATCACAGCATACTGTATGTACAGCATAGGATCTGGAAAGGCCTACCTCGAGTGGAAGCACTGAATTGATGAAGACTCTTGACTCCCAAATAGGAAGTCCATGCTTCGATCAGTGATCAGTGCTTACATCCTTGGCCAAAGTGTTTTCCCTCCCGACGGCAGGTGCAAAGCTGATACCTTGCAATGTCGCGGTAATATTAATTGCAGGTCTTTTAGGAAAAACAGCATTTATACTAATGAGGCTACCAAGAGTACGACGACATTATTATCACCATTATTTTATCAGATACAAAATGTTGGAATAGATTTACTTTTCCACTTGGGTGAACTTATCTGAAGAAAGGTCATGACAATTTTCACACAGTTTCCCTCAACTTTTTGCATCCAGGAAAAAGATCAGCTGAACCTGAAGTGGAAGCCGCAGCGGAGCCATCTTTCATGCGTACATCATCTGGAGGAGTCTTCAAGGTCCAAGGCTACACTCGCAACTCCGCTGATATTCTACCACCTTCCCGTATCCAGGACCTGGTCTATACATCTTTCTCCTATGACAACAGCACAGTGACCCTCAGGTGGACTGCTGTAGGAGACGACTTGGACCAGGGAACGGGTAAGCAATCATTCAAGTCTTCGAAGTCTTGAAGGGGGCTTTGGCAGAGGTGGCGCTCGGGAAGGGGGGCACGGTACCCCCACACAATTTTGAAGTACCCAAATAGTGTTCATTATGCGCCAAAGGAATGCCCCTTTTTCACTTCAGATATATATACCCCTTCTCACTAGTGCCCCTTTTCACATGTGATAATTTCCCCCACTCAAATCTGATAAGTGCCCCTTCTGATTTGACAATTGCCTTTTTTCCTTTATTATGAATGCCACGTTCCCTTTTTTTTTTTATTAGTGCCCCTTTTTTACCATCTGATAAGTGCTCCCTTTGTAGAATATTCATGCTCGTTTTCGTCGCTATCAAATTCCCCTTCCCTAGAAAATTTTCACACAATCACACATAACTACAATTTATGATACTGAAGAAGTATCTTGGACCACGTAAAGAGAAAATGTTGAAGATCAGCAATAATAATGGACAGCAGGCGCGTACGCAGGGGGGGGGGGTTGGGGGGTTAACCCCCCCTTTGGTATTTTTATGTGTATAAACCCCCCCCCCCAAAAAAAAAAAAAAAAAAAAAAAAACCCTAAACCCCCCCCCCCCCCCCCCCCCCCCCCCCCCCCTTTGGATTTTTTTTTTTTTTTTTTTTAATTATTAAAAAAAAAAAAAAAAAATTATCCCCATGACTAACCAAAAACAGGTGACCCTACCCCCCCCCCAACGGAGCAAAATGTCAAATTTTCAAATTTCGAGGTAAAAAAAAAAAAAAAGGTGTCCTCTTACCCGCCTGATGGACAGTCTTTAATAATTACAATGTAGGGGTGTATACCAATGTCTAAATTTCATTTCATTTTATATCTGTATATTATGCAATAGAGTTAGACATGTCGATAATATAGTCATACATCTCGCTACTGTTTTAACTTCCACTACAAAGCCTTCAATTACGAACTCCGCTATTCCACCAACTACTACGAGATCCGGAACAATTTCAGCAATAGTCATGAGGTCACAGAGGATCAACTGGTCTACGGGAACCTATCTGATATCAGTCCAGCAGGGATTGTGGAAGCTGTCACTATATCTCTCCCTGACAGGGGGCAAGATATCGTCTACTATTTCGCAATTCAGGCTTCAGATGAGGCAGGAAACGGAGGGGACTTGTCCAACATCGCTTCCTTGTCAATCCGCTTCATACCGGTGTATGTACCCACCACCGAACCAATACCGGTGCCAGTACCCTCCACTACCGAATCTCTACCGGTGTCTGTACCCACCACCACCGAACCAATACCAGTGTCTGTAACCACCATCGAGCCAACACCGGTGTATGGACCCACCATCAAACCTACTGGGCTAGACAACCTGGCCCTGATCATCGGCGTGTGTTGTGCAGTGGGTGTGGTAATCATTGTTGGCGCTGTCATGTTGTATATTTACTACCGGAAGACACACATTGCACGGATAAAACCTAAGTCAGCATCAACGCAGGAAGGGCTTCCGGAATTGGCGGCGATGCAACATAAATCAACCTATGATGATTTTATTTTCGCTACAAATTGATTTACTCTCTGAATTTACACTGTAATGGAAATCATATCCGAGGGAGTCATGTAGGGATCACTTCGTTTCAGGGGTAAAAATGGAAACGCTAAAGAAAGTGAAATTCAGTTCTTTCAATGTAATTTCAGTTATTTCGTCCTTGTTTTCACGAAGTGACGGTAGTGAGGAAAATCGTAACGCAAAGTGAATGCAATTTTTTTTCACTACCGTCACTTCGTGAAAACAGCGACGATTTGTCCAATTACGTTTGACGTGGATATTTGTTTCACTCACATACTTGTATGTATAACAGGCTCTAACATGTTTGGTTATTGCTTGTCTCACTAAACAAATTTACTACGTCATGTAATTTAGCTGTCTTTATAAATTAGGGACCCAATTTGTGACACTTTTGGTGTCCCACTTACATGAGGAATCCACACGTATTTGGGGTTCTGAGTAAATACTAAAATAGTGGAGTGAGATTGTAAAGTAATTTCGAAGCACAATATTGCATCCCCATACCTAGAATCACTTTAAAATCTCACTCCACTATTTAGTCTTTACTCAGAGCCACCAATACGTGTAGGTTCCTTATGAAAGTGAGACAACAAAAATGTCACAAAGTGGGTCCCGAATTTATGGAATTACCCACATATATACATTAAAGTCAATACAATTAGACCATGAACATTTAAAAGGCAGCTCTGAAACTGCATTGATGACAAGAGATACTTAAGCAATGGTTCGATTGGATTCAGGGGTGGTCCATTGCATTACTGCTAAAAAGAGTGGAATTCCACTTCTTCGTATTAAGAGGAGCATCGAAGTGAAATTCAACTTAAATAGCAAACTACTCTAGAAGAAATCAGAATACTAAAAAATACACAACTCTATTTAATTGAAAGTGGACAAAATGAGAAAGTTATGAATGTCTTAGAGTTACAATCAATATAAGTATGAGCTCTTTAAATTGGCAAAGTTTGTACTGTCTATGTGGTCTAGTAGCGGACAACATTCCCATTCGGTTCAACAAACAACACTTTGGCAAGTATTCACATGTGTATGACTCGGGATGGTATTTTTTGCGAACAGGTTTCCTTTTACCCGTTAGAATATACTCTCCATAATATATTTTTAGTAGTGTCCCAAGGATGAAGGCACTCGGGAGAAAAACAAAAATATCCCTAATTTCTGTTTGGGAGAGTTACCTGTCACTCCGTCATATTCCACTAACCAAACAGCCAATTTGAGATTCACATAGCTGTAGTGATCTCATATTTCAAACGTTCATATCTTTCTTATTGTTGGTCGGCTTCAGTTAAAAAAAAAAAAAAAGGCCTTCTGTTATTCCGATTTTTTTTTCGCGTTTATGTGAACTTATTACAAGGGTTGGATTGCCATTTAATTATACATTCTGCATCTATCCCAGAGGACACAACATATTGTGCGGATATAATACTGCCATCTTTATTTCATTAAGGCTCTTTCAGATATGACGCGGTAAGAGTGTATATAATTCGCTTCACATATCTGAACAAGCCTTCATAAATTGCGTGTCTAAATAAGTGAAATGTCGAATACTGGTCATGCACATTTAATGTGAAAGAACTGTCGAGAAGTCACATTTTTTAGTGATCATTTCGGCTAGGGTAGAAACCCTTCCTGAAAAGTAAATCGAGTGGAATTCATTCACAAAAGAAAAGGGTAATTTAACTACTTTAGAAAGAATAAATTTGGGGCGAATTCAACTCCGAAGAAAGTGATCCTTAATATGACTTCTGACAAGAGTGATTACCATTTCTCTGCATGTGATCTGATCCTACCTAGTAGGACTAAATGCATATGAGATGTAGCTTTTTATGTCTACCAAGCTGATTGATCCCTATTCAGAGTGAATGGTGTGATAAATTAAGATGTTGAATATTGGTCAGGCAATCCCGTTGCCAAAGTTATTGATGATATACTTTGTCGTAAACAGGATAACATTGTACAACATTTTTAAATTATCGACATCGCAAATAATCGACCAAATTTGCTTGATATCACAAAAATCGAAAAATCTGAACACCGAAATTGACACAGCCCAATAAACAAAATCACGTGAAAATCACGTCAATATCAAGGTATCGACTTGAGGAGAGTTACGTTCTACAAACACCGGACATTTACGTAAATGTGTTAATACGTTTATTGCACTAGGTAACTTGAAACACACGTACACTAAATCACGCAATTGTCACTGCAATATCACCATTATAATAACGTGATTATCCCTACCTTGGAGACCATGGTTTGTAAACCTAATACTCCCGTGTTTGTTTGGTTATGAAATTACATCTTCATAAACGAAATTATCGCGTCACAGAAACACGTGAAGCGTTAGTGATAGTTTTAGTCGAATATTACGAGGCTGACTTGAGATGAATCATGTTCTTCATTAACGTGAAATTTACGTCGAAGAGGAAATATGTTACCGTAACCCGCGTTCAACCCAATAATAACGCAAATGTTACACAATAAATGAACCAAAATAATGACGTTCTCATCCCGTTTCTGAACATCGTGTCTTGGATCTTCCATAATTACGTCCAGGCGCGCCGGAAGCAGTTTGGGATTAGAGGGGATGGGGGGGGGGGCGGAGGGGGGGGGGGGGTGGAGGATGCAAACATGCCAGAAGAGAAAGCTAGTTGCAACTGGTCCAGTTGATGAACCAGTTAATGCCAACTGGTAACCCTGGAAATTGAAATGGGCTAAATGATCCAGTTGATCCAGGCCAGTAAGAATTCAACTGGTCTAGCTGAGCCATTAAAACCATTTGGTAAAACTTCCAACCAGTTGAACAGCAACAACACTTCAATACTGGTACGTCTGTATTTCCAATGTAAAGGCATTGGTAATAAGTAGACTTACGTAATTTAATTAATCGAAATTTTTTCATATACTTGTATTTTATTGAAATTATTTAGTTCATAGTTAATGTTTACCTTATTCATGTTTAACTAAATGTAATTCATACGAAGTAGCGAAATGTCCTAATAACTAGTTATTTATATAAGTAGTATTTTCGAAATGAATTGCACATAACTAAATCATCAGTAATTAAGAAATATGCTGTTAAATCAGATAAATTGTTTAAAAACATAGATCTGCACGCACCCCATATTCAATATGCAAATTAATTGGTGTCAGCTGGTTCAACTGGAAATATGCAAACAGTCAGTCATCAACTGGTGCAACTGGAAATATGCACACTCCAGTTATCAACTGGTGGAATTAAAAAATGCCAACAGTCATTTATCAGCTGGTGAACATAGAAATATGCCAACAGTCACGGGATTATCACCACGGAACTTCAATGGTAACTGTGAAACCATCAAGACACCCAATAATAACTTATTTTCCCACCTGGAAAACACGTATGCCCAGCTTAGATTAGTAATCCGTTTGAGTCACGAGATCATCACCGCGGAACTGCTGGCAACTTTGACTACCATTTAAATAGGTGTTTTAAGACACCTAATAAATACTAATTTTCACACCTAAATATCACGGATTCACAGCTTAGATTAGTAATCAGTTTTAACTACGTGATCATCACCAAGAAAGTTATGGTAACTTTGAAACCATTTAAAAAGGTGTTTTAAGACACCTAATAATTACTCATTTTTCACACCTAAAAGTCACGTATGCCCAGCTTAGATTAATAATCCGTTTGAGTCACGAGATCATCACCGCGGAACTTATGGCAACTTTGACCTCCATTTAAAAAGGTGTTTTAAGACACCTAATAATTACTTATTTTCACACCTAAATATCACGTATTCACAGCTTAGATTAGTAATCAGTTTTAACTACGTGATCATCACCAAGAGAGTTATGGTAACTTTGAAACCATTTAAAAAGGTGTTTTAAGACACCTAATAATTACTCATTTTTCACACCTAAAAGTCACGTATGCCCAGCTTAGATTAATAATCCGTTTGAGTCACGAGATCATCACCGCGGAACTTATGGCAACTTTGACCTCCATTTAAAAAGGTGTTTTAAGACACCTAATAATTACTTATTTTCACACCTAAATATCACGTATTCACAGCTTAGATTAGTAATCAGCGTGAGCAACGTGATCATAACCATGAAATTTATGGTAACTTTGAAACCATTAAAAGAGGTTTGTAAGACACCCCAGAATTACTAATTTAATATAACCAGAGATTCACGGACAGAACAATAAGACGATTAGCCGGTGAAAGTAACGTGATTATTACCATCAACCTTGGATAACCTGTGAAACCAATCGATAAAGGTGCTTACAAGACCAAATAATTACGTATTTATCACCACCATCGGTTAACGGACAAAAAACTCGTTGCTTGGTCAAGTGGTTATTTGGTCATAAACACTTGATTTACAGACGTAAGTGGAATCACGTTACTCCAGTCGCGTGATAAATTGGTAGTTTTTAGGTTAGATAAAAACGTGAACAGGAGGACCTTTTTTGTTTAAATGAAGGCACGTTTCGATAACGTTTAAATCTAGTTCAAAAGGCACCATACTTTAAAATCACTTAAAATACACTCCCAAAAGAGGTTACTTGTTAGTGTTTTGTTTATTGGGAGACGACTTCACAAACATCTGTCTGCAGAATTTGTTCCAAAATAGTTTTTTGTTTACATTAAATATTAAAATATGTTGGATCAAACCTTTGTATGGATCTCTGCTTCTACAACATCTTCCGTTGTACATGGCAATACTAATAAAGAATACATTATCTAGCACATTAATTTCAACATTACCAGAACTCAACCATAATATCTTAAGGTTCTCGAATTCAGTATAGGAAAGAATCCAATAACAAAATGTTTTTAATTACTTGTTTGTTATTTGTTTGATGTTTGTTGCTTGAATGTATTATTATTCAGATATTATAGTAAAAAAAAAACATCAACAATTCACTCAGTTTGTTTTCTTTATAAACTGGAATTATCAATGATTCATTCAGATAATTCTGTTCTGTGTAATGCTTGAACTAAACGATTCCTTCCAAGAATCAATAAATACGTACCTTCTATCAGGTTAGTGGTCCTTTTTAATTAGAAGAATGAAGGCTTATATCAGATGTTGTTTTTACCCAATAATGAATATATCTAACACTTTTTACCGATGGATTTTGAAACGGAAATACGATTTCAATTTTTTGAATTGTTTTCGACAATTAAGTATCACGTGTTATAATACATGTTTATGAGTTTCTTTGTTCACATTTACTCGGAAAAAAAACAAAAAAACACTGTACTTGGTTCTGTTGCTGTTGTTTTTATTAGTGTTTTAAAAATTAATAGATTGAATCAGAGACTTATCCATGATTTTCAATAATTATTGGAATGTATTGGATATTAAAGATAAACTCCAGTTCTGGTAAAAAGAAGAAAATTAATTCTCACAGAATCAAACGAAACTTACACTGAATGTTCAAGGTTACAAATAAATGCCATGTGCCAAACAATTTTTTGGAAGAAAATGTATACTGGCTGAGTAATGAGCATAGAAAGACAAGGAAATCAAGGTAGTACTAGCCCCGACACCATGTGTGTTGCCCATATATAGCTTTCTGTGTACAGTGCTTGTTACTTTACCAAGACTCGGTCAAATTTATTATGATTTTGATGACTCCAGAACCTTGCAGTGCACACCAATACTTATATGCTACATGATCAACTGTTTCTGATCCTTTCCACACCTTTTCTTTCACAATGCAATCGCATTACCAGTAATAAAGTTTATCTTTAACCTTTATTGAGAAATAAAGAGAAATGAAATATAAAGACCTGTGATTTTGAGCGATTGCTTAATTTTAACATGAGGCCTTGATCGAGGGTTATATCGTGTATGAATACAGTGAGTGTGCGCGTGGGTGCGCGTGTGTGTAAACGTGTATTCGTGTCTGTTTAAATACGCAAATTCTCTCCAATTTGTCCATTCTACACATATGGGAGGACACATGGGAAGACACATGGGTGGACACATGGTTCCTTAAAAGAGTGATGCTTTGTCCAGCCGTCCTCCCCCTCTACAACAGCCAAGGGACCAAGGAGGTTTTGAGAATACAGCAGGAAAATTATAAGTAAGAATCGAATTCTATGCTCAAGAAAGGACAACGACCTCGAACTAAATTCACCTAGAACAACTTCCCCCTTAATAACATGCTTTAGGACAATTAGCCATTGAGAACATTGACCCCCGGACGGAAGCTTCCAGACAAATACATATATGACAATAGAAAATACACCTAGGAAAGAATTTCCTTGACAATTTTCTCAGAACAATAAAAGACTACTACCCCAGGACAATTACCCCAAGACAACTTTCGACCGGACTCCTTCCTCCAAACAACCACCCCCTGGACAACCACTCATTGGGCAATTGCCATGGACAGCTTCAATCTATCAGCTTCCCTGCACTAAGTACACCCACAACAAAAAGTGAGTCATTTGACACATTTAAGCATAATTTTCGTGAGTCAGGTGTAAATTGACTCATTAGTAACAACCAATGAGTCTCTATTGACTCATTTATATTTCACCAGTGTGTCAATCATGAGCTGACGCATTTGCAAAATGCTTCGACTGACTCACATGGTCGTAAAAAATGAGTCAAGATCGACATAAGAGCATTTTAGAAGAAAAAAGTGAGTCAACTTGAAAGTGAGGCTGTATGCATGCGCGCGCATGCTTTCGTGACGTCATCCAAAATGCGCATTCTCGAGCCATATTTGAATTCCCGATCGACGACGCGACGTCGCCATCTTATATCTTGGATTCAGAAGAGTTTTGACTGCAGCTAGTGAAAAATTGGTACGCATAATTATTCATATGGTTTTAAACGATGATTTTTATGACTGGATTCGTGGGCTGAATCTTCTGATTATTATACAAATGATGCATGCGTGATTTTACGATATCCGCACTCGAGTTGATGAGGCTGTGTGTAACTTAACTATCACTATGAACATGACTGACAATGAGAGCGGACAAAATGTACAGTTCCTCAGGTAGACAAAGGAACATCCCTTCACTGCTATTATGTAAAAATGTGTAGAACAGGTGTCACATGCATATTCACCTTTTTACATAATAGCTGTGAAGGGATGTTCCTTTGTATACCTAAGGAACTGTATATTTTGTCCGCTCTCATTGTCAGTCATGTTCATAGTGTATAGATTCTACTGTATCGCACGAAGCCGTGTCGAATGAAAACATGCATGATCTTGCATCATTGTTTTATACAACGAAACTCCTAGATCCTTGTTATTTGATGTAAAACGAATTAATTCAAGATTGTTTCGTGACAGTATGGGTGACAAATAAATCTCAAGTTAAGGCTTAATTTAGTGCGTACAAAGTAGATTTTTCAGATTCGGGTAGCGGGGCCACCGATTACATCGCTAAAATGTGATATTTTAGGATATATTTTCCATTGCAAATGTGGACAGTGACTCTGGCATGGTATGGTATGTGTGTGATAGGCCTAGGGAGTAGGGGGTCTATGTCATGATGCACCCACAACAAAAAGTGAGTCACCCTTACTCAAATTGATGAGTCACTGGTTTGTCCGTACAGCGAAACACTTGAAGGATCATGTGAGTCACTATGACTCGATACAAATGAGTCTTATTTATCTAAGACTCACTTCAAGTGAGTCTTTAAGACTCATTTGTATCGAGTCATAGTGACTCACATGATCCTTCAAGTGTTTCGCTGTACGGACAAACCAGTGACTCATCAATTTGAGTAAGGGTGACTCACTTTTTGTTGTGGGTGTAGGAAATAATATTACAAGGGGTACAAGGTAAAATGTATATTGGTAGTACTTGTCCAGTGTTGCCCAATTTTAAATTGCAAACTAACCACGAATACATTATTCTTCGTGTAGGCCGATTAATAGTAATGGTACTTCTTTTCCTCCTCCCCCTCTTCCTCTCCACCTTCCTCTTCTTTTTCACCTCCTCGTCTCCCTTATTCTGTTGTCGTAATTTTCTTCCTTTATGCCGAATAACTCAAAGCACACACATCTCATCAGACACAACCACAGAGAATCATTCGGGCGGCTCATCTCGGGCTACGATAAGGCAATATGAGCCGCCAGATACTACGAGCAATCCGCTACTCCACTGAAACAAAGTCAACCCCAAGACCAGTCTAGGTCACGTGCGACGCGATGACATTGACCCGGAAGTGGTTGCAGACACCTGGCGCGAAACTGCTATCGTCATTGACAAACTCATATTCATCTTGCTGCTGCTCATAACGGTCTCATATTGGGTCTATGTGATAGTATCATTTTCGTGCCAGTTCTTAAAAAATATAATAGTTTTGATGTACATATAAGATACATTATTTAGAAGATATAAACTTTTTCTATCAGGATTAAAGTACTGTCACAGTCATTTCTTGAAAGCAACTTTTTTACAAAAAGTGCACATTTACAGAATATACATTCATGAGAAATAGATACTTTATATATCTATCTCATTTCATAAGTTTAAAACGAAATGTAAGCACTTTATGGGAACAGTAAACTTTGACAGAAGACACCTTTGTTATAAGAAATAGATGGTATCTTTATATCTACTTAGGGAAGTTTAACAAATATAAATATACATATATATATATATTCCAACGTTATGGGCAACTGTAAAAATTGAACGAAGATACATTAATGAGAAGATATTAACTTAACCTATCTTTTTATTTAAATGTTTAAACAATATGTTCAAAATTAAGGGACAAAAGTGTGCATTGACAGAAGATACAATTAGGATACTATATAAACATTACTTATCTATCTCATTTTGGAGGTTTGAAAAGAAATGTTAAAACTTTATGAGCAGCAGTGAACTTTGATAGAAGATACATTTATGACAGGAAATAGATTGTATTTATCTTCCTACTTATGGACGTTTAAAAACTAAATGTTTAAACTTCATGAGCAACGGTGTGTATTGACAGAATATACATTAATGAGGAGATATAATATATATCTACTTTAATAGGGAAGTTTTAAAATAAATATTCCAACTTTATGGCCAACGGTGTACATTGACAGAAGATACATTTATGAGAATATATAAACGTTATCTATCTATCTCCTTTGAGGGGTTTAAAAAGAAATGTTAAAACTCTATGGGCAACAGTAAATTTTGACAGAAGATACATTCATGACAGGGAATAGATTGTATCTATCTATTTACTTAGGCACGTTTAAAAACTAAATGTTCAAACTTTATGAGCAACGGTGTGTATTGACAGAATATACATTAATGAGGAGATAAAATATATATCTACTTAGAGAATTTTTAAATAAATATTCCAACTTTATGGCCAACAGTGTACATTGACAGAAGATACATTTATGAGAATATATAAACGTTATCTATCTATCTCCTTTTAGGGGTTTAAAAAGAAATGTTAAAACTCTATGGGCAACAGTAAATTTTGACAGAAGATACATTCATGACAGGGAATAGATTGTATTTATCTATTTACTTAGGCACGTTTTAAAACTAAATGTTCAAACTGTATGGGCAATGGTGTACAGTGATAAAAGATACTTTAATTAATGAAGAGATATAACAATTTATATATATATATATATATATTTACTTCGGAAGGTTAAACAAAATCAAACCTAATGGGCAACAATGAACATTGACGGAAATACATTCATGAGAATATATAAACTTTCTCTATGAAGAATATATCATTTAGTGTCATAATGATTTCTCGAAAAGAGGTTTGAAAAACTTAGTCCATATTCATGGGCAACAGCGAATATTTACGGAAGGTACATTTTTCGAGAAGATATAAGATTGATCTATCAGAAATGTAATTTGTTTGCTAAAAATTTGAATAAATGTAAAAAGTCATGATGTTTATAGCGCCGATGCTTCTGGATATTACATTATATATCTTGTTAACATGTGGTTTAAATTTCATATCTTCGTCAATAAAAATATTCTGAAAGTCATTTGAAGTCACATCCATGTACACATTGGCAGTTGCAAAGGAAACAGAATACAACAGAAGTTGATAAATGCAAACAAAAAGGAACTTTACTCGCTCTTGATGATTAAACTGCAATTGCTGTTTGTTTGTTTTATTTCCACTTTTTCATATCAATACAAAGAAACATACAAATAAATATAATGAATAACATGTAAGTTTGACAAAATTTGTTTCAAGATTAAATAAAAGTTTCATACAAAAGGAAAAAGCAGGAGACCACATGTCGTAAGCGTAAATGCTTGAACATGACCGTGGCCTCTGCCGAGTTAACAAAAATAAAAGAACAACCCATGCAACTGCATTGTATTCAATGTTAAATAAGATATAAGTGAAGTGATTAAAAGTGAGCATGGCTGAATTAATTTTGAGTGAAAATAACAAAACAAATTTAGTGAAATATTTCGTGTTGAGAAGTGCATTTGTGCAAGGTGCAAAAATTTAGCTTGGTGGAACAAAAAGAGAGACTAATACCGTGATATTAATTGTGTGTTGGTTTCAGTTACGGGTGATAATATTAAACATTATGCAGGGTCCATTCCTGTTGACAAAGACAAAACAATTCAAGACATAACAAATTAGATAATTTTTAAATTTCTATGTAAGATCTAGTAAACTATACTGGGTTAACAAATATGCTTTCATATAAGCTTTAAAAGAATAAAGGGAGGTCCTAGTTTTAATATGGTTTGGTAAGTTATTCCAAATATCTGGTCCATGGTGTCTAATTGATCGTAGGGCTAAACTAAGTTTGGGATTATTAAGATGGTAATCATGAGCATGTCGAGTTAAATATGAGTGTACGTTTACATTTAATAAATAAAAGTTTAAGAAAGATGCTGGAAGAGTTTTGGAAGTGTACTTATACATAAAAATGGCAGTTTGGAGCGTATGTATATCATAAACCTTTAATGTTTTTAATTGACTAAATAACGGGTTAGAAATTGCAAGATAGTTAGAATGTGTACAAATACGAATTGCTCTCTTCTGCAAAAGAAATATTGAGTTTATTTTAGTTTTACTACAGTTTGCCCATATAATATTACAATATGTTATATACGGTAAAATTTAAGTATTATAAAGAATAAACAAAGATCTATCATTTATCAAACATTTCATTTTATACAAAATACCAATATTCCGGGATATAAAAATATTTATGTTATGAATGTGTTCGTTCCAAGACAAATTTGAGTCAATAATAACTCCTAAAAATTTCGTTGATTGTCTTTCTACCAGGGATAAATCATCTATAAACAATTTACATTGTGGTTGGTCTTGGGAGTTAATAGTTCTAAAACGGATAAAATTAGTTTTACTTATATTTAAGGATAATTTATTACATTTAAACCATATTGAAATATTATACAAATCATGATTTACAGTATCAACAAGTGTATCAATATTTTTGTGTGAGTAAAGTATATTTGTATCGTTGGCAAAAAGAATGTATGGATATCACGGATTAAAATGTATAAAATGTATACTTTCCTTCGACGCAAATCACATGAGCTGCACAATAAAACTGACGATATCAAGACATAGCTTACAATTCGTCAATATTTCTGGGACTTACAGTTTACTATGAAGTGTATCTCCTGAAAGGGAGGTGGAATATAAGAAAATGATTTCCCTGCCTTTACTGCTGAAGATATTTCTTGTAGGAGTGGTTACGGGCCAGAAAAATACCATCAACCTGAACAATGGCGCCTACTCGAATCTACTCATAGCAATCGACAAGAACGTGCCTGAGAATCTGACCATCATCGAAAATCTCAAAGTAAGAAAGAATAATAGTCTGAGTTTATTTTCGTCTAATAAATTGTTTTACTTGCAATTGAGATCGGAGTGACAAAGTCACTACGGATAACTACTGCTGCTGCTACTACTACAACTACAACAACAACTACTACTACTACTTCTAATGCTGCTGATGCTGCTGCTACTTTTCCTTGTTATTCTGTATTACAACTACTACTACTACTATTACTACTACTACTACTACTACTACTACTACTACTGCTACATGTACTACTACTACTACTACTACTAGAAGTAGAAATAATAGTAGTAATATTATTTACGGTTCATACTATTCTACTATAGTACTAGTTTTACAGCTTCTATTACTAATATTACCACTACTACTACTATTGCTACTACTACACTGTAAAAAAAGTTGGGCAATATTTTTCAACACTTTTCAACCCAACCATCTATTGGGCAATATTTTCGTATTTTGCCCAACAGCTGGTCAAGATTTTCCCAACAAGTGGGCTACCGTAGTCGGGCATATGGCAAGCCGTTTTATCATTTAAACATATTTCTTGATATCAAGAAATGAATTCTTGATATCAAGAATTACCATTGCTTTACAACGTAAAATCATTTCTTGATATCAAGAATTCAATTCTTGATATCAAGAATTCGATTTCTTGATATCAAGAATTCATTTCTTGATATCAAGAAATATGTTTAAATGATAAAACGGCTTGCCATATGCCCGACTACGGTAGCCCACTTGTTGGGAAAATCTTGACCAGCTGTTGGGCAAAATACGAAAATATTGCCCAATAGATGGTTGGGTTGAAAAGTGTTGAAAAATATTGCCCAACTTTTTTTACAGTGTACCATTTATCAGTTTTAATACCGTTCTTATTCGATTAGAAGAAGCAATGCTATTTATCGGTTGTTGTTTTCCCCCAATAATATTTATATATAAAACATTATTCACTGATTTTGAAACGGAAATATGCTTTTAATATTCGTAATCATTTTCGACATTTAAGTATCACGTGTTATATGTTAGTTTCTTTGTTTACATTTACTCGGAAAAATCCAAGAACATTGCATTGTACTCGGTTTTGTTGCTGTTGTTTTTATTACTGTCTTGATATTAATGGGAATAATCAGATACTTATCCAGGAATGTCAGAAAGTAAGACATTAAAATTTGTTTTAGGTCCTTTTATTCTATTTGTACTGGATATCAAAATGTTAATGATTTTTATTGAAAAATATAGAGAAATTGAATAAGACCTGTGATTTTGAGCGATTGCTAAATTTAAACACTAGGGCTTGATAGAGGGTTATATTGTGTATGAATATAGTGAGTGTGTGCGTAGGTGCGCCTGTGTGTATAAATACGCAAATTCTCTTCACTTTGTCCGTTCTAACATTCACCTATTTCATTTTCTTTCTTTCAGGATAGTTTCTCTTAATATTCTTTATATTCTTAAAATTCCACTATCGCTCCCTTTTACGATTTATTCATGATATTGATCCTATTCCTTCGGCTAAAATTGGCATTACACTCGATAATTTCTTAGTGAGGATTTTGACTTATGTTTTCCATTTATTTCATTTATATTTCGAGAATTACGACTGCCTAGCTTCAGTTAGCTAAAATATCAAACCATTGTGAAAGACTGGCACCATCAATGCTGTTATATTATATAAAGAACTGCATATTGTCCTTCTTCACAGTTTATGTATGACTTGTATAAATCTGCAAATGCAATGGATAATATGTCCTATATTCACTGTATTGTTCAACATGATTATAAGAAACGGGCGTGCCATATATACGTCGGATGTGGTGGCAAGTTATGGCCCATGTAAATGATGGGAACAATTACCAAATAAACTCATATCCTCACCGCCTTACTGGTTTTAGTTTGGCGAGAACCAGAAGGTCTCTAGCTCCATTGCAAAACGCGGTTAAAAATTTGGCAGACGTTTCAAAAACCAAACTCCAGAGGTTGATTTTTCTATTTCGATTTTTAGTTGTCCGTAGGAATCACTGGCGAAACAGCGGAATGTGGGAAAATCGACGAATTTTGGTTGCAGTGTTAATGCTATTGTCATTGTCATTGACGCTACACACAGAAGGGGGAAATCCCTTCAGGGGCGTACCAACTATGGCTGCATGGTGTGAAATACATACTGGTTCGCTGACCATGAAATAAACTGCAAAAGTTCCAAACTCGAAATGGGATTGAAGTCTTTATTAGCTTCCTCAAACGAAGAGCATGAAGAGTCGCAGACAACACAGATACAAAATTCAATCTGTAATGAGAATCAGATGCACAGAAAATACAATAAATTAATAAGTATTGCACGAATAAAGTTTCCTTTGTTTTCTTATTTCTGAGTGCCTCTAATACAACTTAATAAACTTGTACTCATGAATATACACCACTTTTTATATCAATTACCCAAACTGTTCTAAATCTGAACCTTGTGATTTGGTAGCCATACATAAACATGCATTTGTATTTGCATAATTAATAAAGGCAACTAACTCAGTTAAACATTTGTGACTACAAATGTATACTTTCATAAACATTTTTATAAATGCCTGACGAAAATAAATGCTATGGCTGAAATCCAAAAGCCTATCTCACTATACGTGTTTAAATCACATCTTTCCAAAATATCAACCCAATCTAAAATCAACATTTGTTCCTAATAATCCCCATAAAATTGTGACTAAATTCCATTATCAGAACTATACTCGATTAGTCTTCACAAACCTATAATTCACAACTCTCTGTTTATGTTACAAAGATAACTCAAACATGAAGTCTACCTTCACTGCAAAGCCTATGTATAAAGCTTGGCTTTAGCTTTGTGCATAATTAAGTGGGTGCCATTTACACCCTGTACAGTACAAACTACTTGCTTGTAAATTACATTATCCGGAAATCTACATCAATATTTCAAAGCAAAACTTCACTTGCACTGACTAAATAAACACAATACAGTTCAATATAAATTGACCAAATCTCACCTAAATTATTGACATTCTCTTAATATTTCCCTTTATATTTATCCACTTTTACTCTTCGCCAAAACGGCAACAAATTATACAGTAATGTCTCTGGCATAGCACCACACGTATAAGATTCACTTTCACACGTGCGATTAAATGTTTACTGAAGTTGAACGAATTAAATTCAACTTATCATTCACACATTTAACATAACTTTATCTAAATATCAGAAACTCACTTCTTTGGCCGGAACTAAGCGATTTACTGCCAAACACTGGGCTCACTGGTGTCACTGAAAACCAGGACAAAACGGGGAAAACTGGGAAAATGGAGAGCTCATCTCCAGTGACTTGACGCTCGACAGACTACACTAACAAGTGTCTAAAATGGCTTCGCTAGTTATTGAAGCCGAAAGTAAGGTGTCCTTCAAAAACAAATACTCAAAGAAAAGGCCATTTCAAATCCTACTACAAAAAACATCGATCATAAATACAACAGACATTGTAAATATTTAAATTGCCAATTCACCTTCTATAAAATACCTAAATGCTTCATTGAGGCTGAAAGAGAATAAATATCTAGCTTTCTTGTTATTAAAATGAACAAAATGAACCTTTTTTCTCATCTTATTAAACAAACAATCTGCACTCTAAAAATCTTCTCTAAGATTTTAAACCTGCTTAAAAAAAACCACAAAATAAATTTCGCTCAACGAAACACATACATTTAAAGCGCGTTATACTTTACGTCATCATTTAAACAAAAAACGCCGCGTCATATTTGAACGAGCCTTAAGTCTACAAGCCGATGTATACAAACGAAAACGAACTTTGCTCGCTCTTGGTGAATAAATTGCGATTCTGCATGAATATCAATGATAACAAATTATAGTTTCCTTCGAAGCAAATCACAATTTGCTAGCACACGTGATGCACAACCAAAAAGACGATATCAGGACATAACTGACGATTCGTCAATACTCCTGAGACATACAGTGTACTCTGCAGTGTATCTGCTGAAAGGAAGATGGAATATCAAAAGAGGATCTCCTTGCTTTTACTGCTGAAGATATTTCTTGTAGGAGTGGCTACGGGCCAGAAGAATATCATCAACCTGAACAATGGCTCCTACTCGAATCTACTCATCGCAATCGACAGGAATGTGCCTGAGGATCTGAACATCATCGAAAATTTCAAAGTAAGAAGACTTTCACTATGAATATGACTGACAAAGAAAGCGGAAAAAATATACAGTTCCTCAGGTAGACAAAGGAACATCCCTTCACTGCTATTATGTAAAAGTGTGTAGAACAGGTGTCACATGCATATTTACTTTTTACATAATAGCAGTGAAGGGATGTTCCTTTGTCTACCTGAGGAACTGTATGTTTTGTCCGCTTTCTTTGTCAGTCATGTTCAAAGTGTTTAGTATGAGCATTAGTATATAATTTCTGCATTTTTGCACGGTGCTTACGCACACAGTAAGCAAGCGTACGCACTGTAAGCAAGCCTACCAATCCTTTACGGCAGGCCTACGTAAACGTACGCAACCCTACGCCTGCTATACGCAATAGGTACGAGGTGCCTACGCACAGGGTATGTAACCATTCACCATCGTACGTAAGTCTACGCATATCATACGCGGGGACTACGCCGAAGCTAATTTTTTGTCATGAACACCCAGCCTAATTTTGGCGCACTCGGCACGCCACCCTACGCAACTCTACGCAGATCCGGTGTGAAAGGGGCTTAATGGCGAACCGAGTACGCCGAAATTAGACTGCGTATTCATGAAACGTATGTTGCTTCGGCTTAGTATCACAGGCGTAGGGTTGCGTTCGTTTAAGTAGGGCTGGCGTCTAATGTCTACTCCGAAAGTACGCGAAAAAAATTAAACATGTTTATTTTGTGCGTCCATCACGCGTACTCCTTTGCGTCCCTCAGCGTATAGTAACGTAGGCCAGCGTAGGAAAGCGTACGCTCGGCATAGTAGGTACGCTACACTACGCAACTCTACGTATGGCCCTTTGTAAAAGGCAGCGTACGCTGCCCTAGGCTGGCCTACGTACGCTGAGGGACGCAAAGGGGTACGCGAGATGGACGCAAAAATAACCATTTGTAAATTGTTTTCGCGTACTTTCGGCACTAGACGAAGAAAGTATGCATTTTTACGCAGGTCATTGCAACACTACCCAACATAACGCTACTGTAGGCCATGCCTACGCAATAGTACGTTATCCTACGCCACTCCGACGAAGCAGTAAAAGCGTATAAAGGCGTCCTAGATCCTACTTGCGCACACAGTAACCAACCGTACGCAACTGTCAGCAAACCTACGTAATCTCTACGACATGCGTACTTCAATTGCATACGCCGTAGATACGCGGTGCCTTGGCACAGGGTACGTAACCATACGCCATCGAACGCTAGCCTACACATAACCTACGCAGGACTACGCGAAGCAACTTTGTTTTCATGAATTGGGGATTAATAAGCACATATACACATTTTAGGCATACATTTTAAACAAAGGTTGTTCTTGGCAACCAAAAATCTCACCGATGCTTGCCCGACATTGTAACAAGTAATGTATGCATACTGGATTCCAAGTATTATAGTTCATTCATGATTTATTTATTTATTTATTTCACTTCTTTATTCAGGGTAGTCTGTTCAGTATACAAAAAATAAAAACCTGGTCTTCCACAGAGCCCTGATTACAAAAACAGCACATTAAAAAATTACATAAATTACAATTAGAACTGTACAGTATCGGATTATTAAACATTTAACACAATGTATGCATGGTTTAGTATAGTATTAATGACTGCTTTGAGAGAAATAGTTGTTTTTATACGCTCAAGGGAAGGTTAGAATTGTGCTATTGCCCGAGGCGTGCCGAGGGCAATAGCCCAATTGTAACCTTCCCGAGAGCGTATAAAAACAACTATTTCTCGAATATTAAAGCAGTCATTAATACTTTTATATGCCTAAAACAAAAGAGTCAACTAATGACACCACCTTGGCCTTTCTATAGTTTATCTGCACGGTTGTTTTTTATGAGAGTATCTTTGAGAGTAGACTAGATCTAGATTCTAGTCTAAGCAAGATATTTTTACAATTTTGGGGATGGGCCGGCCCTGTGGGGAAATAGGAGAAGAACCTGCCTCTTCATATGACACCTCACTTATCACCTTCAGGATCACAACAGATAAAGGTTTGAATCTCGAATTGAAAAAAAAAACTTGACTTTTTTTGCATGGTCTTGCAATGCACGTAGACTGCACGTAGACTGCATTGCGTACAATCTCTATGGGAATAATTTTAACACACAACATCGGGTGCGCGATCAGACACCCTGGCAACCGTTCTTTGAGAGTAGACTAGATCTAGATTCTAGTCTAAGCAAGATATTTTTACAACTTTGGGGGTGGGCCGGCCCTGTGGGGAAATAGGAGAAGAACCTGCCTCTTCATATGACACCTCACTTATTGAGTATCACCTTCAGGATCACAACAGATAAAGGTTTGAATCTCGAATTGAAAAAAAAAACTTGACTTTTTTTCATGGTCTTGCAATGCACGTAGACTGCACGTAGACTGCATTGCGTACAATCTCTATGGGAATAATTTTAACACACAACATCGGGTGCGCGATCAGACACCCTGACAACCGTTCTTTGAGAGTAGACTAGATCTAGATTCTAGTCTAAGCAAGATATTTTTACAATTTTGGGGGTGGGCCGGCCCTGTGGGGAAATAGGAGAAGAACCTGCCTCTTCATATGACACCTCACTTATTGAGTATCACCTTCAGGATCACAACAGATAAAGGTTTGAATCTCGAATTGAAAAAAAAAACTTGACTTTTTTTGCATGGTCTTGCAATGCACGTAGACTGCACGTAGACTGCATTGCGTACAATCTCTATGGGAATAATTTTAACACACAACATCGGGTGCGCTGACAACTAGATCTATTTTCGTCTAGAGTCTATACGTCTATGCTTTTTCAGCAACTAAACGAACATGTTTATGGATAATTTCACGTACCCTTTTTGTTGTTCTTGCTGTCAGCGAGTCTTGCATTTGATAAGTTGAAATCTTGGGAGAGATTCTTGAGCCATTTTTGTCTTGTTTGGAATTGTCTTGTCTTGTATGAAAATACCGACCAATTTTTCGCACACATACGGTATCCTCGATCGCTCAAACCATTTTTTAACATGTAAACCTATGGGGTAACCATGGAGACTGACTTATTTTTTTAATAACCATGGTTATTAAAAATATTGAAATGTTTTAAGCATGGTTACCGGGAATTTTACAGGAACAGTTGAAGTTTATGAATGCAATTTCGACCAATCAGATGGCTGGATTACTTAAGTGAGGTATATAAATTATAATAAAAATCAACTATACAAAATAAGTTAAACAAAAACATGGGAATACATTAACTGAGTATAAGATTACACAAAAGAAAAACAGTTCATTAATGACAATTGTAGGCATTGTATTGTATGATAACATGTTAGTGAAATAACTCATTGCTAGGTTGCCAGGAAAGAAACAAACATAAATATGAGTATGTTAGTAAACCAGTCTATGCCAGAACGCAACTTCCATAAATAAGTTAGTGCTCTTCTGAGGTGAAGGTTTCGCATAAATGAAGTAGAGACAAAACAAGACAAAAGTCATGCCGGCTTCAATATCAAAAATTGTTTTATCGCGACAGGTTCGTGTAGTTACAGATTAGTGCGATTGCTCTGTTGCCGATGATTACCCGAAGTATGTAAGGGGAGGAAAGCGAATCATGTTAAAGCTTATCTGCCGTAGTTTACAGAAGGGATTAGACCGCTCTGCAAGGTCACTGGACAGGTGGTTATCTCATCAACTCAGCCCTCAGTTAACATAAGAAAAAGAGGATCATGGGGGACCAATGGTCACCGATTAGGCATTGTTTGTTATATAGAGGGCGCAAGTAGCTACCAGTAGTGCAGTGGGCCTTTAATATGAGAGGGAAGCATCCCCTTTTTATTCAATCACGGTTCAAATTACGTGGGCGTAGAGACCTCAAGTCGAAGCTAGCCTATTGTGTACTTACGATGAACCCAACGATTTAAAGTCTTCACAATTTATTATCTCTGCCCTCTTTCACCCTACCAACTCATCCCACTCTTTATGTCTCCCGCCCTCCTCTTTCTCCTTCCTTTCTTTCCCTCTACCTCTCTTCCAATCTCCTCTCTCTCTCTCTCTCTCTCTTCCATCTCTTTCTCTTCCCTTGTCTCTCTCTCTGTATCTACACCTCTTATTTCCTTGTCGCTCTCGTTTTCCCCTCCGCCTTCCCCTCAATCCTACCCCTCTCTTTTTCTCTTTTTCTTTCAATCTTTCTCTCCATATCCCCTCTCTATCTTTCTCTCTCTCTCTCTCTCCCACTCTCCATCCCCCTCTTCACCTCTCTTTCTTTCTTTCTCTCTCTCTCTTACTATTTCTCTTTTTTTTTCTTGTCTCTCTCCTTCTCCCCCTCCACATTCCCTTCAATTGTTTCCCTCTCTTTTTCTCTTTGTCTCTCAATCTTTCTCTCTGTCTCTCTGTCTCCTCTCTCTCTCTCTCTCTCTCTCTCTCTCCCTCTCTCTCCATCTCTTCTCCTCTCTCTATCTCTCTCTCTCCTTCTCTCCATGTCCTCTCTCTCTCTCTCTCCATCTTCCTTTTCCCCGTCTCTCTCTCTCTCTCTCCATCTCTTCCCCCTCTCTTTCTCTCTCTTTCTCTTTCTCTCTCTCTATCTCTGTCTCTTTCTCTCCATCTGTTTCCGTCTCCCTATACATATCTCTCCATCTCTCTCTCTCTCTCTTTCTTTCTCTATCTCAGCCGATGTTTACATCAGCATCTCAGCGTCTCTACCTTGCCACCAAGCAGCACGTCTACTGGAAACACATCAAGATTCTGGTCCCAAACACCTGGTCCAACCATAGCCAATACCAATTTGCTAGCACTGAAAACTCACAGTCGGCCAACATTATCGTGCATAGCTTTACAGATGACGAACCGTATGTCGATAACTTTGTAGGATGTGGGAAAGAAGGAACTCTGATGCACATGACACCGGCCTATATTCTAGATGTACAGTACCGAGAAGACAAGTTTGGTAACACAGGTAGGCGTATTTCATGAATTGCATTTTATATTAAGATTAGAAGGACATGTACGTGAGGGTCTACAACTGGCAGAAGACAGCTTTGCCAAATTTGTGAAGAATCGACAAAAGCATATAGACAGTTTACAGACAGCACGATAGACAAATATCGGACTAAAATTAATGTTTGATGCAGTGACATAAAAACTAAAAAAATCACATGTAAAAAGGAACGTTTTAAAAACCGAATCGACAAAGAATGACCAGTCTGAGATTAGATTAAATGAGCGACGGTTGCAAAGAGTACACCTACAACCAGGATTGCTCCATCCATTTTTTTTGGCTACAATTGAAAATCATTGCTAATCATTATACTCCCCTATATTACCATTGTCATCATCTTATCACGTAGGTAGTATGAATTACATACGCTGCGTGCGACATAAATGTTATAAGTCGGTAGATTCTGGTTGTTTGCATTCCCTGACTTATCTCTTGAATTTTCGCGGTAGGCATGAATGTCGAAACGTGTTTTTTTGTTCATCTTTATGTCTATAGACAACGTCTTAGTCCGAACCTGGGGGTATTACCGCTGGGGCTTGTTCAAAGAACACTACGACGGCGACGAAGGCACTGATCCTACCTACCAATCACCCGGTGGTGGCACAGAAGGAACCCGCTGCTCTTTCAAGATCAAGGGAAATCTCGCGTTGCCTGGTAGTAACGGTTGTCCGAGTAGTCCTAACCAGTCCAATAATCCCGATTGCCACTTCGTTCCTGATACTGAAGGACAGACGGCTACAGCTTCACTGCTGTTTGGAACCAGAGATGCTCATATCCATTCGGTAAGTTCTGTCCTTTAGTCCATGATAGGTTATAATTATGTCCTTAAATTCAGATGAACATAGCACTGTCTAAACGTGGGATTCACATGAGGTGAGTTCCATTTGGTCATTTGCCTCCCTATATATATTTTCCAAGAAGGAGGAAAACCAGGCAGAGATAGTATATCACGAGTGTTGTCTTTTCTTGGTATTTGGTCGTTTCCAAGCTCTTGGAATCGTCCGTGTAGTAATAATTAAGATGATGCTGGTGACATATAGGTAAAATACATTGGGCTTGCCCCTTGACGTGATAGTCGAATGGAGTTTCAATGAGTAAATATGAAATAGATCTTGTATTATACACATCAAAGACATCGAACAAAACATTTAAAATTGATACAGAAACTTGTATCTGTTTAAAGGTAAATTAAAAATATATTAATTTAAGCTTGTACCAACTTTAAATTCAGTTTATTTTTCTGATTTGTTCTGCTTTCCTTAAGATTAGTTTTCTATCAAGGTTGGATTTACCTTTACGATGATGCTGGTAACGTATAGGTAAAATATTTTTGACCTGCCCAAAGCGTGATAGTGGAATGGAGTTTTGAAGAGTAAATATGAAATAGATCGTGTTTTAAACACCTCAAAGACATCGACCAACAGATTTTAGACTGATACAGACAAAGTTCATTTGTTTAATGGTAAATCCAACATCTTAGTTTAATTAAGCTTCTACCAACCTTAAATTTTGTAAGCATACTTTCATACACTCCTGTGGACCTTTACAAGCCAGGTAAATTCTTCATACGTCTTTTGCTGGCTGCTGCGTCGAGACCACATGAGCAAAGATAGGTGACAGTAACTAGTGAGTAGCCAGAATTATCTGCCTTATCTCTATTTAATCCAGATGGATTATTTCACCTTTCTTGACCAGAAATGTGTTTCAAATTCAATGACATGGGCATTATCCCATCCAACATTTTCAATTCTCTAATAACTATCGTTACCCGTATTACAGATAGAGAAGTTCTGTGATGACGATAGATTAGACCAAGATAGCCTCCACAACGACCTAGCACCAAACCTCATGAACAGGTTATGCGGTGAACGCAGTGCATGGTGGGTAATGAGGGAACTGACAACAGACTTCCAGACGGATGTCCCACCGGTCTCTAACACCACTCCTGTATTTGAGGTCATCCAGCTTACGTCAGTCAGAAGTGTAGTACTTGTCCTCGACATCAGTATTAGTATGGCTGTAAGTCTGTGTCTCCCTCCTCTCCCTCCCTCCCCTCTCTCTCTCTCTCTCTTTCCACCTTTCCCTCTCTCTCTCTCTCTCTCTCTCGAATGTTGTGGTATAGTGAATATGTCACCGGCCTGCGGATCACCAAGCCGCGCCAACTATGTCCTTTAGGAAGACATTATTTGCAATTACCACTCTCCACACAGGTTGAGTATATGGGTAGAAGGTAGATGGACTAAAGTCAGGTTAAGCAATTTGTAGGTACCTTCCGATACCACTAGTGTATAGAAAATTCTCCTTTAAGTGTACTGATTTTAATTTTTTTTAATGTTAAAGGTAATACGAAGTTTTGGTATGGGGTCATGAATTTGGTTCAAATGAACATATTGGAAGCATATGCGACCCTACAATATTCAGCGATCGTTGTCGCGGTTAAAATCGTGTCTAAAGCTATGCAATTGTAAATAATACACTATTTATGTTGAAATGCTCTCTCTCAGGGTCAAAATATGAATTAAGCTTCAAAACAATGTTTCTTGACTAAAATAGACCAGTTAGCTATTCCCGTTTGGAAATTATATATCACAACTACATATTCTGAGATTTTCATGGTCGCAGCTTCCATTGTACGGCCGTAGGCGCTATTTTAAATGTATCAAAATTTACCGGGAGCACCGGTAAATTTTTATATTCAATTTTTTTCGAAAGCAGAAGTTTTGTAGCGGCTAAATTTCCCAGTGCTTATAATACATCCACAGGGGCATCCAAATATATCAAAATTGTAAAGAATCACTATCCACTAAAAAACTATGGTGATGTCCTTTGAATCAAAAGGAAAGTTGGAAAACAATCGTCTCTTAATCAAATTAAATGGTAATAACTTACAGATTGTCGAAACAATAAAATACCTAAGAGTTTTACTTGACTCACAATTGACGTGGTCTGAACATATGAATTATATAAGTACTAAAATATCTCGTTCTATTAGATGTATTCGTCGTATAAACCGCCTTATACCCCATAAAACTCTTGTAAACCTCTATTTTGCATTAATTTTACCACATGTCGACTATTGTTGTACTGCTTGGGGAAACTGCTCAAAGACAAATTTATCGAAGTTGCAAAGGTTACAAAATAGATTTGCGAGCTTGATTTTAAATAAGGATTAAGACACACCACAATGTACGCTTCTTACAACTTTAATATGGAAATCGGTCGAACAAAGATTTAAAATATCACTACTGTTTGTTAGATTTTTAAATTATAAATGTCATGGCCCCAAATTATTTAAAATCACTTATCAATTATTGCACCTTCAACTACTGTACCCGTTATTCATTGAATTCTCTTCTTGACATCCTATATCCCAAAACCATATTCAAAAAAAGATAATTCTCGTATAAAGCAAGCACCCTGTTTAACAAACTTCCTTTCTCAATTCAATAAACCAAATCAATTGAAACTTTTCAGCTTGGATGCTGATTGGCCAAGCATTTATTATAGTAACATCTCCGTTCTTGTTTCCCATTGCCGGTATAATTGTTTTTCTTATGTTATATATGTTTATACTCTACATTATGTCAAATATGTCAATGTTTAGTTTTATGAATGTTATATTTTCATGAATTCCTTGTATTGTGTTTGTATACCACATGTTTGCTATGTCGCCCTAGAGGGCGTACTTGGAAAGCATTTTTTGTTTGTATTGAATGTACCTACCCTCTTTTTTTAAATAAAACCTGAATAAACAAATAAATAAATAAATATCTAAGTTTTCTTCAGTGTCAATATCTTTATCGTAGCCTGATATTCAATCCCATTGTTTTGTATCAAAAAGCATATAAAAATATGTCTTCATTACATATTTTAGCATTTATTAAAATAGGGTAAGGGTTCACTTAGTGGGACATCGAACAAATCAATGATTTGACTATTAACACTTATATATCGTAACATCTAAACACCTTGTTGAACTTGCATCAAATCATAAGTATTCAAGTTTAGACTATTATGCTCATACAAGTGTCTTTTAACCATATATATTACATCGTGTGCTTTTCTTTTTAGGGGAACCGATTTGAACGAATGATCCATTCATCTATCGTGTACATCATGAGTGCGATTCCCGCAGATAGCAAGCTCGGAATCGTAGTCTTCGACTCGACATCACAAATCAGAGCAGGTCTTACGGATATAACCGATACCGCTTTGCGTCAAACACTCGTCAATGCTTTACCGACGTCACCGAAGGGTACCACGTGTATCGGATGCGGGATAAAGTCAGGCCTTAAGGTACCGTCAGCAAGGTGTAGCTAATTGTTTACTCGCTGCACACGAAGGGTCATTCGCCTGACGCAGGACTGCGAACGCGATTGACGCGGTATTTGATGCACCATGTCAGAGCAACGTCGAACAAAAAGTGAATGGAAAATGAAGAGTTTGTACATCGCGTTGCGTTACAGGCGTAGGGACAATTTGCCTTCACGCGCTATATTTGCGCAAATATTTGCGCAACGCAGATGACGGCTGGTGTGCAACGAGCATAACTAGACATTTTTTGAGTTAACCCATAATACCATGGCCCCGTTGCATAAAACTTACCATTGATGGTAACTTTGCCATCAACGGCAACTACCGTGGTAACAGGGCACAACAGCCAATCAAAATCAAGGTTTCCATGGTAGTTACCATTGATGGCAAAGTTACCATCAATGGTAAGTTTTGTGTAACGGGCCCATGTATTATATTTTTTACCTAATCAATACCGTGTGAGTCCAAAAAAGTTTACACCTAGAAAATTGCTAATTATTTTTAAAATCGTCTATGAACAGTAAATTATTATACATCTTATGAAAAAGTGTGTTATCCCAAATCATTTGGTATCACTTTTGTGTGGTATGTGTTTACGCTTGGATGAACAGAAGGCATTGTTTGAGAGAGTGCAAAAATCGACTTGCGCCAAAGTGATGCCTACAGTATGAATTATGTTCGGATTAGCGGAGTGAGCGAATGAATTGAATGTATCAAATGAAATGCAAATGCATATGCTTTTTGCAAAAGCAAAGTCACACACACACACTCACACACGCGCGCGCACAACATGCTTGTTGATAATTTCAATATTCGATATTTGATATGTGTGGTATGATTCATTTTGTTAGGGATGTTATTTGGATCTGCAAAGACCGAATTAATACCAAATTCCTAATTGTTTTATTCAAACATCACATAAGCAACTTTGGCGCAAGTCGAATTTTGCACTCACGCAAACAATGCCTCCTGTTCATTAAAGCGTGAACACATACCGCACACAAATAATACCAAATGATTCGGGATATAACGCTCTTTCATAAGATGTATAATGATTTATTGTTCATAGATGATTTTAAAAATAATCAGCAATTTTCTAGGTGTAAACTCTTTTTTTGACTCACACTGTATATCTAACATTTTTTCAAGAGCAAGCAAAAGGTGAAAATTTACACGGTAAATTACATTATTCAAAGACCTTAATCTATTTTTTTTTCCTAATTACCTTTGTTTTAGCTCAAAAATAAACGGTTTTAGGAACCTTACTATAAATACCTTGTGGCAAATGTTTACTTTGTATTTCTAGGTACTGGGTTCGTATTCGCGAGGTGAGTACCTCTTGTTTCTCAATGACGACGATGAAAATTTGAGGTCCATCAGAGACACGAACGAAGATTTCGAAAACTCAGGAGTCATTACCGATGCTATTAATTCTAGCAACTAATCTGGTCAGCGAATGGAGAATCTTTCCAACATGATTTCTGGTATCTCGATTTGTCTGTCTAGGTACTGGGGTCATACGCACAAGGTGGATACATCTTACTCCTCAGTGATGGCGTAGAGAATAAAAAACCATACATCAGACACGTGTATGACGACATTAAAAACTCAGGAGTCATAATTGACACCATCACTGTAAGCAACTCAGCTGATCAGCAAATGGAAGATCTTTCCACTAGGACTTCAGGCATATCAAGCTTCTGCTCGGATACTGGGACTGGGACTTGTCTAATACATGCGTTCCAAAGAACAATAACGGAAAGACCTGACGTTGGCATGGAAACGGTTCCTATACAGGTTTGTCGTAACTTTAGTTCGAATAATCACCCTGTGTATGCGAGTCAGTACGTTGTTGGCAAAAAGGGTAATGGTTTCTCAGATTTATACTAAACCACCGGGGTCTTCTGAATGAGAGATAAAGGACAAATGAGCGAGATTGGAATTCTACAGGGACATGTAATAGGTCATATTCTTTCTTTTTCTCTACGTAAATAACCTATACAGAATTTTTCAAATGTCAGATAGTTCGCAGACTACTCAAATGTATTTCATTCGTTTCCTCTGAACAAATTTCGTTTAGATTTATACCAAAACGACTGCGATTCTTGAATCAATTGGCATTTTACAATAATACATAATGACGAAGACAAGGAATTCTTCATACTTATCATTCATTGATGATTTTCTTTAAAGAAAGTTGTGTTGTGTTGTTTAAGCATAGTTCATGACACACAGTTTCCTAGCTCAATATTTTAAGGTATTAAATGCTTAAAACTTGTTTGGAAATTTCATTTAGATCTACAGTTCCGAGGTCTTTATCAAACACGATCCTGGCTTCTACATTATTCCGGTGATCATCGACGCCGCACTGGGCAACGAAACGGTGATCACGGTGGTCTTCACAAATGGTTATACGCTACCAATCGTAGTTACTGGGCCAGACAGTACTCGAGTTAACCATGACGATCCTCGCTATCACGAGGATAAGGAAAACAATATTGTGTCGATAAAATTACCTCTGGCGCAGGTGAAGCCAGTGGAAATCATTTTTGTTCTGTTTGAGGAAACATTACTTTGCCATTCTTCCTATATATATTAGAAAGATTAATGGTATCTCCTAAACCATTTTGGAAACCCTCATATGTAGTTAGATTGTTTACACTATTCCGAAAATGTGTAGGAAACTGGTATTCCAAAGTTTCGAGCCAAGAAAATGTTGGTTTTAGTATGCTTGTCGTTATCTTCTGCGTTCACTTTGTACGATGTAAAGCTCGCGTAAACCTGTCGTATAAACAACAATGACTCTCTTCCCACAATAATATCAGCCTTTTTTTCTTTAACCTTGCTGCTCACAACATGCCAGTATTGATGGAATGTGGGGTCAGGTCGTTTCAATTCTAAAACTTTGAATTTTGTTGATGAATGCTAACATCTAAAAGAAAATGCCCTTAATATAACTTTTTTATAATAAAATTACAAAATCATTGAATGATCGTCTTTTTTTTTTAATTCAATCACATTATACTTTTAATCAAATAGGCCTATAGGATTTTTGTTTATAGCAGAACTAAAAAGTAAACCCCCAACTCCTCAAGATATTAAACAAAAAATGCTGGAAAATGAACGAGACGAAAGAAAATTTGCTGAAGAGCGAGGTACATTAACTTACCACCTTGGGAAATGGGAAAACTGTCAAACATAAGGACGGCGAGGCGAATACATCTATTTTCGGTTAGACAAAAATGCTGGAACGGCTGCAATGCACTGTGCATGCAGCATTTGGTACACATGGCTTTTTTGTTTGTATGTCAGTGTCTACGCGATTGTGCGTGTGAATGTGTGTGTGTGCGTGTGCGTGTGTGCGTGTGTGTGTATGCGTGAGCTTGGGTGTGTGGGTGAGGGTGTTGGGAGTATGTTTAAGGGGGGGGTGGGAGAATAGACAAACATTTTCTCTGAAGTATACTATTCTTTGATCATGATATATGAAAATGTTTTCTAAACAGTTTATGAAAATGTACTTTTGTTTTCCTTTTATTATTGCAATTTATGTGTTAAGCTTAAATATCAATGTACAGTTCATCCAGTTTTGTTATGAAGAATATGTACAATTTTGTTTGATATGAATGATTTGTACAATATGTATTTGATGTGAGAGAAAATATTTTAAAATATCTTCTTTTTCTTTTTAATCAATAGAGAAATGTTAAAACTGTTACAACGCTTGAATGGAGAGGTGATATGGCCGAATATAAAATGGGGTTTAAATCTATTGACAAGGCACTAATTTAGCAAAAAACTATTGTAAATTTGCCACATTCGACCCAGTAGAGACACGTAGGCCTACATAGAAATATTTTCGAGACTGCGATATGCGCTAAACCAGAAATAAAGACTATCATTATCTTCATTATTATTATTAGTAGTAGTAGTAGTATCGTTTATAATATTACTGTTATTTTTGTTTTCATTAATATTACAATTGTTATTATTATTGATATTAATATTGGTATTAATATTATTATCATCGCCATTTTCATTATTATCGTGTTTTTTCAAAAAGGCTGGTTTGTGGAATATAACCTTCAACGACGTATCGAGAAGCCAGTATGTTAGTGTTTCAGTAACATCTAAGCCAAGTACGCAAGAATACTCGCCAGTCACAGTGACTGTGTTATTAGGATCTCGTGTAAGTATAATGTTGCTTTGTTTCTTATATCTATATATTTTGATGGTTAAATACTATACTTGTTTGTTATTCTATATTTAAAACGGTCATATGTATTGTTATCATTGGGGGTTTGGCTAACCCATGCTGCCTTTACTTAATGGCTACAATGTTTTATATCTAGTGAAGACGTAATAACCTTCGAATTCATTGTGATTTCATCAACAAACATATATTATCAATACTAAAATATAATATTGTGCAATAAGTTAATGAGGGGTCTATTTGACTAACAGGTAGAAAACAATCGTTCTTATATTTTTTAATATATTTACATGTCTCTTTCCAATATACTGATGGTGTTATTCATACCATGAGCGGTGATTGAAGATGAAACACATTGCCTAGCTTATTTATCATATTTCCTGTTAACCATGTTTGCTCTTTCGTTTAACTCTGTATATTTATTTTCTTTAAGGAGGTGAATATTGCCCAGACTCCAGCACTAGCTTTATATGCTCAGGTTCAACAGGATTATGTGCCTGTTCTCAATGCTCACGTCACAGCTATCGTTTCGGATTCATCTAACACGACCTCGATGACATTGCTCGACAACGGGTCAGGTGAGCCAAAAGTGAGCTTTCGATTCGACGCGACTATAAACGCGTTGTGCGACAAGTGTCGTCACTTTAGGAATTTGCACATGTGTAAGCTGTGCCACTGCAGTACCGAAACTGGTCTGTTAAGACATAGGAAAGCTATTAGTCTTGTTACGACGATGCCAACTTTGTCGACGTAAAATTTGTGTTAAGAGCTAGTCAGCGGAAATATGGTGAGGTCGGCGTAAAGGTAAGAGTAGTGATCGTCTGAACGATGGTCGTGTTAGCTACGCTAACCTTTACGCCGACCGATTTACTCCTGGATTTATCCAGGAGTAACGCGCTAACGCAACTAGAGGGTAGCGTAAGTTGACCGTGTGGGTGCTCTCACTTGGCACTCGGACTATCTGTGACCTTTCCGAGGGTTGTTTGTTTGTTTACAATCGAAAAAGGGAAATAGATTTCGCACGGCTTAGATGCGGAAGTTGGGTTCGGGTTGACTAGTGCGGGCGCAACCACTTCCAGGGACTTTGTAAGATCCTGGATTCGCCCTGGGGGCCGTTTCTCGAAACCAACTCCATGACAGTCATATCTTTGTCGGCGACCTACGGAGATGTCATGAAGTGGATAAACCGTTTCACGAAGCCATGACAGACATGATATCGATATATCGCGATACTAGCAGCTCAAGAACATAGTCTTTGTCACGATCTATTTTTTTTTATCAAGAATAACCCAAAACAAGTGTTGGGGCTAAAATTGTTCAAAAAGAAATATATACATATAGATTCTCCTAAAATAAATAATAAATAGTGTCATTATCAAATGTAGATCATCATTTGCACATTTCTGTAAAGATTCTTAAATTGAAGAAAAACCGGTGAGTGTTTTTTTGTCGACAGTCAAATCAAAAGTTAGTTGAAGGATACCGTAATGTGATAGTTTATCAATACGTACTTTTTTGTTTATTGTGACGAGGAATTTTAAGCAAAATACCTTTTCTCAGCCAGTTTTTATTCTGGAGTCTCATAAATACTCGTTATATAATTGATTTGATATTGAAAATATAATTTGGAAGAAGTAATTAGAGAAGGAATAATAATGCACATAGGCCCCAAAGGTATGGCGGTATCCTAAGGAAAGACTATGGATCTACTATGGAAAACGGTGTGTAACATTCTTATCTCTCTTATTTAAATGTTATAGTTTAATGATTTGTGATTTAATGTTTATATTCAGTAGCGAATTAGATCTATCTGCCTATCGTGCCTTTCTATTAAACTATTACAATTAGTGCCTGATATCTTTTTCCATTCTTAATAGTCATATTCTGATTAGCTTGTTGAATCAAGGCCATATGAATAAAAACAAGTGTTTACACAAAATACTCCTGTAACTCGATAGTGCGAGAAGTCATTCGGTTTAAGAATACAAATCAGGGAAACTGCATTGAAAATTGTAAATTAGATTTTCATTTCATTTCTTCCATTGCAAAGCTATTGGACAGCGAGAGCAAAGCCTTTCCCAAGCAGATATGGTATTTAGTAATAAAACAGAACTCTTGATCTTCGTCTCTTATTCTCTCTGCATTCATCAGGGTCCGACTTATTCAAAGGCGACGGGACATATTCAGGGTTCTTCCTAAGCTTCACTTCTAATGGCAGATATAACGTCAAGGTCAATGTCGTCGGCTATGATGGCGCAGAAAACCGGAGAGGTTTGTAAAATGGTCTAGTTTAACTGTTTCTATATGGTTCACATTAGTCAGGCCTATATACTAAAACAAAAATTACATCTTGTATAAGTGCAAGGCAGAAAAATCCATTCCTTCCATGGACATATTTGAGGTCATTTGCAATTGTACAGTAAATAAAGAAATGATAGCTAATGTGTGTACAGCATAGTATATGTCCCAAGTTGAAGCACTAAACTGCTGAAGGATCTAGACTCCCTGGTTCGGTCCGTGTTCGGTGCCTACATCCTTGGCCAAGTGTTTTATCCCTCTCTACCCACTCAGGTGTAAAATATATACCTCAACATTTTGCCTTAATATTCGTTACAGAGCCCACAGGAAAGTGAGTATTGATACTGGTGAGGCTTAAAGAGAACACAAGACCAAATTATCATTACAATTATTTCATCGAATACAAAAAATGTTGGAATATTTTGACTTGTCCAATTGGAAGAAGTTATTTGAAGAAATGTCATGACAATTTTACACAGTTTCCCTCGACTGTTTGCATCCAGGAAAAAGGTCAACTGAAGTGGAGACTGCAGTGGAGCCATCTTTCATGCGTACAGCATCTGGAGGAGTCTTCAAGGTCCAAGGCTACACTCCGAACGCCACTGATATTCTACCACCTTCCCGTATCCAGGACCTGGTCTATACATCTTTCTCCTATGACAACAGCACAGTGACCCTCAGCTGGACTGCTGTTGGAGACGACTTGGACCAAGGAACGGGTAAAAAAAGATTGTGTCTATGGAGTCTTTAGAGGGAATTTTGATGGGACGGCGCTTGAGGGAGGGGCTGGGGTAAAGGGTACAGTCCCCGCTCCCTGAATTGTCAAGTACCCAAGCAGTACTCTTTTTGCGCAGAAAAAATGTTCCTTTTTTATTTCAGATAAGTATCCTCTTTTTCTTTCTAATAAGTGCATGTACACCTCTACACCTGTGATAAGTGCCTCAGTCTACTCAAATCTGATAGGTGATCATTTTCCTTTGGCAAGCGCCTTCTGTCCTAAAATGAATGCCAACTTCCCTTTCGTTTTAGTGCCCCTCTTTACCTCTTTTAAGTGCGCGTTTTGTAGAATATTCGGGCTCGTTTTCGTCGCTATCAAACTTCCCTTCTTTAGAAAAGTAATTTTAGTAATTCAAAAAAATGGGCCATTTTTAAACTAAACGTCGAATTAAACATGACATCAAACTAACATGACAATTCTACTCAACTGCCCAAAGAGGCATCATCCAACCTCTTATCCTTTAAACCCCATGCCCTTTTGTAATTCATAAACTACCAAGCTCAAGGCAATAGCATTTACCAAATGTCATTCATATTTAAACAAAAGACATTGAAAATTATTAAACGTGCTTTGACATGATGATTTGATTACTCCTCAACTCCCCCGAATCAATTGATTTATCATATAGCTTCCTTAAAATGTGCCCCTAATTCAAAGTAATATATTGAAGGTCTTATCCATTCTTTCATTATGAAATCGTGCTAAACATCTCATCAGGATCGGTAATTTTATCAAAATAATAATATACAATCGGTTGCGATGCCACCTCTCAAATCTAAACTTGTTTTTAACTTGTGCCCTCCACTCGCTCGCAAGTGAATTTTTAGACAATCACACACAACTACAATGTATGGTGCGGAAGCAGTATCTTGGACCACGTTATGAGAAAACATTAAAGATCATCAATGATAATGGACAGTTTTTAATAATTACAATGTAGGGGTATGTATCAATGTAAATTATTCTTTTTAGGTGCCCCGTTTCCACGAAATTGCCCTTTTTGTTGGTATACCCCTACTTTGAAAAGACGCTGCACCAACCCTGAGATTTGTACTGACGGGAAATATCAGGGGAAGAACAGTTGAGAAAAAACGGGGAAAATGTCATGTAGGCCTATAGTCATATAGAGATACGATCAAATTCAAGGTGAGGAGATAGAGGAAACGTTTACAAATAAATGATATGTGGACAAATTATCGAGCTAAAATGCACTCCTCTCAGTGAATGCACTCAAATTCATATATTTGTTAGGTATATGTAATATAGTAAGGCATGTCGATAACATAGTCATTAATCTTGCTACTGTTTCAATTTCCACCACAAAGCCTACAATAACGAACTCCGATATTCCACCGACTTCAATGAGGTCCGAAACTACTTCAGCAATAGTCATGAGGTCACACAGGATCAACTTGTCTCAGGGAACCTATCCCTTATCCGTCCAGCAGGGGTTATTGAGACTGTCACTATTTACCTCCCTGAGAGGGGAAAAGAAATCGTCTACTATTTCGCAATTCGGGCTTGGGACGAGGCAGGGAACGATGGGGACTTGTCCAACATCGCTTCCCTGTCGATCCGCTACATACCAGCGTCTGTACCCACCACCGCCGAACCAATACTAGTATCTGGACCATCCACTACTGAACCAATACCGGCGTCTGTACCCACAACCATCGATCCAATACCGGTGTCTGTAGCCACCATCGAACCAACTGGGCCAGACAATCTGGCCCTGGTCATCGGCGTGTGTTGTTCAGTTGTTGTGGTAATCATCGTTGGAGCTGTCATACTGTGCGTATACTACCGGAAAACACACTGCGGAAGAATGAAACTTAATGCAGCACCAACACAAGAAAAGCTTCAAGACGTGGAGGGGATGCAAATTAATCCAACCTATGATAATCCTACTTTCTCTACAAACTGATTTACTCTCTAAATTTACTCTGTAGTGGAAATTGTAAACGGATGGGAAAAGAGGATTTTACTTAGGCCCATCTTTATGCCATAAATGCTCGTTGAGATATGACGTGGCAAAAATGCGACGGTATTCTCTTTAAATGATATATTACGATTCACATGTCTGAATCTTTAAACACAGAGGTCAGAGAATACGTACGCGCAGGTCCTTTGTTGTGTGCATTTGGTAGTCATTTTACACTTGGTTAAATACCGCGGCGGCCTTTTTGCGGTGTTTTACTCCGCCATATCTGAACAAGCCTTAAGAAATCGTAATGACATTGTCAAATTACTGGTCATGCAGTTTGACTGTGAAAGAACTGTCGAGGAGTCATATTTTGGATCACTTTGGATCGGATGGAAATCCGCTCTCAAGAATAATAACGGTTTAGTTCACTCACACAAAAAAGACATATTCAACCAATGCTTTGGAATGGATAATTTGGGGCGGTCAACCCCAAAGAAAGTGATCCCTAACATGACTTCTTGAATATTGAATATTGGTCGGGGAATTTTATTGCCAAAGAGACTATCGAAAAGTTATCAATGAAGAATGTGTCGTAAACAGGTTAAAGATGTTCTACATTCGAGATTGAAAATAATGCAACAAATTGTCTTTATATCACAAACAGTGAAAAGGACTGAACACCGACATTGAACACAAAGAACTTCACAGACATGTGGATTTAGAATTTGTTCCAAAGTATATGTTGCGACATTGAAATATGAGAACATTTGAAAGCAAACTTGTTTGTATTATGGATCATTTCTTAAGAACGTTTTCCTTTTACATGGCATTACAAATAAAATAATACATTATCTAGCACATTTTTGTAACCCTTTGCTGAACTCAATCATTTTATTTTAAAGTTTTATAGTTCAGTTCAGAAAATAATCCAATAGTAAAAAAGTTGTTTTATTTGTTTGTCGTTTGTTTGCTGTTTTATTGTTTGCTGTTATGTGCTTGTTTTTATTTTGATAGGAAGAGTGCTATGTTATCGTCGAGAATCGCTTGCATATATCATTATTCATATAATAGTATATAAGAAAAAAAAATTAGCACTTTACTTGTTTTTTCTTTTCTTTCATATAAATAATTTATCACCGATTCATTCAGATGATTCATTTTTTATGATGCTTTAACAATAGGATTCTTTCCAAGATTTAACTATTACGTATCATCTATCAGTTTACTGTTATTATTCAGTGATAATCTCGGTTGTTGTTCTTTCCCGACGATATGAATATATATAACTCTCCACTTATTAATCATGAAATGTGAAATATGCTTTAATTAGCTAGAATTATTTAAAGAAAAATAAGTATCACGCGTTATGAAAAAACCGAGAACACTGTACTCGGTTTTGTTGTCGTTGTTTTTAAGTTCGTTGTGATATAACCAGGAAGAGTCACAAACCTATCCATGATTGTCAGAAAGAAAGGCCAAAAATGAAATTGTAGGTCCTTATGTTCTCTTTTTATAAGTGTTATAGTGTGAATAACTTTCATTGAAAAATAAAGAGAAATTGAATGAGACCAATGATTTTCACAAATTGGTAAATTGTAATACGAGGGCTTGATGAAAGGTGTAACCAATAGAGAAATTTGGAAGGAAAATGTTGTGTATGGATATAGTGTGAGTGTGTGTGTGTGTGTGTGTGGGTGCGCGTGTGGGTATAAATACGCAAATTCTCTCCACTTTGTCCGTTCTAATATTCACCTATTTCTTTTTCTCTTGTTTTCAGGATACTTTCTCTTATTCTTTCAATTCCACTATGATCGCTCCCTTTTCGTGTTATCCATGATGGCTAACATTGGCTTTACACTCGATAATTACAAAGAAAGGATTCGGACAAATGCTTTCAGTTTATTTTCATTTATATTTCGAAAATTACGATTGCCTAACTTACGTTAGATAAAATATCAAATCACTGTGAAAGACTTCTACCATCAATGCTGCTATATTATATAAAAAACAGCAGATTGTACTTCTTCACAGTTTATATATAACGTGCATGAATATGCAAATGCAATAGATTATTTCCTATATTCACTGTATCGTTGGACATAATTATAAGGAACAGGCGTTTCATAAATATGGTTGCAAGTTATGGCCCATGCAAATGATAGGAATAATTAACAAACAAATTCAAAACCTCACCGCCTCACTGAATTCAGTGTGGCAAGAACCAGAAGCTCACTTGCTCAAAGGAATAAAACAAGAATGGCTTTCTAACTCTTCGAAAGAAACCGTACTTGAAAAGGCAAGCCTAACTGGCCCACACTCTTCATTGCCCAAGAGATACATCGAAAAAAGAGGAAATCCATTAATGATATTAATATTAGTGATGCTGAGTTCTTGTTAGCGCAATTCACATATTTACCCATTTCTTATATGCCCATACTAAGAGCTTTGGAGTATAAAGCTGCATTGATAAGGAGATGAATCATTTAGAGGGCCCATGACATCGAAATACAAGTGTATTCCTGTTGGTGTGCAGTCCTGCATACATCTCTAATTTTGATATGTAAATTGTTTCATATTTGTTTCATAGATTTTGAAATATTTTTTGAAATATTTGTTTTTCAACTTGTGACATCATCTGTCAGTCTTCAATGAGCTAACTTGACAAAATGGTATGTATCTTTGCCGAAGTCGACCACCTGTTACAAAACGTAATACAATAGCAACATACAAGTTGCTATGTCAAACATGTAGCATCACCAGGGAAAAAAGGCAAAGATGATGTATTGTACATATGTATGGAAACATGCAATTCTATTATGAACGTGTGCTAAGCTGGGGAAAAATTACATACCATTGTCTATTCTAGAATATTAGTTTAGTCTGACATGTCTGACATAGCAACTTATATGTTGCTATTTTTTGTGGTATTGTGACATGTGGTCAACTTTGGCAAAGTTACATGCCACTTTCTCAAGTTGGCTCATTGATGACTGACAGCTGATGTCACAATGGGAATGGAGGATTTTGGGGTGGAGCTTAGCAAGATTGAAAAACAAATATTTCAAAAAATATTTAAAAATCTATGAAACAAATTCAGAAGTTTACATATAAAAATATGAGATGTATGCAGGACTGCGCACCAACAGGAATACACTTGTATTTCGATGTCATGGGCCCTTTAAGGACTTATTTCATATACTGTAGGCATACATGTAGCCACTTACTTCACCTGGGTCGAGTGCCGCAAATGTAAATTAATGTCTTGTCCTGCTTTAGCGATTCGAAACCAGTATGTTGCGATCCACCAGACCAAAACCCTTTATGTGTTGTGGTCTAATATACCAAATGTCATACAAAACATAAAGAAGTCACAATATCATAAAGCAGCTAATAACATTTTGAAAACAGACATATTTAAACTCGAGCACCATCTATTTCTCAAATAATTGTTTTTAAAAATAATGTCTTTGTTAGCACTGCTACATGCCAAGTGTTTCATATTCATTCCCTCCTCCTAAAAACAATTCATCTGAAACCGGATCGCCAGGTTTGTAGGAAACTGAACATGTGTTGTCTGGTTCCAAGTATACGCCGGGTTCCTGGTACACTGGCTCGCCTAAACTATCCGCGTACGGTCCGTCTGGCATGGCGATACTCTGAGCTTCTTTGCGCTGCACGCTCAAACTCTGGTAACCGTTGCCGTCGTTCCGGCGTTCGTTTAGCGTCATGTAGGGAGGTGCGTTTATGGTTTGATCGTTGCCTGGAGGTGTTTCGAGCTTGCCAGAAACGTTGTAAGATATTCTCGACCTGGAATTGTATAAATTAGTTGCACTATTTACATTTATGAGAATACTTGTTGTAAAAGGTTCAGTTTATATCGATTCATACAAAGGCTAATAAAAATACTCAGCAAAGAAAAGGAAAAAAGTGCACGCAATTTACAATTTAAATTTATATAACTTATCTTGTAAATATCTAATAAACATAAATTAATCTTATTTAAAGCCTATCTGCATTAGTTTGGCCAGGAGGTTTAGACCTCCCTTCACATATGAAAAGGTTTCAGGCCGAAATTTCACTAAAGAGGATCTGTGCGTGTCTTTGTTTGCTCAGCGCGCACAGGTACGTCTCATGAATAATTCATGACCCTACGCGTCAAAGGCGAGTGTGCGGACCAGTCCATTAGCGAATATAGGTATATTAAGCTCAATGTACAGATGGATAACACATAGTTGTAATGTGTGCACTGAAGATGCATTGGGTAGAGCAGGGACGTGATAGAGAAGGACTTGAATCAATCATGCTCCAAGCCGCCGAAAAGTTATGCGCTAATCTGCAGCTGTTGACCAGGTGGTGAGATAAAAGAGCGCATGCAATTTTAGGATTTAGAATTCCTACATCAGAAAATGGTATCACAGCAACTGTTCGCTGTCCATTCCAATGATTTCTCATCCATTGTTGAATGTGTAAAGAGTAGAACAAGCGAACACAAACTTGTGTAATTTCATTCTTTTTTAAACTCGAAAAATACAAAAAACACGCGAAAACACGCATTAGCAAACTTAATGTTATTGAAGATTGTAAATCATGGATCAAATAACGGGACATTAAAGCATGCACAAATTAGCGCATCATCCTAAAATATTGAGTTTTTAACAGGATGTAATTTTTCCTTTACCAAGTCTGGCACACAATTTAAAGGCAGGACGGAGTTCTAAATTTGAAAATTTGTTTGATGCACTATCCCCAATAAAACTCCCATATAAAGTTTTTAATTTACACTGTAATTTTGCCGGTAATTTAATATTTTGTAATAAATGTAAAACTGGTGCCTGGCTGCAGAAATTCCCCGCAGTGGAAGCGCGGTTCGGAGCATGGAACTTCAAAGCCAAGTGGAATGTTACACATCCCATTGTTACGCTTTAGAACTCAAGAATGCGTTTGAATAAATTACAAGAGTTTCGCCTCCTGTTCTTTCACCTCCCTGGGTAGAGTTGAAAATTTTCTCCATAAAACAGATCCATGAGTCATGACACTGGTTCAATGAATGTCACTCAGTCGCAGCGCATTGCCAGCCAGTGCAATGCAGATACACAAACGTAGTAATGCGATGAAACCCCCGGTGCATTGATGTGGGCTCGATCAGTCCAGGGACGTGATAGAGAAGGACTTGAATCAAGCCGTTCTCCTTTGACCCCATGCTCCAAGCCGCCGGAAAGTTATGCGCTAATCTGCAGCTGTTGACCAGGTGGTGAGATAAAAGAGCGCATGAAATTTTAGGATTTAGAATTCCTACATCAGAAAATGGTATCACAGCAACTGTTCGCTGTCCATTCCAATGATTTCTCATCCATTGTTGAATGTGTAAAGAGTAGAACAAGCGAACACAAACTTGTGTAATTTCATTCTTTTTTAAACTTGAAAAATACAAAAAACACGCGAAAACACGCATTAGCAAACTTAATGTTATTGAAGATTGTAAATCATGGATCAAATAACGGGACATTAAAGCATGCACAAATTAGCGCATCATCCTAAAATATTGAGTTTTTGACAGGATGTAATTTTTCTTTTACCAACTCTGGCACACAATTTAAAGGCAGGACGGAGTTCTAAATTTGAAAATTTGTTTGATGCACTATTCCCAATAAAATTCCCATATAAAGTTTTTAATTTACACTGTAATTTTGCCGGTAATTTAATATTTTGTAATAAATGTAAAACTGGTGCCTGGCTTCCGAAATTCCCCGCAGTGGAAGCGCGGTTCGGAGCATGGAACTTCAAAGCCAAGTGGAATGTTACACATCCCATTGTTACGCTTTAGAACTCAAGAATGCGTTTGAATAAATTACAAGAGTTTCGCCTCCTGTTCTTTCACCTCCCTGATCAGTCCTAGTCATGGCGTGATATGACGTCATAACTCTCTATACTAAAGAGCTCGGAGTGTCGCCAAATGTGGTTGGAGGGAAAAGATTAATCTTCTTACTTTTTCAAGGTTTCCGACGATTTTTTTTATAGACCAATCAGCTTGATTTTGATATATGACGGAGAGGGATATATTACGCACTGGTAAGTGAAAACGTTGTATGCGTAGGGTAATCCATTGCTGGGATACAGAACTCAAACACGGGGTTATCGATTATGTTTCCTGCTTCGAATTGTGCAAGTACGTACATTGCTATGGAAGGGTTGGTGTCAAAAATCACTTGAAAATCTTTCTTTGGAGGCTTTTTCCGACGCGAATACTTAAAATTATTTTCTCATATTCTGGAAAATACAAGAAAAAAAATATAGACGATAGAAAACCGTTCGCGCCAGCCTTGTATTTTGCAGCTTTGCAAAGTTACACCAATATCTTTTTAAACAAAACGGTTTTTGAAGCCTGTGCCCATTGGGGTTATCTCATCAAATCAGCTCTCAATTAACATAAGAAAAAGGGGATCATGGGGGATCAACGGGTACCGATTACGCAGTGTTGGCTGTATGGAGGGCGCAAGTAGCTACAAGTAGTGCAATCCCGCTTTAAGATGATACGCAATTGGAATCATACCGTTCATGTATGAGTGAGCATAGCCATTAAAGAATGAATGAAAATTGCAAAATTGGGGCACCTCGCCTATAAATATTGATGAGAATTTCTATCTAACTTGTAGGGTCAGCTTTAAAACAACGAAAAACAAACTATCAAGGGGGAGAGAGTCATCTTTACCGTGATTGTTGATAACTGTTGACATCAAGAGCTCAATTTTGATCTTGCAATCATGAAAGGTAAAAATATATAATCAGTTATTTTGAAAAACTAGTACGCAAGAGAGTCTATATCCGGGCAGGAAACGTTAGCTCCTGGCAAAATTATACCGGTAAGCCTACTGTGTAAAGTAAAAAATATACGTACCGCAATCTGCAGTTCCAGATGAGACAGCCCAATACTATAACAATGCAAAAGAATAACAGCGCCCCCAAGATGTATACAATTATCATCATCATTCCATCTGCAAATTGAAAGGTAAAGTAAAAGTGTCGTTTGGGACGTTAAGCAAAACGTCCTTTCATAAATAAGACCGAAAACACAATTAAAGAAGAAAGTAATGAAGTAGTCAGTATTCTGTAATCAAGTTAACCACATAGAAAATATTTCCGATAGCATTATACTCTTTACATGGATAAGCATAATGATAATAATGAGAGTAATGATGAAGTAACATTAAGCTGTAATATAAATGATATAATTATTTTTGATAATTATAATAATAATAATAACAATACAATAATGATAATTGATAAACTGGATTCATACAGCGCGAAAGACAATTATTTGTCTCCAAGCGATTGATGTTATTACCCCGGTCATCAGATTCATTACAAACTATATGCACCATCTCCACTCATTGGGGAGTTTTCCTACATGTACCATAAAATCACCGAGGGCATATGGCAGTTACTAACACAAAGGATTTTGTCATCCTACAAGGTCCCTATTTCTCTCCTAGATATGGAGTCGCAAATGTAGTTTAAAGACTTGCCAAATGACATTAGTGCCGTTTCTAAGATTTAATCCACGACCTTTGCATTTCAAGCCAAACCACTCGACTAAGACATTCTGTACAATTTACATAAAAGACAATCGTTTTGTATGCCCATGGTAGCCTCATCCTTCATCAATAGTATTAGTTAAGTTTTTATTGACATCCTTAACAAGATCAGACGCTCATGCATTCAAAGAAACTCTTCCTTCCGGCTACCCATTTAAATCGTCTTGGTTGATAGTAGCAAATGTAGATTAATGACTTGCCCACGGATATTGGTGCCGAAGCAGGGATTCTAGTCCGGTTATTTATCCCCTGTACCATGACACCTTCACATGAGTAACCCTGACAGAAATTACATCTCTATTCACAAACCTGACAGACTGCCTTTGAATCCTTCGGAAATCTTGGTAGGTGCCACTTCAGTTGATAATGTTGAGCTTGGAGACATCATGGTTGTATTCCTACCAGGACTGGTTCCCTCTAGAGGATTGGGTGTTCTTGCCGTCGATGGTCGGGTATGTGTTGACATGGTAACAGTCGTTGGAGTGGCTGTATGGATGGATGATAATCAACATCATCAGCATCATCATTTTGATCACGCACTTATCCATTTTATATGACGCTCAAGACAGCTACAAAGTATCAACCTGGTTCTACCCAACTTTCCAGAATTCGCCAAAAGTCATGCAATGAATTACATTTTACCATGTCACCCATTTCTACACTTGGGCCCCGTCGTATAAAGAGTTGCGATTGATCCCAGTCAATCGCAAGTCCTGTAATCAATCGCAAGTTTGAATTCCCCTTTCTCCTATATACATAGTTGCGATTGATATCAAATGTAAATAAGTTGCAATTAATATCAACTATTTATAAGATGGGGCCCTGGTTTGGGAGTAGCAAATAGAGATAAATTTCTTGCCAAAAGACATTAGTGCTGTGGCTAGGACTTGAACCGCGAACCATTTGTTTCCGTCACAATCTATTTCTAAGACCAGAACTCCTCTGGATCATAGTGAAAGTAATATCAAGATTTTGTCGTTGCCTACTATACTAGGATTGGCAAATCGTTTTGAAGCATAGAGATGCATGGTTGAGAAATATATAATTTGTCTTCTTAAACTTACCATTGAATATATTTTTGATGTATTTTTTGTATATATTATTGTATTAGCTATAAAAGCTGTCATACATACCATTCATCATTAACTGACTACAATCTCTTCCTATAGTTAGTTTTAAGATTTACAGAGGGCTTGGGGCAACTACGAATGAAATCATACTCAATACTATATTCTGTACATTATCGCCATAAGCATTAACATCACAATCATCACCGTCGCCATCATCATTGTCGTTGTCATCTGAGCTAGAGTCGCTGTCCCAAAGACACACAATCGCTATCCTTCATGGTAATTACCTGTTAAATGTACGGCCATTTTCGCAATTCCTCCGCAGGTTTCTAAGTTATTCCCCCTACATGTGTGTCTGCATTCTGCGTCGCTAAAGTGACCGTACTGTATATAATCTGAATCAGCATCCCCACAGTAGCATTCAGAACCCAGCTCAAGTCCCGCGTATTCAAAATCGCGTAGTCTACAGAAGGCAATACAGTCGCTGATCGTCATCGCCGTCGAATCGACGTACGATGTCCCCGTAAGTAATCGTGACAGCGGGTTATCTCCATAACAGCCAAGATAAGATGGTCCTGCAGGATAAAATACATTTCGTTTGTAATCACTGATCTGATGAAATCCTGATAAACCAAGGTGAAATACTTTAACTGTTGATGAAATCATCACTAAGCTTTCGATTTAGAGATATTGCCTAAAATAATTTCCAAAAGTCTAAACTGGAGTGCCTAAAACCATGTAAAGTAAGCTTAACTTAGGTGAAAATTAAAGCAACACCGTATAATCAGTCCAAGCCAGTCTATAATCAGATTTAAACGGCACGATGCGGCTGATTACGGATTATAATATAAATATGGGAGTGTAATTTGCATTTCAGCATTATGCTTTTGAAACTTCATGAAATGTGACACTCTTTGATTATGTACTCAAAGATTTCCCTTTACATGCCATAATCTTCAAAGATTACTGATAGTTTTGATAGTTTTGATAGTCTTGCTGGGCAGTAAAGCGAAAAATGTGACCGGGCATAGTTCTATTTGCGCGTATAATGCTAGGACGCAATGGTTGCGATCGATGTTTACAATGGATACGGAATGCTCTTATTCCGGTACATTTCCTTTGTCTCTTCAAATAAATACACTTTGGCAGGCATATTTGTTAAAATCTCTCTTTTGGGGAATTGACACAAGGGGATGCGACATAAAAACGAATATTGACTGCTTATTTTTGTAGGTCACGGTTAAAACTATAGACTATTAAATGAATTATAGACTTTACTATGCCCATCGACTTTGTCTCGGGGCACAGCACAGTTTTGTAATCAACTTGGGCATAACGTGCCCCTGAAAGCAGTCAATATTTGTAAAATGATACCCACAATATATTGCCCTCGTCTCCGACTCAACCAATGTTGTTTTTATTGGGCAACAGAGGCTCCCATTGCCACCATAGCCAGTCGATATAGCACATAACTCTTTCAAATCAATAACTTAGTATTTTTGCTCACCTTGACACACTACTCCTGCTCCGTTTGAACTGCCACGGCAAGTCTGTGACGACATCTGACAATCGTCTAAATTGTTTTCCTCTTTTGAAAGAAAAGAAAAGAAAAAGTTATTTAATAATGAGATTCATTACCAATATAATGTTTGTTCCTGTATAGAGCAAATTGAAGAGAAGCTTGAAAGGTACGTCACAGTGTTCCCAATTTGTGTTTCACTGATGAACACTTCAAACATTGATAACTTTCCCTTTTTTCGGATTTTGCTCAAACTTTCACTAATTTGTTCCTCTCATTGTGCCGCTTTGATGAAAAGCAATTCATTATTAGGGTGGACTTCCACTTTGAGGAGTTGGTTGCAATCGGGTTAAAGATTAGGGTTAAATTTGAGTTTGATATCGTCTTTGGCTCAGGGCTTCAAAATAAGGGTTGGGTTAGCAAAGGAAACTGAACACGGAGAAGTTATCCCCCGAGCATCATACATGTGTCGGCGTACAGCCCAATGTTTATAAGAAGTGGCCAGATTGAACTGGAGGAAGGGAGGAAAGGAGAAGGATCGTGTAGGTGTTGCGTCAAGTGTGTGGGGGTGATTAAGAGTGTGGCTTTTGTGGATGGATGTGTGGGTGGATGTGTTGGTGTGGGTATGTGGGGATTAAGAGTGTGGCTTGTGGGGATGGATGTATGGGTGTGTGGGGGAGATTAAGAGCGTGGGTGTGTGGGGGATTAAGAGCTTGGCTTGTGTGGGTGGATGTGTGAGAGGGTATGTGAGTGTGTGGGTTGGAGCTCGGAATTGTGCGTCTTTTTTTCGTCAAATTATTGTTAAATAACGAATTATAAATAATGTTTTGTTATATTTGTTATCAAATATCTGTAAATCATGCATGCAACTCAGCCATTGGCTGCGAAATGTTGATGAATAATTACCTTACCTTATCTTGCCTTACACAGACTGAAATATAGATGGAAGGAAGTATGGAAGAGAGAGAAGAGATATAGACAGAGGCTGATCCCGGTTTGGGAAATAGGGAGGTATATCCAAGAATAGGGAGACCCAGCGTGAAAATCTGCCATTTTGAAACTTAAGGGTCACTTTGTAGTGAATAACTAGTGTTGAGCTCTGTTTCCCATTAATAAATGGTGTAAATGTATCAAAAACACTACATCAATAGTTTATTTATGAATATTTATGAACATTATGATCAATAGTGGCCACGCCCATTGTTTATATAATAATATAAGCAATATTTGAATTTTTTTCCTCGTAAAACTAAATTCCTAAATGTTACCTATATAGATTTGTTGGGAATTACACTAGACACCATTTTAAATGATCAGGAAACAAAAATTTCCTGGATATGTAATTCTAATACCTAGGTATAGAAAATGAAAGAAAACAGGACTTTACGCAATAATCAATAATATGACATGAATAGCAAGATATCGAAATGTTCTAGCACTTTCGGGGAAAAAATGGGAAGGGGACTTATTTTCCTTCTGTGTAATAGAGCTATGCCCCCCCCCTTTTTTTTTAAGAGCAAGGTCTAGAAGTGACCCCCCCCCCCTCCCGCCGGTCATCCAGCACTACATCAGCGTAAAACATCTAAATAGTATGACCACGACCATTGTGACCATTGTGACTATTGACTACTTTGAGCCACGACAAGGGAAGAGAGTTGTCAAGAAATGGTCCTTACTTCCTTTACAATTGATAATCTTCTTGTAGACCGGGGCTGTCCCCGAGCCAAACTCGGACCTCGAGAGTTCCATTTGAGCCCCGGTGAAACCGAGCTGTCGACACGTCACTATGACGTCATTCATGTTCCACGAGCTCCCGCAAATTGTGTTCCATCCAATGCCCTCAACGTTGACCTCGATTCGGCCGCTAGTCGGGGAATCCCCATCTTGTAGCCTTACATCTGTGATCATGTAAAAAAGACAAGGTCAAAGAAGAGATTCACGATTAAACCTGATGGTCAAAAAATGATATGTGTTAGTAACCATTTTCAAGTCATGTTAAAAATTAGCCAAACTGACGGCCGGGTCTATAAAGAATTAAATGCATAGAACCCAGAAAGTCAGTATAACGGCAAATGACCTGGGGGTGTTTCATAAAGCTGTTCGTAAGTTACGCACGACTTTACGCACGACTGGAACATGTTCTTGGGTGCTAATCAGATTCTCAATCATTTACATGTAGCACAAGAACATATCACCAGTCGTGCGTAAAGTCGTGCGTAACTTATGAACAGCTTTATGAAACACCCCCCGGGAGTTCTGTACAAGAAATGTTAAAATCACATTATCTAAATTTCCTGCTATTTTTCTTTTTTTGCCCATTACAAAATTAGATCGGCATCCCTGTGTAATATGAATTTACGAGCACTCAATCATCCAACAAAAACAAGTAATCAATACTGAAACAAATTAAAATATAAAGTATAATTATTGCAATGTTTTGCTTCAGTTTAGCTCCTCTCTAGCGAATGTTGTGCTGATACATGTCCCTTGGTTTGGAGGTGGAAACAATAAATTATACAATATATTATTGGCGTACTTGGTCTCTTTCACGCCAAAAAGAGCAATAATGATTGTATTGGCCATATCTGAACACCATGCATAGCACTGTTGATATTGCTAAGTTGCCCACATCTATACTACAAAGTGCCATTGTGATATGTCCACTGTAGCAATAATGTGTTGCACTACATTACTGTGTGTGAACACAGTCTGTCTAATTCATTTGACACTTTGAATATGTTTCTATAAACAAAAAGGGAAATTCTAATGTGATTTGAATGCAGCTATATTTTGTAACACTTGTACTGCGTCGTCCTGTGAACACCGTGTGTTGAATGAAGATCACGAAAAAATGTGTTTCGTATGCCGTTTAAACTCCTCTCGTTTCCTCGTCCAAGGATTTTCTAGAAGTTAATATTAATCTGGCGAGAATCTATAGCTAGCAATCAAACTTGGGTCATAATGTTCGTGACGTCTACACGAAATGACGTCGCAAAAATCACCCCTCGATTTTACTCGACGGATGCCCATTTTCTAAGCCCTCCACTTCAAAGGTTTCGAATGCTATTACTTCTCTCGATCGTAGGCAATGCAATATCAAGAAGTTTGTATTGTTGTATTCAATGAATAACAAGCTCTCCGTAGATATATAATTTGTCACTTTCATTTTTGGCCTCGCATGGGGTCTTTAAGCTTCCGTAATATACTGACACTTGGCACTCCGGAAAACCACTGGTCAAGCTCAATCGGGTTTTAAACCTGGACTAAGGTTAGTATGCTTATGAATACCGGTATGTGTTCTTTCCGGTGAGATTGGATGGGTTTCAGAGTATTCTTGATTATTCCCACGAATAACTATTGTAACATCTCATTATGCATACTACAACACGTACATCATTATGGGAGAGACCATGAAAATAATCTCGTTTCCGTATAAGGGATTATTTGGCGGAAACCGGAACCGATTAGAGGTTGCTATTCTCCCATGTACAAAAGCTATATTGATTCAGAGTTCAGTTACACTATGCTATGTAATTATTGGTTGTTTACCTGTAATCCTGCACTCAAATTAAAGGGAAAGATCAGGTTTTATCCGAGCAATGAATGTTTGTAGTGATTTTATGTAACGATTGTGAGGGGGAAAAGGTGATATGAATTATCACAAACCCTTACGGAACTACACTCAAAACGTTTTTATAATACTAGTCATGAATCTGAAATTAAATTGCCAATATCACAGAGCTTTTGGTGGTATGATGATTCAAATAACTGTTTGCATATATCGCTCAAACTATTTCAAACAGCACGTTCTTGTCCATTTTGTTCTTAACGGTATACAGTAGTCCCAAAGACCTAAAGTCACCTTTAACTATTTTGAATTATTATACTTCTTCCTTTTAACCCGTGATTTGAACCGTTCGAAAAGATAGACGACACCATTTTTTTTATTCAAATATTTCAAGAAAGAAATAGTTCCACCTTTAATAAGGAAGAATTGTCCGTATGCTTTCCAGGCATGTGCTCCTCGAATCTGGAATGAGATTCCACGTTTTATTCGATTATCACCTTCGCTGGATATGTCTTCCTAACATATCTCAAAACTCTCCTCTTTGAACCATGATCAACAACTTCAGTGGTAAATTTCATGTAAAGCGCTGTAAAACAACAGTTAGTTTTTAAGAGCGCTATAGAAATGACTTTATTGTATTGGTATTGATGCTGTAGAGCTCAGATCGTTTACCTTTGAACATACTGCATTGTATGCATATGATTGCAAAGCGTGTAACATTAGTGTTTTATGATTATCATTTTAAAATAATCGTCACAACTTTAATATAATTATTTTCTCTATGGATTGCTTTAATATATTGTCACTATCAGGTAACTATAAATGTGACTAAACCTCCTATAATGCACTCTAAAACTGGATAGTAGTCATCATATTTCAGAGTTGTATCCGGCCAATTAATGAAAAAGCAATTAGGTATCAATTAATTCGATGGAAATTCCACAACAATTGTTAACGTCTTATCTTTCTGTAATAATAAAAATAAATCATACAAAACACATAGACATAATATGTATACATATTATATTTTCAAGATATTGGTAAGTGCTTTGTCTACACACCATTGTGGCACTTCGTGGCACTCCTTGCAGCTATTAGCCCAACCAACCATCCCAGTATAGCTTCCTGAGTGAGGTGCTTAAGATATTACTCCATCAAGTATCAAGTTTCAACATGAAGGTGATGTAAATGTTTTAAAAATATGAGTAGTTCTTACCAAGAATTGTCGCACTTGAGCAAAACCATGAGATGGCAAACATCACCGCCTTTATACCCGATAGGTCCATGTTCAGTAATGTTCTATTTCAACTGCAAGGGTAACTTCAGTTTTTTTCAATTTATATATTCGTTATATAGCTGCTTGATAGTTAGAGCATCTGATGAAGACGAATCGAGGCCACCTCTATTTGATGAAAGTGAAACAATGAGAGTTAAGACGAAAGTAAAACCGTTCGCTTCTTTAATGATATGCAACAAAATAACGAAGTAGTCCCATACATGCATGGAAATGTCTGAAATATTCACAATAGACGCACGTTCAAGGTCCAGTAGAATTTGGTATAGTCTCCGACGTATAGAAACTACACCATTGTGACGTATGTTTGACGCGTGTATGAATATAACGATCAACTAGTACGAAAACAATGACCCACCGGATACTAGTACATGTGTGAATCGAACTTATCGAAGGGAATATAGATAGAACGACCATTGAGTTCTAATCGCGGTCACATTTCGCTGAAAACTAGCGTCTTAAAGACTCAAAAACTCCTCTCCAAAATTATCCTCTTGTCGACTAAAAACGCGAAATAGACCTATTCATTTTCGGTCCTTGCAAGTCAAATCGTATGCCGCTGGTCGCCGAAATAAGCCTGTATTCCTCACATCCCTGGTGACTTCGCGATCCGCTTCAACGACGCAGGCAATCTGGACGCTTGGTAAAGGGAGTATACATGTGCTGGTCATTGAGGTCCTGATATCTTTCAGAAGGATTATAATGTACCGTCTATCATCCGTGTTTATCACATTCCGCGTATAACTTGAAAGAGGGAATATATGCCTAATTTACCGATACGGTGTTCATATAACCTGCGGTAGCGCTAAGCGAATACATACAATACCACCACAATACATGGAACTCCTTCAGCGGCCCTGGCCTACTGCTTCCGAACAATAACATATCCATATACACCGAGCAGGGGCTGCCTCCTGTTGAGTGCAAAAGGTAAAGCTTGGGTATTTGTTCACTTTCCACCTTTTGTGGTGATTCGCCCACATGTACAAACAGAACGGCGACAGAGTATACCGAGCAAGACAAGAAAAGAGTGGAGTTTGTTTGAACTCTTGCGTCTGACAATTAAAATGCCGGGTTCATAATACATCGCCGCACGGTTGAATGACGTTGAACCCAATGAATGGATATGGCCTTTAAATGCACAATCCATGACCTTTTCTAATCATGTCCAGTCGTTCATATACACCCCAATCTCTTTCACTTCCTTTGTTTAAATCTGATAGTTTTGCAAACATTATCTGCATGTTGTCATATACATATTTTTGCAATTTATTTTAGATGTTTCAGGATAATAAAATCAGGATTAGGTATGGATTGCGTTACGAAATATATTTATATGTACTACTTGATTCAGTTATTGGGGATAAGCATTTCGGAAACGTTCTTGTGCTATCAACTAGTACATGCGGAAGTCCTAGACCTGCCAGTTGCTCTATAGATTAATCTAGGTGCCGATCCCTCTGCAGCCCCCGAGAGAGAGAGAGAGAGAGAGAGAGAGAGAGAGAGATAAAGAGAGAGATAGAGAAAGAGAGAGAGAGCGAGAGAGAGAGAGGGGGAGAAAGCAGGAGGAAGATAGGGATAGTGAGAGAAAGAGAGAGATAGAAAAATATAGGGTGAGAGAGGAAGAGAGAGAGATAGAGAGAAAAAGAGGGTAATATTGCTCTTCCTGCGGGCCCTGCAATTATTATTACTCCTGGGGGGGGGGGGGGGGGGGTGTTTCACAAAGATTCTAAGTCGAACTTAATTCTAAGTTGAACTTAATCATTATGGAGAGCCGTTTGTAGCCTTAAATTAAAATATATTCAAAAGCAAAAAATCAAGTATTTTAGACTTTTCATAAATTCCACATCAAGAACATGAAATCTCCTTGATGATAGAAAATATAAATGAATGGAATCAACATTTTATGCCTTTTAAAATAACTGTTACAAAATACTTTCCAAGATGCTAACGGCTTTCCATAATTGTTAAGTCCAACTTAGAGATAAGTTCAACTTATATCTGTAAAACATCTCCAAGCATTTCCAGTTACCCATGTTACACCTAGATTGAGAGATACAGAAATATGGGCCAAAAAATCTTGTCCAAAGATGTACGCACCGAGGGAGGTTCGAACCCAGGACATCTCGAATGAGGGTCAACGAGCCTTCATCAATGTTCCATGATAGCAAGATGAGCGCACCTGTATTGTGCTATTGTAGTGGTTATAATTTAATACTGTAACTGACTGCTAAGAAAGCATAAATGCTTGTTAGTAAGCAACCAGAGGACCGACGGCTTAAAATCCTCTCCGAGAGACCTGGTAATGAGTATTAATGCCTTACCAAAGAGCACTAGCGAATCGTCTTGGTTTCGAACCCGGGTCACCTGATTACGAGACCACTGCTCTACCGACCGAGCTAAAATGGCGCCCTTGAGTTGGTCTTGCTTAAATTCAGTGTAATATAACCAGCTCTTAACATGAGACACTCTTTCAATCCGTTTTCCACGCCGATGCGACAAACCCCTGCATTGTTACCCTAACCCTTACCAGACGTAAGAACTTACTCCTGTTTTGTCTTCACTACATTTGTTACCTGTTGAATCCCGTATTGTATTTAAATAATTTTTGCTTCTTTTTCACTGTATACATGGATCTGCCCCAGAGTACAATATTCATTTGTTGATGCCTTATAATCCACCCAGACGCTTAAGATCATCCGATTCTCAATTGCTTGTCGTTCCGAAAACTAAGAAATCATGGGGGTTTGGCCATTTGCACACGCTGGACCTCACTTATGGAATCAATTGTCACAACACATTCGTTATATTTCAAGTGAAGATTTAAACATGCCCTCAAAACTCATTTGTTCAAAGCAGCTTTCCAGCAGATTTAGATTTATTTCCCATTGTCGTTGTTCATTTTTGTGTGTATTGTTGTGTGTATTTTTGTGTACTTATAGTTTTTATTCTCCATGCGCCCCGAACACATTTGTCATGTGGAGTTGGCGCATTACAAATACTCCATGTTATTATTATTTCAAAGAAATAGTACTTTTAATATGACTCCTTGATATAGATGGCGACTGTGTGCAATGAATATTTGTATTGTCATAGTCTTAGAAGATAGATAAGAGTCACGAAGCCTGATTGGACGAGTACTAGCTAATGATGAAAAAAGGACAATATTTCTAAGAATAATGTGATCTCAAAGCGGAGTCCATTTACTTTATCATGTAATTTTCAATCTTTCATCTCAAACTTTTGTAAATGCTTCGTCAATCAGCAGCTAAGCTGATTCTCATATCCCAAACAATCAATCGGTATACAAAATTAGGATTATGAAAATTTAAGTAGCTTTTATTGGCTTAAAAAATAATATGTATAGTATATTTGTGGATCTGGAAAATAAGTGAGGCCTTGAATTTTTATTTTGTATTGTGATTTCGTTCATTTAGACTATGAATTCTCATTCATGATATTTGGTCCAAAATACGATAGTAATAAACCTCATGCATACTAATAGTTATTCTCTGTAATATCATTGGAAAGAATAAACACCCCCCCCCCCCATACTTCCCTTTCTTATTCATTTCGATAAAACTTGTTTCCTTCTTCAAGTTCTTTGCTCTCTCTCCCTCGCTCATTCCATCTCTCTGGACCTACTATTTTCTCTCTCTCTCTCTGCTTCTCCCTACCCCCCCCCCTCTCTCTCTCTCTCTCTCTCTTGCTCTCTTTCTATTTCTCTCTCTCTTTCTCTCCACCCCTTCTCTCTTTAGATATATGTCAGTCTCTCCTTGGTCTCTTCCCTTCATTTTCTCCTACCCCTGAGTATGTGCTTTATATAAAAAGAGGCAAAAATAAAGAGTGATAGATAGATAGCAAGAGAGGGAGAGGGAGAGGTAGAGGTAGAGAGAGAGAGAGAGAGAGAGAGAGATATAGAGAGAGGGCAATGCATATATACAAATAGAAAGAGAGAGATTGAGATTTGGAGGATAAAAAGAAGGAAAGACAGGTAGTACCCAAAATATGGTCCCGAAAACAAGTTTATAAATCATTAATACATACAAAACAAAGCATATTCAGACATTTAAAATACTAATAATTTTATATTTTCACAATGTTATAGTAAATAGCACTACAACTGTTATTCTCTGCGTAATGGCAATTCCATGTACTTGTCTTAACTTTATTATTGCATTTTCAAGGAATCGTTTAACAATATTAAATCTGAGATGGATGGTGCTACGTTTTATCAGGGTCTCTGATATGGTGTAATATTGAAGCGCTAAAAAACTGCGCTTCAAAATGATCATGAAGTGTTATAAAAACCGTTAGAAAAACGAATTTTGAAATTTCGATTTCCAATCATAAATATCTTGATAATCAGACAGGCGATCGGCGTGTAAAGGAAATGGGGTTCCTGACTGACCTAAAGGTTTATAATTACCATGGCAGTATGAGCTAAATTCAGGAGTTTGTTTCAGAATCTGAGACAAATATACCCAATCCCTTTAATGAACGATTGCACATAATTATTGTATCAAAGTCATTCAAGTAACTCATTTTTTCCCATAAGGTTCGAAGGAATCTGGTTTGGGGGTATATGGTTGATAATTGCTTCATAAATTTATCAATATCCTACAGTACTCACCAATATAAACAAGTTGTATCTTCTTCAATAACTAATTCAGTTGGAGTTGTCACAAAAGAGAATATCTCTATAGGATAGCCTTACTTTCGAAAGGGGAGGGGGTAGTCGGAAGTCCACTCCCGGCCATAGCGCTGCTATCATATGAATGTTATGGTACAGTGTGTATAATGAATAGCCTGATGCAAACAAATATGGTTATTTTGGAGGTTAACATCATTAAAATGACAATTATAGAAACAGTTTAAATAGGTTTATATATTCAATTTACGGGGAAGGTGAACAACAATCACCTAGCTACATGTAGGTACGTCCTATAAAATATACTACATTTACACATACATTTGGTCAGCAAAGTATATTATTTCTCTAAAATAAATTGGTATAATTACATGGAAAATGTACATGTATGAAAGTGCTAATATATTGTGAGTACATTACCAGATTATTAAATCTAAAAACTACCCTTTTAATGTTCTTATTGCAGATCAATACGAAATTCTTATTTTTCATTTAAGTCACTTTTGGCATTTCTTTTATACATATTTGGGTTGATACATTAAGGCCATGAATAAGAAAAATATATAAAATATTCGAAATGACATAAATCATCATTCACTAAACTTTTTGCAAGGAGCAAGCCAAATAAACAAGCAGTGGAATGATATTCCACCAAATATGTATTAGATCCACGGCCAGAAATTATGGCATGTTTTACGCCACAATTTCTGGCCGTGGATCTAATACATATTTGTTTAAATGGTCTACATACATAACTTCAACTCCTTTTTTGACATATCTCATTATAATAATTTTCCAAAGATTTTCCATCCAAAACTTTTTTTTATTTTAATATCAATTCGAATATACTACTACTGTACAGTTCAGAAAATACGCTCAACTAGATACATGGCTAGGCATCTTTGCTGACAAGAGCATAGGTCAAATCAAAGTTTTCAAGTATTGCAATGATTTTTGTAAATGTTCCTGCATGTAAATTTGTTAATTAACTATAGGATAATAATTTACAAGTGGGTGTGACATTTGACATCACTAACAAAATGATGTAATATCAATTTGATACTGATACTGTCAAGTCCCTTTACATAGAAACCCTAGGCCTGTATTCAAAACTTGTATTATGTTAGTAATTTGCTTTAGCTTTAGCATTTTGCTTTATATCATTAAAGGGATAGTTGAATTTTGTTGCAGAGGGCGCTACACAAGTTAAAAAAATGGTGAGATAATGACAAAATGAGTGTTAAATTTGAAAGAACACACAATTTAAATGACAAATACGTCTTTGTTTGATCAAAATCGGTTCAGACATCTAAAACATCTATAAATATAAAAATTTCTAGAGAAATAACTTGAAAGGAGGACTTTGGGTATGGTGGATTAGGCTTTACGGTGGATTAGGCTTTACGGAGGCTTGAGCCACCACCCCCTCCCCCTCCCCGACACACACACATACACACACACACGCACACACATACTCCCTCTCCTTCTTGCTCTCTCTTTCTCTCTCGAGCTGTTAGATCTTAGGGTCATCAAACTGCTAAATCATGCTCATTGGCACATGCCAATTCCTTATAAGAACAGTGCGAGAGCAGCGAAAAGTGACGCTGCAGCAACAACGATCGGCGACGTTGCGATCGATGGCCCACCTCTACCAGTGCTGCCATCATCCATGGTCGTTGTGCTGCCATCATTCGTTGTCGTTGTGCTGCCATCATCCGTGATCGCTTCTTGTGACGTCATGTTCTCATCACCATCAACCAGATGGATTTTCCAGCCGAGGAAACGATGGGTGTAGCACTGCGAATCCAAAAAAAGTTTATGATAACTAGTCATGAGTGAGCATGAAGTGCAAATGAACACAATACACCCTTTCACGGTTACAAGAGTGCGCGTGCGTCGACATGGGCGCCATTTTAAATTACGAGTGAACAAGTTTGTTCACTCTTAATTTAAATAGCGCCATGTCAATATGATGTGAACGCGCAGCGCATGCAGTGACGCAACAATACATATGGCATCTGAAAACATTGATGGCACAATATTTACTCGTAAATTAAAATGGCGGCTTTAACCGTGAAATGGTGTATAACGCATGATTGAGGAAACAAAATGTAGTTGTGCAGTATAAACCTTCCCAATCATGACACATGCAAGTCATCCATTTATATAGCGTTTCAAAAAGAAAATATAATTAGCCACTTGCGTGCAAACATGAAGCAGTAGCCCGCCTATAAAACCCGATGTAGTAAAATTGAACTATACATTATATGCCCAAAGATAAAATACTTCATATTTCTGTAAACCTGACATGAGCTTAAGCGCTAGCTAACAATCCTTACCAAGGGCCATCTCAATACCTGTTCTTCCACCATTTCTTTCAGTTTCGTTTTTATTATATCATATTTCCTTATCCCCCATTCTCCCAACAACAATCCTCCGGTCAGAGCCGGAAAGTCGTTAAGTATATATTACAAAAGCGTATAGCAAGAATATGTCTGATTTAAATGCCCATTAAAAACCACTATTTCAACAACTACAACTCTTTAAATATTTATCAGTTGAATTAATATTGTATATCACTCATGGTTTTCAAACATAAAACTGATAAACTGCCGATTAATCTTGCCAGTATGATGAAGTGTAAAAAATCTGTACATAATTATAATACTAGAAATCCTGATAGTTATAGTATTGATAAATGTCCACCAATAAGTTATTTATTTACTTTTAGACACACTGGCTCTAAAATTTTGAATCCACTATCCAGTTACATCCGTGATTCTACTTTCTTTAACTCTTTTAAATAAGAAATTAAAAAATACTTCATCTGTTTTTAAATCAATAACAATATATGCATGTTAATACCATTATTATGTTTTGTACACTGTCTTGTTATTGTTATAGCTTTTATAGGCAATAATATTGTTGGAACTTGTAAGTATCTTTAAATAACAGGAACTGCCTCGACAGAACATTACGGTTTTATTTGCAGTTTCCCCAATTCTTTTCTATTGATTAAATTTGTATTATTATGGTATGTTTGTTAACATGTTCCCATTTCGTGTGTGTTCTTGGTTTTCTGTATTGTATATAATCTGTTTTTTATACTTTCTTAAAATGTGTTTTTAAGGATTTGAATTGAAATAAAACTTAAAAGCATAATCCAAAAACAAAATATGTCTTGGCGATCAGCCAGATTCATTAATCTTACGTGATAGTACAATAGATCAGGGGCGTCCATCGGTATGGTCCACACGAGTTCGCCAGGCTCACCGGGCTGGCAAACAACAGTCAAGGTGTTTTTGTAGTCTTCGAACGATGAGTAGGAATCGGGACTTTCAGTATCACCAGAGCTAATCCATTGGCAAAGTGGGCCCTCTATAAATAAAAAAGAGTCAGCGATGAATTTTATAATACGAATACGGAGAAGAATTTTAGAAGCAATAGGGAAGACAATGAGACGTAAAATGATTATTATGGTGATTACGACGATAACGTTGATGATGATGGCGATAATGGTGGGGAAGAAAGGAGAAGTAGTCAAAAGAGAAAGCAAAAATGATGAGAACGACTAGATGAATAAATAAGTAATGAAAAAGAAAATGGGAAAGTTTAAATAAAAAGAAATAAAATAATGAAACGTTAATGTGAAGAAGAAGGAGGCGATAGAGGAGGAGTGAGGAAAATGGAGATGGCACGTCTTTTCAAATACTATGCACCAATCTCACTAATCTAAGGATTTGCCTGAGTAATAAATTATTGCCCTTGATTAGAAGAAAAATCACGTATTATCCAGGTTTACTGGCATTTATAAGGAAAAAAGGGGAAACTACTAGTATAGACAAAAAGGTCTCAGACTACACAGAAAACAACTAAATCATTCATACCATTACCGAGTTTTGAAATTGTTTAAGTACGTGAAAATTGAGTTTTCCCGATCTATGTTCCTTGAGAATGTGACATATGAAAGCTTACATCTCAAAGTATTTAGAAAAGGCCCTAATTCAACCAGTCAAACTTTCATTCTTGAGTTACGAAAAACAAAAACAAAACATCAATTTAATTTACAAGGGGTATGAATAGTTAAGTTGTTAATTCTTTATGCACGAATATTCATGAGGCCTTGAAAGACAAAACATAGACATCGGATCTGTTTGGAAATTGCTTCTAAAATATCAAGAAAAGCTTACCTTCAGGTCCCGCATAGATTGTGATTTGCTGTTAAAGATTGAATTAGAGAAGTAACAAATAATGACAAGATTTCTATCAGTGAATATGTATCTAATATGTATTGATTTTTTTCTCAATTCGCAATAATTCATGCCAGGGGATCTTTCATCAAGCCTTAAGATTGATTTCAAAATTGATTGGATCAGTTTTAAGGGCCTACAATTATTTATTTTTAATGAAATCAATTTTAGTTGATGAAACACCCCCTGGTCGTCTGCTAACGGGGATATTACTCTTTACAATGAAGATCTTCATAGTCTACTGGAAAATGAAATGCAAATTTACCAGGCTAGCCGCTAGCAAATCTGTGTATGAGGCGGTTAAGTGGTGTTTCATCAAGCTTAATTTTAGATTTGATCTTCAAATCGACCCGATCGATTTTAATGGCCCAGAATTGATTTCGATTTTGAAGTAAATGTTAAGGCCTGAAATCGATTTTAGTTGATGAAACGCCAAAGGTATCATCTTCCCTCGTCCTTTTCCTTTCTCCCCTCTTCTCTCTCTCTCTCTCTCTCTCTCTCGTTTTCTATTTCTTTCTCTATCTATCATTTTCTTGAATGTTCTTAAAAGTATAATAACAAACTATGTATAATAAAGGCGTCATTTTCGACTCTCCTAACTCATTAGTTCTTTGATTTTGAAGTGACCCAATCAGGGTTCCACATTACCTGCTGTTCATCTTGCGGTAGTTGAGCGTAGCCTCCAGAAGGGTCATCGGTAATGTAGAACGGATGATAGTTAGCACTCATCGATGGGACATCTCCTCCGCTCACTAAGAACGTGTAGGTTTTACCGCGACTCAGAGTGAGCTCGGGAATAAGCTCGCCGTTGATAAACCAAGCAATGCCCCAGCCAACAGTTCCTACACCAAGACAAATATCTAGTTTAATTTCACGATGATGTAAAGGGGTATTTCTTTTAATCTGGTTTTTATCAGATTCTTGTCTACATTTTCTTGTATTAGTTTCTATATCTTGGATGGGCCTAATCGTATCAATATAATTATGTTCTATACAAAATAGCAAATTAAGGAAGTAGATATACAATAATTCACATAAATATATACATAAAACGATATATAAATCGATAAATAGACAAAAAATGAATACATAAATGAATAAAAAAGACATTAATGACTATGATAATAAATATAATACTGATAACGATAAAATATAATAGAAACTAAATGAAAATGATAACAATTAGTTTTGATGGGATCGATTTTCTTTGTGGTGGTAATAATAGTGGATTTGAAGTAGTGGGTCGTGGTAATGGCGGTGTGAAGATTGATGACGATTATGACGATGATCATGATGATGATGACAAATAAATCACATAAATAAGTAAATACATAAAATTATATACAAATTGATAGATAGGCAAATAAATACAAAAAATAATGAATGAATAAATAAATGAATAAATGAATAAGCAAAAACATAAATGAATAACATAATAAATATAATACTGATATAACGATAAAATATAATAGAAACTAAATGAAAATGATAACAATTAGTTTTGATGGGATCGATTTTCTTTGTGGTGGTAATAATAGTGGATTTGAAGTAGTGGGTCGTGGTAATGGCGGTGTGAAGATTGATGACGATGATGACGATGATCATGATGATGATGATGATGTTTTAGGTGGTGGTGGCGATGAAAATGATATAAAAAAGTGATAGCAATTATGAATATGATATTGTTAATAGGTGTATTGTACTCAAGAAAAAACGAAATACCAGTCTTAAAATTAATTTCGGGGTAGTTCTACAGTGTCAAGTTAGAGTTCAGTATTAGTAGAGAGTCTGGTCATGAGGTCTAAGGGAGATTAATCTTGCACACCTTCCCTATTATACCACCACTGCATAAACTATATCTACTTATTCTGAATTACCGGTGATGTAGTTGTACCCTTGTTGACCTCCTGTCAATCCCATCTCCACCGTGAACGTTGCATTTTCTGTCTCCCCGATTCCCTCAATTGTCCAGCCCTCCTCCTCCGGAGAGGGCGTGGTCTCGGAGGGGTTGCTAGGTGCGGTTCTGGTCTCACTCCCAGGAGCACACGTCGAGCTTACCCGATTAAAGTCAATCTGGAGATTCGAGGTACCTGGAAACAAGAGCAGAGCAGGCGATACAAAAAAAAGAGTTTTTATGAATATTCCGAGAATTCTCATTATAAACACGATATCATTCCAATGCTCACGTTTGCTCTGTCATGCTTGTAGTGTTTCTTACACTGAAAACAAAACAATTAGACAGTGTCACCCAACCGATGCTACATCATCATCGAGTAGCGTCCGTTTGCCCATGCTGTGTGGTTAGTCGTTTCATTTCCCTCAGATGCATGGTCCTTCACCAAACATTCAGCATCCACCTTGGCGATGCTCTTTCCTCTTCCTCTACAGTGCCTCGATCCTTCCAGGTTTTGCAAGGTCGGCCACCTACTGTCTGGAGCTATTGGCTTCTTTCTCTCCTGCTATCACCACGCAGAAGCTGAACTTGGGTCAGATAAGAGCGAATGAATATCATCGGAAATTCCTTTGCTGTCAGCATATCCCACTCCTGCCACCATAAAACGTTTGATATTACAGACAAACTGCACTTTCAATAGGTTATTTAATTAAATTATCTTGAAGTTTACCCAAAACTTAATCTGCTGCTCGCTTGAATACATTTGTAGGCATTTCCCTGAATCATATGCAAGATCAAACCAAAAAGGGGAAGATGAAGTTCATATGACATTACCTCCGAGCATGATAATTTACTTTTTAATTAGGCAATCAAGATAGTGTTTTAGCATTTGGAAACAAGAGATCTCTTCTACTGCTTCGCTTTTTTATTCTTTTGTTTTTCTTGTATTTCTTCTTCTTCTCTTCTTCTTCCTTCGGAAATTTGTCTTACTTTCATGAAATTAATCCTACGACAAATTTAAGCTTTGGAAGATCTCTCTCTGTACAGTCTAAACTGTATACATACCTTCTTCATCTCTCCTCGTTGCCTGATTTCACTTAAAATCATAATATTCAACATCAGTAGCAAAATTTCAAACAATAGTTCCTTTCTACCCCCCCCCCCCCCCCCCCCTCCTTTCGGCTGCCTAGTAGAGCCGGGGTAATAGTTGGAGCGCCTTGAGCACCATGCATGATGGATATGTGCGCTATATAAATATCCAATATTATTATTGTTATTATCATTTACCTGGAGAGCGTTGTGATGAGTGATAGGCGACGCGGCCATCAGCATTGATTAGTCCCCGAGCCCAGATTACATACGTAGGTCCTGTTGTCGAGATTGCTTTGTCGTAAGTCGCATCTGAAATAAGGTTAATAATTAAGTACATTATCAAAGAATCTATCCCCCCCTTCAGTTTGGTCTTTCCAAAACTTCACAATATACACAAAAACGAAATTTCAAGCGTCCCATTAGTCGTCACCCATTGCCGTATCAAGAAACAAGACCAATATTTTTAAGACTTCAGAAAAACGGCGGTATGCATAGGGGTTCCGAGGCAGTCAACCTCTCTAGATCTTCCCAAATAAATTTGGGATTAATTTGATATGTTTATCCAGTGTAAGCTTCCCGTATATGCGTGATGTTAGGAGGTGCAGGGTGTTTGACCCCTATTTTGCCAAACATTATCCCAAACATTGAAAACCCTCCGGGGGGGGGGGGGGCGCTTGTCAAAGATTAACATATCTCAGCCCTCAGCAAAATAATTATGTACTGTCCCATATTTGCCCATGATCACCCACTCCAATTTTCTCACAACTTCATCTTTGCGACGGACTAATAATGTAAACAACCAGAGAGCGTCACGCTTTATGAAACGAAAAGCATTTTAATTGTGTATAAATTTGACATGTTCCATATTCATATAGGCGATCAGGGTCCTGTTTCATAAAACTTTGTATCTATAACAAATGCTAAATATCTATGACAAATTTGCACTCAGCCAATCAGATGCCATGATTTCAGTAGCTTATAACAGTAGCTTGTAACTTGTTATTGGTATCAAGTTTTATGAAAAAGGGTCCTGACCCAAAGACATACCACTAGCTGCCAATGGTCTCCGATAAACAATATGGGTCATTCCATTATCAATCGACGATTCGACCAGCGTGACGTCATTGTTGGCCGAATTCGAGGAGGTGTCGTCCGGGCACGCTCCGGCGCCATTTTGAGGAGAGCACTACGAAAGAGAATAATGATCGAAAGAGATTAAAGCAGTTGTAAAATAAAGGTGTTAAGGTGTTTGCACTACTTAAAGCTACTTGCGCCCTCTACATAGAAACAAATTCCTAATCGGTGACCATTGGTCCCCCATGATCGTCTTTTTCTTATGTTAATTGAGAGCTGATTTGATCAGATAACCACCTGTCAGTGACCTTCCTGGGTGGCCTATTTCCTCCAGTAAACTAGTACAGACGGGCACATCTCAAGTGTTTGGGTCCGGGGCTTGGATTTGCAAAGCAGTACGTGCATAGTACTGCAGATACATATCATTTGGGTATGATTTTTGTTTACATTATTATTTACGGGATTTACCATTGAAAAGATTATAAAATAACAATTTAAAGTCAGATAGAATTCAAGAATTGTAGGAAATTATTTGTTCGTAGGATGCCGTGCAAAGGAAATGAAATCATTATTTCAAGATTTTCTGGAGAATCAGAACCATAGGAGCTGACGTAACCGGTGACATGTACATCACCCCAGACCCCCCCCCCCCTCTCTCCCCCCCCCCCCCCCCCCCCTCTCCAATTATATAAATGCCTGGATATGCATGGTAAGCACTGTAAACATGCGAATGAATGCTTACTTGAGCCCGGGAGCCGAGGTAGTAATCAACGGGCTGTGCGACTCCCTCGTCGTCGACGAAGGTGACCACGACATCGCCACCCACCATCTGGGTGCTCGTTGAAGATCCACTCACGCCGAATGCGGTGTACTTCCCGACTTCGTTGGGTGTACTGTGACGGATGACGATGTCGGTCCCGTCAATATACCAACAGACTCGAAGCTCACCCACGACCAGCGTTTCGCAATTACAGAACCCCTGAAAATAGGACATAGCCAGTATTCGGTGTCAAAAATCACAATCTATATTAATGAGATATACATTTTGTTTCCTTTACCGTGGGCATGTGGTGACGGTTCTGGTGCATGCATGGGAGAAAATGGCCCTCCATCGAATTAATGGCGAAAATAAAGTTTTAAAAATAGAGGGAAACAAAAAGGGAGTGAAAAAAGGAGAGAGTGAACAGAAACGGGAAAAGAATACAATATATGACACCCCCTCCCCTGAACCGCTTTATCTCAAGGGAAAGGGTGGACGACAAACAAAAGGAGGATAAGTGAAGGAAAGAGAGCACACTGATAATGGAAGTATCTTATTCTTTTGAATGCTCCTTCTGGTTTCTCAATGATTAATTTCATTTTAAAACCCAAAATCCAGACATTAAAAATACAATTCCAAACGCAACTTTTCAACTCAGATCATTCCTCGTTGGATAGAAAACTGGCATATATTACATCTGGGTTATGAGGTGCCTCGACAAAATTAATTCTTCCATATTTATTTCTTCAAGGACAGTGGGCCAGTGTTAGGGTAAGAGTTTCGCTTAGAATAGGGTTTAATAGGTATGATGTTTGGCCCTGAGTCGAAGTTGAGAATTCGGAAGGTGTAGGATATTGAGCAATTATCCTTGAAACATGTGCCGCACTACCGATTTTGACGGCACGCTGATTCTACGTCTTACCATCGGTGGAGTCGTACCGGCTGTCGTCGTACCGGGTGTCGTTGTACTGACTGTCGTCGTCGTACTCGATGCCGTTGCAGTAAGTGTCGACAGCGGCAAGGGTGGAATGTTGAGAAGATCGAACTCAGTAATGTCGACATGGCCGAAGTCCTGTTTGAATCTGACGCACCACAATCCGATATGGCCAATGTCGGCTATAGTGATATTGTCGATGAGAGTCACGGTGACGGTTGCTTCAGAGTAACTTCTGATTACCTGTAAACTAAAGAAATATCATTATGATTTATTTACAACTAATATGTCGTGTTTGGTTTAGATAACTGCATCATAATACAAATAAAGGCCTACAAATGATGATAATAATGACGATAATGATGGTGATGGTAGTAACATATTGATAGTAGATTTAGACTTAGCAGAGACGGTTTGCCTTTGTAATAAGTACAACTTCCCCCTTCCAATAAGTGGATCTATAATGAGTGCCCCAAATAACATAACTTCCCCTTCCTACTTTTTATTATAAGTGTCCCTTTTCCCTTCGCCTCTTTTGATATTTAATTTATAGAAACACACAACAAAAATGTTCAATCAAAAATAACCAAGAACACAAGGCAACGAAGTAAAATAACGAAACAAAAGAAATCATCGACTAATTCCTGTGTATCTCAAAAAAGAAAACGAATTCAGTAAAAGGTTATCCTAATTAGCAGATGGTAAAAAAACATAGATGATTTAAATCATTCAAAAAATCCCTCCCATGCCACTATGTCATAGAATGATGATAATATCTTACCTCCCCGTTTCATCTGGTATTCTGTAATCCTCATCATAGCTTGGTGTGTCACCTGGGCCAACCCAGAAGTAAGCGTCTGCAAAATTTAGGATTTATTCAATAATTTTCAAATAAAAGTTAAAAGGGGTCTATTGCAAGACTATAGCCCCCCCCCCCCTCCCCCCCCCCCCCCTCCCCCCCCCCCCCCCCGGCCCATGCCAGTAAGTATGCTTCTGCAAAATACTGCTTGCTGCATGCATTGGACTCTACAGGTTTCTTGTAAAACTTGATATAACTTATTTTTTTCTGCGTTCAACCAATTGCACCTGTGGCATTTTAACTTATCCATAAATCCCGCTTTAGGCCTACACCTAAATTTAAGCCTAAGCCTATTCCTAAAACTTATCAATCACAACCCAATCACTTATCGTATACCTTGACGAAACAAGGCCCGGAGCAAATATTATGGCCAATGGGCTCAGTAAACAATAACCATCTATCAAACATTCGATCAACAACAGTTACTATGAAAACCAACATATATATCAATTAATATCGTTCTCTATGTCATTTACTAACTGAATCGAATTATTGGTCAGCCGGTCAGTATTTTAGAAAAATACTCATTTAGACTTTGTACTGAGGTGAAGCAAACATTTATATGGTAGCTTACCCGGACCGAATCCATCGTAGTTCAGGTCTTCAAATCTTATTTTCTTGGGGTCGAGTACCACCACAGAGGCGGCCGATGTTCTGTGGACGAGTGGGGAGAATCCAAGAGCTCCAAGGTTGTAAGGGGAAGGTGGGACGAAAGCCGCTGGAAATATAATATGCCCAAAGTTGGCCTGCAAACGTACGAAAATTTTAGAATTGAAAAAATGTTTTAGCTTTTTCAGGCTTGAAAAGTTGTGCTTACTTCTTTTATTGCTTCACTGCTAAGACAGTTTTCTCTGGGAAAATTATCAAATGAAAAAGGAACAAAATATTAGCTATACATGTTCAATTTCATGCATTATTGAGTCTAGCAGGAGGGGCAGAGGGAGAGGAGGGGAAAGTGGAGGGAAAGGAAGGGGAGAGAGGAGGGGAGGGGAGAAAGAGGGGAGAAGGAGGGGAGAAGGAGGGGAGAAGGAGGGAAGGGGAGGGGATGGGATAGAGAGGGAGGTACGGGGGAGGGAAGGGGAGGGGGAGAGAGGTGTGAGGTAGAAGGGGAACAGATTAGAGGATTGGGGAGGTAGGGGAGGGAGGGTGTGGAAGAGGAGGGCAGAGAGGGCAGAGAGGGCAGAGAGGGCAGAGGGGTGTGGTAGAACGTGATCAGAGGGGAGGCGAGAGATTTAATATAAACGTTGTTGGGGTGCATGTATAGGCCCTATACAGTACTTAGCACATGGGCGTAAATCATTACGTAATACCTATTGTTCAGGGGGATGAATGGATAGATCACCCCCCCCCCCTGAACAATGGGTATTACGTAAGGGTTTACGCCCATGACTTAGCATAACAAAAAAACATGTGCAGAGTTATCATAATACATATTCTGATACAAAGGAGATACAAAGATAATTACCCCGAATTGTCGACACCAGACCGAGATCCAAGCGAGGTTTGAGACAGTTTTCGTCGACGGAAGAGTCACCGTGATATCGACGTTGGAGTAAAAGCCCAGTATTACCTCGCTTAAATGAAACAAGAACAATGATTGATGGAGGTTTGGTCTAGTGGATACGTCATCGGACTGTGGATAACATGATTTGTGATTCGAGTCCCGCCGCTGAACTTATGCCCTTCGGCTTGACATTAATTTACATTATTTTGCCACACAGCTGCCAGGTGAAAGAGTACCTGGCAGGAGTCAATTCCTTGACATAGAGGGCCCTAATGACAGGCATGCTAAAGCCGATGTTTTAATTGCGGAGTGCTAGGAGTGCATTGTCTGATAGACATGAGCGCTAAACAAGAACCCACTTTTTTAAAAAATTATTTAGTCGAACCCTACGAAATGTTAGGTTTACAACAGTTTAGTTGAAACGATATGAAGGTCAATCGAATTGAATTGATCTTGCTTAAAAATTATAAGGAAACATAGCAAATGACATGAAACAATTTAAATTTAACAAAGAACAAAAGCGTTGATTAAGATGCTCTATATTAAAAACTGATTTCCCAAATGACAAATAATGTAATAACAATAAGGAAAAGAGACACTTTGGCAAAACAGAGAGTTTATAATTTACTACACTTTGTCTTTAAAAAGGAAATTTCTAGATAAACGACCAATTGCTCAACGTGGGAAATATTATGTCCGATAAACTTTGGACAATCCAAAGTCCCCAACTTCGTTGCTATTGTCCAATTCGAAATTTAAAAAAACCAAACTTGGAAAATGACACCTACTGCTATGTCCGGCAAACCCAGACGGATTACTTCCACATTTGGAAATTTGATGTAACTATGACTTTTTGGGGTACTTTCTATATTGCCATATCCTTAGGTCAATCGATACCAGAGAGAGAAAGAGAGAGCTGGAGAGACAGAGGGGAAGGAAGTCAGAAACAGTATGACGTTTAAAGATATATATATATATACATATATAAAGAGCGAGAGAGAGAGGGAGAGAGAGAGAGAGAGAGAGAGAGAGAGAGAGAGAAAGAGAGAGAGAGAGAGAGAGATATGGAGAGCTAGAGAGAAAAAATACTCTAGTTATGATATTAAGTGAGATATTTAAAAAGATATAGAAAGAAGGGAAACAGTATAACAAAAAAACAACAAAAAAACATTAAAATACAGACAGAATTAGAATGACTAAAAGACAAATACACATGTATGAGCGATCACAAAGTCTTTCGAGAAACCAACTCAATTTGATTTTAAGATAAACCCCATAAAAAATCAAATTCAAATTAATATAACGTCACTATGACGTTTGCACATTTCAATTGAGGATGGACATGGCTATTTGAATTGTATAGGGTTGATTTTTTGAAAGTATTTGCGATCTTACGTGCCATCCTCTTTGGGGATTATGAAGCCATTGCCGGATGGTGAGCCCGTCTCTCCTCCCCATAGGAACGCATCTATTCATGAGCATAAGAAGAGATGGAGAACACAAATGTGAGGCATAGAAATCAATAAGTGTTGTTATCATCATTGTCATCAAGAATAAATAATAACGAAGTATTAGTAGTAGTAATAGTAGTAGTAATAATAGTAGTAGTAGTAGTAGTAGTATTAGTAGTTGTAGTAGTAGTAGTAGTAGTAGCAGCAGAAGTGGTAGTGTCAGTAGTAGTAGTAGTAATAGTAGTAGTAGTAGTAGTAGTAGTAGCCGTAGCAGTAGTAGTAGTAGTAGTAGTAGTAGTAGTAGTAGCAGTAGCAGCAGAGGTGGTAGTGTCAGTAGTAGTAGTAGTATTTGTAGTAGTAGTAGTAGTAGTAGTAGTAGTCGTAGTAGTAGTAGTAGTAATAGCAGTAGCAGCAGCAGCAGTATCAGTTGTAGGAGTAGTATAGCAGTAGTATTAGTAATAAATCAACATATTTATAACGTTTCTAGCCGCCATGGTATTGTTTTCCTTGCAACAACGCCATTTCTTCTCCAAACTATTAGTTAAAGCCATTGTCTTTATCAGGGGCGGCGATTTCTTTTCATGACCAGGGGATGAAATGCGAGGGACGAGGAAGCACAGTGAACGAGAGGGGCGAAGGTGACGGAAGTGACTACCCCCTCAAATGTTTTTGATTGTTGTTGTTGTATTAACAAATGACATTCCTTAGCAAAACTATAGTATAAAATCAAACAATATACTTTTTTCACACTTCACTTTTACTTTGCCGGTAATTAGTGAGCAGTCCGAAGGGTTGTAAATATTTATTAGGTAAAATGTAATAAGTAGGAAGCTTGGGCATGGATGTGATTTCTATTTCCCACTCTAGGCCTTTGTCATGTACATGTAAATTGATATGGGAGTTGAAATGGCAAATATATAGAATATGTGGTAATGAACTATCAAAACCAACCAATATTATACAAATATACAATGACACTCGAGGATCTAGCTGAAACTATTCGCATCGGAGGACATCAACAAGTACTATTTGATGTTCCTGAGGGCAAATAGGTTTAGCTTGTTCCGAGAATGAGTCATTTTATATTTGTTTTATATCCCTTCCATCTGTACCATTCCTTGTACATTCCTTTAATAACATGAACCTTATACTCACATTCACATCTTACATTCAGATCGAAAAGAAATAAAAGATATATGATTGTCATCAATACCATCATTAATATCATCTTTATCATCTTCACCATCACCATCACCGCAGCCATCATAGCCATCATCATCACCACCATCACCATTATCATCATCTTCTTCACCACCACCACCATTACCATCATCATCACCACCACCACCTTCATCATCGTCATCTTCATAGCCATCACTAGTCACCTGGTGCAGTTCCGTCGTAGGAAAATCCGATGATTCTTAACGTCCGATCGTCCTCTGCATAAACCGTCCCCTGCACACTGTGTACGGTGGACCCAAATGTCCCCACAAGCTTACCGTGATATGGTTGAGCATCGGCGGGAAAAGCCACTGAGGATGAGAGAAAATAGGCGAATCAAATTTTAAAGAAAATCGACCACTTTTATTCACAGGATATCAATGCATATTCATTTAGTATACATAATAAATCGATTAATTGATATATATTTGTCTAAATATTCATTAAAATCATATCTGATGTCAATTTTGAAAAGACCACCATAACGAAGAGCAAACGTGGTGCCGATGATCTCGCGAGAGAGACAATTGAAATGTACAAGAAGAAGTGCAGGAAACTTTCGAGGCAAGTGAGGTCATTAACATGCTTGTAAGTAAAATTAAAACTCTTCTCATTGAGGAATTAACCACCTTTATCACTCAGAAATTCGGTGAAAACTTAAGAGAGAGTTGAGTTTGAGTTAACGACAAGAGATGAGAGGTATAAAAAAGATTGGAAAAGGAAATTGAGCAAATGAGAGAGCATCAAGATGAAGCAGAACAATATGCGAAGCAGAACAATATTCGAAGAGGAATTGCCTTGTTTTTGTTACGGTCTGAGTGAGAATGGAGATGAAAATACAAATGAAATTGTGAAAGGAGTCTGTGAGAAAAAAACTTAGCATAAATCTACAAAATGGCGACATCGTTAGGACGCATCGTCTCGGCCCGAAAAAGGACAGGTCACGTGGTATAATCATATCGTTCACCAACTACGACGCTAGGAACTAGGAACCGTGTGTATCCCGAAAATTACTAAGAGATCTACCAGGAGATCCCATCTTCATTCAGAAAGAATCTGAACTTTTCAAAGAAATCAAGTCAAACCACAAAAGCAAATTCAAAAGCATCCGGACCCAAGGTGGACGCATACGTGTGTTAACCAACGGAGGTCATCGCCTTACGATGACAAAGCTTTAAAGACCGTCCATACTACTGGGCCATAAGGGATTAGACCACCCAGCCAGGTCACTGACAGGTGGCTATCTCATCAACTCAGCTCTCAACTAACATAAGAAAAAGAGGATCATGGGGGACCAACAGGCACCGATTGGCGAAGTTTTCTATATATAGGGAGCAAGTAGACAGTGGGGCTTTCAGTGTCCCTTTTCTCTATCTAAAATGAAAACACTGATCACTCAATGTGGAATTTAGTGGCTTCAGCTCATTGACTTGACGGATTAACGTTACAATTATTATTATCAAGATGCCGTGACGTAGCCCTTGAATAGACGTGAGCACTAGTTGGTTGCGTTCTATTCATTTTGTTCATGGTTATGTTATTATCATTATTTATTTGGCCATAAAAATCAGAAATTCACAGTATATGAAAAGTCAACATAGTAAGTGCAATTTTCTTAGAAATAATAGACAAAGAGAAGGAAATGAAAAGCAAGCGAAGAGGGAAAATGGTTACCTATGGGCCAGGGTTCGCAAAAGTGAAACACTTCACTGTTGGCCAGAGGCATGCGAGCCCTCATAGGTAACTATATAGAAAGATAGAAAGATGTTTGACAATCCCATATACAAATACAAATATTTCACCAAAAAGAAAACGGGTAACTGCCGTACCCTCTACGTCACAGCAACAAACTAATAATAACTTTACAACATAAGTATATTATCAATCATTTGCCAATCCTGATTCCGAAGACACAAAATTGATAAAACACAGAATGAAATTTACATGTATAATCAGATGGAACTTTGAGTTGAAAAATTAACAATAAGGTAATTGCCAGTGATAGAATCAGTCACATCATATAAAATATCCAATTAATTTCCTATATGTTGCTTTTATTGTCCCTTTTCTGCTTTTTTAAGCTATTGACAATGAAAATGGGCCAGCAGCCGTATTTTGTCCTTTTTTTTCTCTGTATGATTACTTTGTATGTATTTTATCTGACTTTATTATACGGAAATAAAAACCACAACCACAATGTAAATTTTTCAGTTAGACTTATTATCATAAATTGTATCACTATCCTTATTGATACTATGACTATATTATTTTGTTATCATTTTTTTTGTTATTGTCCTTCTCATAACTATCAATATTATTATTAGTAGTAGTAGTAGTAGTATCATTATCATTTTGTATCATAATCCTCCTCTCCCTCCCTCCTCATCATCACCAGTAGTTAGGAGTAGACTAGTAGAACAAGTATTAGTAGCAGTAGTAGTAATAGTGATAGTAGAAGTAGCAGTATTGGTAGTATACATGCAGGGACTCTGTATTGCATGTATGTTTTATATCACACTTTGTCTACAACTCTTTGTTTTGTTTATGAATCATACTGCACGCAGTATCATATTTTATATTTGCTATTATTTCCAGAGTGACAAATCGTTCTTGTTTAAAATAGAAAGCCCGTTCAATCCCATTCCCTCATATTCGTTTTACATAATATCGGTTGTCTACACAGAATCACATAAAGCAAGCAACGCATCGCAAAAACTGTGATATCAGTTATAATATTCACATGCCATACTTACAATGCAGTAGTAAGGCCAGGAATAGAAACGTCATTGTAGAGACTGACATCGTTGAAGCTGGAAATGGCGGGTTCCTATTAAAATTAGCCGCTACCACTTTGCGTGACGGTTACTACACACATAGATTGAAGGCGTACCGTTTGTGGTTGGTTGCGAATAAACTGGTACTGACTTGGCAAAAAGGAAATACGTGGGAGTGTATTGATAAAATGGCACGGTAAATAGCTGTAGTTTTAATGAATAGCAATAGAACGTAGACGATATCATGAAAGGGCGCACCCGTATCAAGCGGATACTGGTACACGCTAACCACATAACTCTTTAGTATTTGTGCATTTACCCGGAAAAGCAGTCGAACCAAAGCGAGATAGAAAGTAGAGAGAGAGGGAGAGAGAGAGAGATGGGAGGGAGAGAGAGAGAGGAAGATAATTGGTGAGACGTGGGCGAAAGAAAGAGGGTCTTAGAGAAATAGAGAAAAAGAAAGAGAGAGAGAGAAGGGGAGACAATTCGGTGTTTAGAAAGAGAGACAGACAGACAGACAGAGAGACGGTGAAATTAAAATTTGGAAACTGAAACTAAAGAAATAGACAGAAATGAGAGATAGGGGAAGAGAGAAAGAGAGGGGAGAGAGAGAGAGAGGACAGAGAGAGAGGGAGAGAGATAGTCAGAAAGACAGATATTTGGGGAGACAGAGACGGAGAAAAAAGGAAATTACTATCTCAAATCTAAAATGAATAGAAAGATGCGATCGTATCATGACAAACAAAATATCAAATACACCAAGGCCGTCTCGTTTGTTGATTTTACACGACCCTACACAAGGTCATCAACAAAAAGTATACAAGCCTATTCAAAGTAAACAAATTTCGTAATTATTCATTATTTTCACAATAAAATGCCAGTCATCTGCGGCGGAAGATTAATATAACCGGAACATAAAACCGTCATACAAAACCATTCTGTCCGTTTCTGGACCGTTTTAAGACCTTTCTTTCTTCCTACCTATCTCCACTCTCCTAGATCCTACAAACTTCTAACAAATCCCTTTAAATAATCTAAGAGATGTTTTTCATCTGCGACGTATAACTTTAACTTCAAAATGACATCTCCGTACTCGACATTTAAATCTGAAACCGACTCCGTCAAAAATCTCTAAAATTCTTGGAAAATTGACCCCTTAAAAATCTACAATTGCCATAACTTTCTTATACAAATTCAGTTTCGTCTTAAATTATCCCGGTATCTTTATCTCATAATCGCACATAGCCTTGCCAAATTTCATGCCCCAATAGCTATGCCATTGCACTTAAATCGTTGTGATACGATTGCATTTCTAATTACTGCTTGTTCTTATGCAAACCATTATTTCAATCAATACAGACCCATTGTATGCATTTTGTTAATACCATCTATCAACTATTGTGCGACCGATTGTCTATGATCTAGTTTTATGTATTGGTTTTTGTTGTGTTGTTGTAGTGTTAAAGGTACTATGTCCCATTTGCAGGCTAAAAAAATGAAAAAGTTAAATTCCAACTGCATTTGAAAGATAATACTAATTTAGAACTTCCCTAAAAAAGGTGGGGCTTGAAAATGTCTTCAAGTGGGAAAATAACGACTATTAGTTGGCAAATCGACTTTAGGGCTATAGAGCCCAAAAGTAATAGTCTTGATTTTCAGACAATTGTACCGGATGGTCATATGTTTTATGCGAAAGGGACATAGTACCTTTAAAGTATTTCTGTCTTTGTTTTCACAGAGAGGCATACTTCAGTTCTCTGAAAATTCACACGTTAACCAGGCCTGAAAATCCTACACAGGGGGGGGGGGGGGGTGTTCTTTACTTGAAATAAAATATATGTTGTTCGATTTTCTGAAAATATCCTGTGTTTAATCAGAAAGATTGTTTGTTCGAAGTTACATTACTCGGAAAAACGTCTCAATATTCCGACGGTTCGGAGTCTCGAAAAAATATTAAAAGTCTCATAAATCTAAAAAATTGTAGAATTTCACAACTCAATTTGTTCTTAATTAGCTTATTACGTACCCTGCTTAATCCTCGGATTCATGACCGTCAACAAAATTTAATTTTGGGGAACAAAAAAGACCCAATACCCGTTCCCAAGACCGGTGTGATTACGTGGAATGAAAAGTGTCCCGATAAACGAAATAAGTATACATTGTGGGATATCAAAGGACACAGCCGGCCAGTGCAACCCCTCTTTAAAACCCAAGTTGAAAACCGTTAATTAGTTTCTTTTTTTCGTTCTTTTTGTTTTGCTTCTGAATTTTTTTTGGATTAAAACAGCATCCCAATATTAGTGATTATCTGTCTTGCTTGTAAAAAGAATGACTTTGCATTTGGAGCACTTTCCAGTAGGTCTATGACCGTGAACTATGAAAGGCAAAACTAAACAATGGATCTCTCAAAACAGTTCTACCAAACAAAAAAATCAGGTCATTGCTATTATGGAAAGGAAATATACATGTCTGCAATCTTCAGTTCTACCAAACTTGCTTGTCAGAAGAATGACTTTGCATTTTGAGCTTTTTTCAGTAGATCAATGACCGCGAACTATGAAAGGCAAAACTAAAATAAACAGCTCAACAATGGATCTCTCTAAACAGTTCTACCAAACATAAGAAATCAGGTCATTGTTATTATGGAAAGGAATAATACATGTCTGCAATCTTCAGTTCTACCAAACTTGCTTGTCAGAAGAATGACTTTGCATTTTGAGCTTTTTTTAGGAGGTCTATGTCCGTGAACTATAGGGTCTCTCAAAACAGTTCTACCAAACAAAAGAAATCAGGTCATGGCTATTAATGGAAAAAAATAATACATGTCTACAATATTTTTGAATTTAAACCGTACACAAATGGAGCTATCAAGAGACGAATAGTGAAATTATTAATTATTGTCTTTATCCATTGTGATCTCCGTACTACGCGTGCACAAATAGGGACTTTTAGATGCGCACGAAGACAATGGGGATTGCTACGATCGACGTCCTTTTAATGCACTGCCTTGAATGGAAGTCACACGTATCAGTCCACGCAAATCTAAAAGTCCCTAATAACTACGTCACAATACCCTTCGTCTTTCATTCTAGAATGAATCATGATTATGACGAGTTACTGTTGGATCCATGCAAAGGACACCGTACCTATATCCCAAACCGCACACAAATGGAGGCATTCAAGAGACGAATAGTGATATTATTGATTTTGTTATTTGTCTTTATCCATCGTGATATCCATACTACGCTTGCGCAAATGACTACGTCACAATACCCTTTGTCTTTCATTTTCTAGAATGGATCATGATTATTACAAGTTACTGTTGGATCCTTGCAAAGGACACGCCTTCTCCCCAGGCCAAAGTATGGTACACCTTCATTAGTAAATAAACGAAAAAGAAAAATGTGCACAAATTTGTGGTTGCAAGCACCCACATACCCCGAAGAACATGAAGATTTTAAAAAAGCACCGGTAAAGGTGAGAGCTCATCTTTGTTATCTCTCCCTTTTTTTTTAATGTGTCCTTTTATCACTTCTATTATCTTTTTTTTTAAGTCAAAGACTGTTGTGTATTACAGTCTACAAGTAGCGCCCCCCCCCCTAACTCCGTCCATGAAAATAGTGGAGTCTACATAGTCAGAGAATGGTGATGCAAGCAGAATCTTAACAGTTCTAAGGACCACGGTGTAAGAGGTCCATATTTGAACAATTATCTGCGTTCATCACGGTGAGTTAAGGTAAAACTATGTGATTTATGAAAGGCTGCCCTCTCTGTTGATCCTGGATACGTATTTAACAGTTCTGTTGTGCTACCATGTGTGGGTGCGTTGGGTGTGTCTAAAGTGTAATTTAATCATTTATAAAAATCATCCGCGTATAAATCATATCTGATTGATATATGTTTGTAAGAAAAACGTACATGCACACTCACACACCCCCTCCCCATAACACACACATATACACACACACACACACACACGCACACACACACATTCTCTGCCCTTTAAAGGGATCTGGTAACTTTGTCTCAGATTCTGAAACAAAATCCTGGATTTAGCTCATGCTGCAATGATAATTATAAACATTTAAGTCAGTCAGGAACCTCATGACTGTTACAAGCCGATCACCTGTCTGATTATCAAGATATTTATGATTGGAAATCGAAACCAAATTTTGCGTTTGCCTAACGGTTTTCATAATTCTACAGTCTATTGGGGAAAACAAGTATGGTAAAACCGGTCACTTAAAGATTTTTACTTTTTTGAGGCACTTCTTGATCATTTTTAAGCGCGATTTGTTTTTCCACCATATCACAGAGATTGATAACACGTAGCGCCGTGCATCTCAGATTAAACATTGTTAAACGATGCCTTTAAGGTACTATGTCCCATGTTAAGGTCCAAAAAATGAAAAGGTTAAATTGTAGCGGCATTTGAAAGACAAAACTTATTTAGAACTTCCCTCGAACGAAAAGCCTGAAAATGGCTTTTTGTTGGAAAATAACGACCATCAGTTATCGAATCGACATGAGGGATTGCAATCATCTAAGTAATAGTCTGACTTTCAGACCTTGTACCGAATGGTCGTACGTTTTGTGCTGCGCGAAGATTCATTCAGGTTAATTTTGGCCATTACAAGTAGTGGATTAAGAATGCGAAGCCTGCAAATTCCTACGTCATGCTGATGTGCTACCGTCACCTTCTTAATCGTCGTCCTCATTGTCGACGCGATCACCGGGTACTTGTCAGAAGTTGTATTTGAAGATTTTTTCCGAGAGTTAGGTCATGACACATTAAAGTAGATGGTTACAATTTCTATTAGCTGAATTAAACCGGACTAAGAAAAGTGTAAAAATTATTTCCAGGATACTAAAACTTTAAAGGTACTACAAAGTTCGGGGAAATTTTTCGAATTGGGTTGATAGTGAATCTTTACAATTTTGATATGTTTAGATGCCCCTGTGGATGTATTATAAGCACTAGAAAATTTAGCTTCTAAACAACTTCTGCTTTCGAGAAAAATTAAATATACAAATTTACCGGTGCTCCCGGTAAATTTTGATAATTTTCAAATAGCGCCTACGGCCGTACAATGGTAGCTGCGACCTTGAAAATATCAGAATATGTAGTTGTGATATATAATTTCCAAACAGGAATAGCTAATCGGTCGATTTTAGTCAAAAAACATTGTTTTAAAGTTAAAGTATTATCAATCTAGGGAGGGAGCTAAACAACATAAAGAGTTTATTATATACAATTTCATATCTTTAAACTCGATTTCAACCGCGACAACGATCATTAAATATATTCCAATATGTTCATTTGAACCAAATTCATGGCCCCATACCAAAACTTTTATACTACCTTTAAAGTAAATAAAATAGTATATATACCGTAGTATGGTAGAGATAAATATTAATGGTAATTGATCTAAACATTTCAAATATGATTTGTTAATGTTCATACAATAGTATGAATCAGTATTTGGGATACCGAAATAAAATGGTAAAACTCAATGTTCAAGTTTAACAATGATTAGTTCACCTTGACAACTGTACCCAACAAATTTTGAGTCGTTTACCGAATAAAATGCCATGATTTTCTATTGATGATCACGATTGTGTACGTTGCGCGTCATTCATGTACGTCATTTTCAATGTGTACGTTCACCAGTGGACAGCGACGTATGCGGTCATTTTTAAGCAGTGCGCATGCAACACTGCTTCAAAAATGACCGCAGATGTAGCAGTCCACTAATGAACGTGCAAATAGAAAAGTCCCTAATGAATCTGTTATTATCCGTAGGCACCCGACCTTAACAATACTGAGCTCGGGTAATGAGTCTTCCTATGCCCTCCCCTTCCCCTCCCCTTTCTCTCTCTCTCTCTCTCTCTATATATATATATATATATATATCGCTCTCTTTCTCTATCGCTCTCTCTCTCTCTCTCTCTCTCTCTCTCTCTTTCTACTAGCATCCTTACCCAGGTCGAAATTCCTTTAGAAACCAGTAGAAACCAGTAGAGACATTCTAATGGTTTTACTGGTTTTCAAGAAACCATTAGAGTCTAATGGTGATCAGGAGGAACTGTGAAGTAAAACCAGTATAAACCTTTACAAACCAGTAGACTGTCATGGTTTAAAGACCAGTAGAAACCAGTAAGATCTAATGGTTTGAACATGGATGCACAAATCTTAAGTCAAACCATTAGACACCTTTGCAAACCAGTAGAGCCTAATGGTTTTGAAGACCACTAGAATCCGATAGAAACCAGTAGGATCTAATGGTTTTAACATGGGTGTAAAAATCCTAAGTCAAACCATTAGAAACCTTAACAAACCAGTAGAGCCTAATGGTTTGAAGACCAGAAGAAACCAATAGAAACCAGTAAGATCTAATGGTTTGAACATGGATGCACAAATCTATAAGTCAAACCATTAGACACCTTTACAAAACCAGTAGAGCCTGATGGTTTTGAAGACCACTAGAATCCGATAGAAACCAGAAGAATCTAATGGTTTTAACATGGGTGTAAAAATCCTAAGTCAAACCATTAGAAACCTTAACAAACCAGTAGAGCCTAATGGTTTTGAAGACCACTAGAATCCGATAGAAACCAGAAGAATCTAATGGTTTTAACATGGGTGTAAAAATCCTAAGTCAAACCATTAGACACCTTTACAAAACCAGTAGAGCCTGATGGTTTTGAAGACCACTAGAATCCGATAGAAACCAGAAGAATCTAATGGTTTTAACATGGGTGTAAAAATCCTAAGTCAAACCATTAGAAACCTTAACAAACCAGTAGAGCCTAATGGTTTGAAGACCAGAAGAAACCAATAGAAACCAGTAAGATCTAATGGTTTGAACATGGATGCACAAATCTATAAGTCAAACCATTAGACACCTTTACAAAACCAGTAGAGCCTGATGGTTTTGAAGACCACTAGAATCCGATAGAAACCAGAAGAATCTAATGGTTTTAACATGGGTGTAAAAATCCTAAGTCAAACCATTAGAAACCTTAACAAACCAGTAGAGCCTAATGGTTTTGAAGACCACTAGAATCCGATAGAAACCAGAAGAATCTAATGGTTTTAACATGGGTGTAAAAATCCTAAGTCAAACCATTAGACATCTTTACAAAACCAGTAGAGCCTAATGGTTTTGCAGACCACTAGAGTCCGATAGAAACCAGAAGAATCTAATGGTTTGAACATGGGTGTAAATCTTAAGTCAATTACCATTAGAAACCTTTACAAACCAGCAGATCGAGCCCATGTCAATGGATTTGAAAAACCAGTTGAAACAAATAGAAATCAGTAAGAGCTAGCGCCGCCTCTGAATCAGTCTGACAATATTTATTTAAAAACCCCAAAACAGGGATGAAAAACTCTAAAATGTCATTAGTCATTATATTAATAGTTTTATTTTACAGATTGTGCAACATCTTGACATTTGCCCTGTAAGGTCTGCAATATTGATCAAGACTATACAGGCCTCAAAACCCCAAAATGCGACTGCCGCCTTTTTTAAACGGCTACACAGCTGGCATCTCTCTGGGCTACACTAGCACTGTGTGTGTGCACATGTAATCAATGCATGCAGTGTGTGCGTGCACCCAGCCAGGCCATGCCGGACACACACACAAGACAGCAAGACAGCCATTCCTATCCTCAACAGCTACAGGAGCCAGAGCAGAGAGACAAAATCTTTCTATTACTTTGTTTTCCCCTGCTATTCTTCAATGTGGGTAAGTCTTAGATTTACCTAATTTATTTGCAATATGTGCAGTAACTGTTTTCTGTTTTGAAACGTAGTAATTAATGTATGATCGTGTCTACTAGGAGTGCTTTCAACGCCTGCCGCAAAGATGAGAAATGTATTGTATTGTCCCATCCATGTATTTTTATGTTAGATCTTGATGCAAGTTTGTGCATTCACCTACACATGGCTTTAAAGGCATCGTTTAACAATGTTAAATCTATGATGCATGGCCCTACGTATTATCAGTGTCAGTGATGGCTTTCATCGAAAGGGTGCGGTGCGGCGCGGTGCGGCGCGGCGCGGTGTGGTGTGCTCAACGCACCCATTCGATAAAAGAGGGGGGGCTTTTCTCGAAAGGGTGCGTTGAGAGCGGAGTACCGTTTTAACACACCCTTTCGATAAAAGCGGGGGGGCTTTTCTCGAAAGGGTGCGTCGACTAGTCTTTCGCATCATTCGTTTAAAATGAGGATCTCGGACAAAAGGTAATAGTTGCCAATTTAAGTATATCGAAAATGTATTAAATAAAATGGAATGGTCTTGATTACAGAGTGGTCTCTTTCGTTATTACTATGTTGATGGGGGAGACAGAGAGAAGGAAAAAAGGGAAAGGGAAAGGGAAGATAAAAGGAAAGAATAAGAAGAAAAGAGGGAAACTGGGGGGCGAAGGGCTCTTGCCTCCTCACCCCCCCCCCCCGCCAAAAAATAAATAAGAGAGAGAGAGAGAGAGAAGGGAACGGGAAAGGGAAAGAGAAGATAAAAGGAAAGAAAGAAGAGGAAGAGGAAGAAGAATTTGTGTTCTGCCAGTGTCACAAATAGATATATAAATATTCTCATCTGACGATAATTTGATGTATAAAACCCCTCACCTTCTTGGGGCTCCGCCCCTTGGATCCAACACCAATTTGTGTCCTGCCAGTGTCACAAATAGATATAAAAAATATGCTCATCTGGCCGTTATTTATTGCCCAAAACCCCTGAGCTTCCGGGGGCTCCACCCCCTGAACCCCACGCCAATTCGTGACCCCTGTGTCACAAATAAGGTATAAAATAATAATAATTTAATGTACAAAACTCCTGAGCTTCTGGGGGCTCCGCCCCCTGGACACAACACCAAATTGTGTCCTGCCACTGTCACAAATAAGGTATAAAATTATGCTCATCCGACGTTAATTTTGATGTTTAATACCCCTGAGCTTCTGAGGGCTCCGCCTAGTGACAAAACGTGTAAAATAAAAAAACACGTTAATTTTACCGTTTTTGGGAGATAGCCCCCCCCCCTGGCGTTCAAGGGGGGGGGGGGGGTACGATTTTTCAAATTTTCGAGGGCCCCAAAAAAGATTAGTGCTCTCTAGTAATTTCGCGACTACTCCGGAACCGCAGCAGATATAAAGTTTTTCTTTCATGACTTTTTTCTTTCGAGTCTTACGCATCTTGTGAAACATTTTTTTGTTGAAAATCGGACGTATAGTTGCGGAGTCACGTGACCTTTTGTTTTTGCATGTCAGCCCTAAAATCGCTCATTTTTTGTGATTTATGTACCAAACATATGGAAATACCATTTATTCTTTTTAAAAAAGAGAAAACATTGGTTATTTGGTCTTGTTTCAAGTTAATGTGTTTGATTTTGGGTCAAAATAGTTGAATTGTGGTTAGAAATGAAATAAAACAACAAAAATAATATAATACATAAATACAAATTATCAAAACAAGAGATAACATAGGGATAAACTGGCTCTTCCAACTTTGTTGTCGTATTATTATTCTAACGAATATATGTAGTGAAAAAGAACGCTTGAATATGAATTATATATGATTTATGGGTAAAAATGTGAATTATCTGACCTTGTTTGCATAAATTACCATAAATATTCATTTTCGCGGCGATCGGCTGTCGCATTGAAAAAAAGTTTGACTTAAATCATCTCTCTCACCATTATACCGCTATAGTATTCATGTTTTTAATATTATTTATTGTCCATTAAACAAGTTCATAGAGAAAATACTTATCTCTCTGCAACATTAAAAAAGAATCTTCATTAATATGTCTTAATTTGTATTGATAGCCTCGTGGTCGCCAACAGTGGCGTAGGCAGGGGCGTCTGCAAAGGGGGGTGTGGGGGTGCGACACCCCCCCCCACCTGTCAGGATATTGGCGGTAAAATTGCGCTGCCGTCGGGAAAAATGAAAAAAGGGGGAGGGGAAAAAAGAGAGGAAAAGGGAAAGAAAAGAAAAAAAGAAAAAGAAAAGAAAAAAGAAAAAGAAAAGAAAAAAGAAAAAAGAAAAGAAAGGAAAGAAAAGAGAAGAAAGAAAGAGGAAAACGAAAAAGAGGAAGAATAGGAAAGAAAGGAAAAGAAAGAAAAGAAAGGAGGCAAGAGCCCTTTGCCCCCGTTTCCCTCTTTTCTTCTTCTTCCTCTTCTTTCTTTCCTTTTATATTTTCTTTCCCTTTCCCTTCTCTCTCTATCTCTTATTTATTTTTTGGCGGGGGGTGGGGAGGGAGGAGGCAATTAGAGCCCTTCGCCCTTCCCCCGTTTCCCCCTTTCCTTCTTATTATTCTTCTTTCTTTCCCTTTCCCTTCTCTCTCTCTCTCTCTCTCTCTTATTTATTTTTTTGGCGGGGGGGGGGGGGGGAGGTAAGAGCCTTTCGCCCTTCCCCCGTTTCCCTCTTTTCTTCTTCCTCTTCTTTCTTTCCTTTTATATTTTCTTTCCCTTTTCCTTCTCTCTCTCTCTCTTATTTATTTTTTGGCGGGGGGGGGTGAGGAGGCAAGAGCCCTTCGCCCCCCAGTTTCCCTCTTTTCTTCTTATTCTTTCCTTTTATCTTCCCTTTCCCTTTCCCTTTTTTCCTTCTCTCTGTCTCCCCCATCAACATAGTAATAACGAAAGAGACCACTCTGTAATCAAGACCATTCCATTTTATTTAATACATTTTCGATATACTTAAATTGGCAACTATTACCTTTTGTCTGAGATCCTCATTTTAAACGACTGATGCGAAAGACTAGTCGACGCACCCTTTCGAGAAAAGCCCCCCCTCTTTTATCGAAAGGGTGTGTTAAAACGGTACTCCGCTCTCAACGCACCCTTTCGAGAAAAGCCCCCCCCTCTTTTATCGAATGGGTGCGTTGAGCACACCACACCGCGCCGCGCCGCACCGCACCCTTTCGATGAAAGCCGTCAGTGATATGGTGTAATATTGAAGCCCTAACAAAATTGCGCTTCAAAATGATCATGAACTTGATGAAGTGCCTCAAAAAGTAAAAATCTTTGACTTTTGAGTGACCGGTTTTACCATACTCATTTTTCCCACTAGACTGTAGTGTTATAAAACCATTGGGGAGAACGTTTTTTGAAATTTTGAATTCCAATCATAAATATCTTGATAATCAGACAAGCCGCCTCCCCCCCCCCCCCCCCCCCCCGCGCTTATCCCAAAAGAGTGCGTTAAGGCGGTACTCCGTTTCTGCAACGCACCCTAATTTCAAGACAAGCGGGGAAGGGGGCTTTAATCACTTTATGGTGTGTTCGCAGTTTCGCACAATATAAACAGAAGCCCTCATCTGGAAATAAACAGCTAGACCCGTAAATGGTAAACAAAATTCCTCCCCCGCAGGCTGTACAAAGAAGTTTGTAGTAGGCCTACATGTGTGTGTTGCACATGCATCAACCGTTCAATTTGTTTTAACTTTATTTTTGTTCTTATTAATTGTAGGCATCTTTTGACATCTTTTGCCAAACAGTGGATTCAAAGCATATTGTGGACACAGTAGGCCTATATTGACGTGAGACCATGCAGAAAATGCTACTTTCTCTCAACCTCCTGGATCAGCATTCAGAAAATGCTACTTTCTCTCATCCTCCTGGATCAGCATTCAGCAGCCTCGTGACACAGTTGAAGCCATTATCGGTAATTGTGTAGATGTACTTGTATTATTTCTGTACATATATTTTTAATTTTTCCCTGATCATGACACTGATTCGAAATGCTTATTTTTCCTAAGTTTCAAATACCGGTATATAAAATTCAATTAATTTTAGATCACTAAAACCTGCAGGTATATTGCAATAACCGACCATATTTTGTGAGTTTCAAACAGTGTTCTTTTCCCTCCTTAGCAATAGAGCTTTGATTCTACTCTCATCAGCAAACTAGAATTGTATTGATAATTATTTGCAAAAAAATCCTGATTCACGTTTGCATTGACAACAAATGTTTAAAATGCAAAGGTATGTTTTATATTATGTTTGTGAGCAATGAGAGATTATTTTATTTCTGATAAATCTTTGAAACTGCACTTTTCTGACAGAATTCATTATTTAATTCATTGTTTACATTCTAGTTTTTCTTAACTTGTTTTCCTTTCTTTTTGTTCTATATTCATGCATTAGAATTCTTTGCGTGTACCGGTATGTACCCTGGATCAAGCAGCACTTGCATTATACAGGAGATTCCACCCAAAATCTAAACCATGAGTCCAAGCTGAAGAGGAATATTTCCAAAATGAGGTCTACACACACACAGAGGTTACTTACCCCTTCATTATAGAGATATCGAGAGAGAGAGATGGGTGGGGGGGGGGGGGGGGGGGGGAGTGAGTTATAGCCACGAACCTGAATAGCTTAGATGTAGAACTGAGATGCCCATTCATGCCACTTGCCATTTTAATGAATTCCAGGGTTTACAAACATACATATTAACACTTAGGGTAAAAGATCTCTGTATTTGCATAAATTTGTTATTACTATTTATGTTCCAATCTTAAGCACTTAAGACTTTATTCAGGTATGGCATGTGAACCGCCCAAAAAATTCCAAAAATGCTGCAGTTTTGTTTTATGTTTAAAGTGAACGGTAACAAAGGACCTACATGTTTTCGGATATTTTGGACTGCGCATATTCAGTGATCTCTGTATTATAATATATAGAAATGTAAAGCATATAGATCTTTATGTCAACTCCAGCATCATATCTGAACGAGCCTTAAAAGACAATCCAACCCTTGTAATAAGTTCATTGAAATGGAAGCTGAAAAATAAGAGAAATAGAAAGGCGAAAGTTTGAAATAAATCGGGCCAATATAAAGGGAGTTGTGATAATATATAAATATGAGATCACTAAATCCATGCATATCTCAATGAAATGCTAGAGCGCCGTATGGCAGCCGTGCTAAAGCCAGGGTAATAATCGGGAGCGCCAGGAGGGTCAAATCTGACTGACATGAGCGCTACACAAGAACCCACTATTATTATTATTATTTCACCTGTAGTCATGGGACAACTCTCCCATTTGTTAATGAAATATAATAAATTCTCTTTTTATTTTAAGTGCCTTCTCCCTTTGAGAACTACTCAAAATATATTGTGAATAGCACATTATTACAGGTCCTCTACACAGAAAAGCCACTTGTGAATCATACATTTTGAAGAAAAAAAATATTTAAATCATTTTGTGTGTTGAAATAAATGGGAAAGTAGTCCAGCAGCTCGTCATAGTGACATTACCAATTCAGCCAATTTAAAATGCCCTTAGGTTTAGTGATTACAGCTTTCAACAATCCATAACCACCTTAATTTCTGTCAGATTTAATTTGCAATTTTTTAAAAGTATAGTTGTCTGTTAAGGTTGGATTTCCCTTTAAAAAGTGTAAAGGGTAAGCCCTATGTAACATAATGTGATTAGGCCATTTTCGTTATAAATCAAATCAAAGTGCCGCGGAACAAATTATCTCTTTCACCTATTAAGAATAATTGTATTTCAATAGTCAGAATGCGATATGCAAACATGTGTTGTTAGGTAGGGCAAGACATAATGTTTGTCCTACCTATAGTACTAGCAACACGTAATGTATTCAATTTGTATTCTGACTATTTAAATACATTTATTCGTAACAGGTGAATTTAATAATTGGTAATGAGGCACTTAACAAGGACCTACCGTATTCATTAAATTTGATTACAATACGAAAATGACCTACGTACAGTACATGTATTCATATGGATAGGAAATCTTTGAACTGTTATATGTCGTTTTCTGAGGGTTCATAATTTTATAAATTCTAAAGGGTTCATAATTCTACAAATGAAGTAGGATTCCTAATTCTGAAAATGAACTAGGATTTGTAATTCCAAAAATGAAATATGGTTCATAATTCAGAAATTAAATAGGGCTCAATATACTTCCAAAAGTTTATTATTCTGAAAATGCAAATAGAACCCTTTATCCTTTTTGGAATTACGAACCGTCAATATAATGAATCCTATTTCATATTCAAAATAATACCATTTCATTTGCCGAATTATGAACCCTATTTCAATATCGTTATTAACGCCCCTTTTTCAATTCCAGAATTATGCACCATTTATATTTTTCGTAATTATGAAATCTATTTCATTTTTAAATTCAAACCCTTCTTAAATATGGACCATATTTCATTTGTTTATCGATAATTCGATTTGTCATAATTTGTCATAATACACTGTACTATCAAGTTACATTTATTGATGAACAGCATATCACAGCACTTGTCAAAATAGTAAGACCGTAAATGAATTTGTTTTGCTTGTGAATGTAGTAGGCTTATATTATGTAGTACACAATATTACATTTCCAATTGCTGCAACTTCATATCAATCTTTTACATGTACTATGACAATCTACAGGTCAAAATCATGCTTTGCGTAATCATTTGTGAATTATTCTCTATTTAATATACATGAATGAAGTACTTAAATTTGTGCAAATGAACTTATTCTCCATGGTGGAAAATTACAAACGAAATTTCTCAGCGAAAACTATTTCTCATTGTTTCTACTCATGATGGCTACCGTAAGATAACTATTGCAAATTGCCAAACCTACTCTTTTAAACATCTACTCCAAATTTTCAAGATTGATTTCTCTTTGTTAAAACTGGCCATAATTTCTAGACAATAATTAGCCAATTTAACATTGTTTTTTTTTTTAATTTCTTCTTTTGTTGTTGAAATGTGTAAAAAAAAAATCCTTTTTCATTTAAGCTGTTAACCTTGCTTTTAAATGTTCATGTCATTGTAATCACTATATGATGTATGATATTCTGACAGATAATTAAAGGATACACTGTTAAGTGTTAAATATGATAAAGATGAACCAACATGATTGTGATGTCTTTTGTTAACAGACGTTTGCGAGAGAAATGGCTGAACCTCGAGAAAATAGTTAATTGTGTTGGAAGCAAACTTCATGCCAGCTCCTGTCATTTTCGTGTCTACTTTGCAGACCAGCATGCCCTTTTAAAGTACAAAAAAACAAACAAGGGCTGGCAGATTTTGTGAGGAGTACTGTGTTGGAAGTGCATTGATGTAGTAGAATTTTAACTGATCAAAAAATGTCAACCATGTTATGTAACCAATGCTGTGGTTCAATTGAGGATTCCTACTTGTGTTCTACTGGTCTCCTACTGGTTCCATTGGGGATTCATACTTGTTTTCTACTGGTCTCCTGATGGTTCCAGTTGGGATTCCTACTGGTCTCATAATGGTTTCATAAGGGTTTTCCACTGGTCTGCTACTGGTATCCTAATGGTTTCTGTATGGATTCCTACTGGTCTTCTAATGGTTCCAGTTGGGATTCCTACTGGTCTCCTAACGGTTCCATTAGGGTTTTCTACTGGTCTTCTACTGGTATCCTAATGGTTTCTGTATGGATTCCTACTGGTCTCCTAATGGTTCCAGTTGGGATTCCTACTGGTCTCCTAATGGTTCCATTGGGGTTTTCTACTGGTTTTCTACTGGTATCCTAATGGTTTCTGTATGGATTCCTACTGGTCTCCTAATGGTTCCAGTTGGGATTCCTACTGGTCTCCTAATGGTTCCATTGGGGTTTTCTACTGGTATCCTAATGGTTTCTGTATGGATTCCTACTGGTCTCCTAATGGTTCCATGACTTCTTTTTTACTTGTCTAATGGTTCCAGCACTTCTTTTCTACTGGTCTTCTAATGGTTTTTATATCGATTTCTACTGGTCCCCTACTGGTTCCAGTGGGGATTTGTACTTGTTTCCTACTGGTCTCCTAATGGTTCCAGTTGGGATTCCTACTGGTCTCCTAATGGTGCCATTAGGTTTTGCTAATGGTCTTCTACTGGTCTTCTGCTGGTTCCAGTACGATTTTTTTCTACTGGTTTCTAATGGAAAAAGCGCCACTTTCCATATTGAAACCAGTAGAGAATTGACCACTAGAAACCGTTAGAAATCTGTACTGGTTTTCTCTACTGGTTTCTATGGGATTTTCGACCTGGGTACCTACATATCCAGTGCATGGCGTTGAAACAGGGGAGCACAGGGGGCACGTGTCCCCATTCAATCGAATGACGAAGAACAAAAGAGCATAGAGCATTTCAATATGCAGTTCCTCAACCATGGAACAAACTTCCTATTAATATCAAAGAATGTTCTTCTCTTGATATATTCAAGCCTCTGTTAAAGTCTTACCTTTTTCAAATGTAATTTTGTACCATTCTTTATACAATACAATGTATTATACATGTACATGTAGTTTCAGTTTGGATATTCATCATGCTATTATGTTCTTCTCATTTCATTTCTTCTGTACTCACTCTTGAATTTTTTCTATTTTCACAGCGCTTAGAGACTTAATTGTAATTTGCGCTATATAAAAACTGAGTATTATTATTATTTAAAAGGAAAATATGGGAATAGATAAAGAGAGAGAAAATGCAAAAGCGAAACGGGAAAATATATATCGCTCTCTTTCTCTATCGCTCTCTCTCTCTCTCTCTCTCTCTCTCTCTTTCTACTAGCATCCTTACCTACATATCCAGTGCATGGCGTTGAAACAGGGGAGCACAGGGGGCACGTGTCCCCATTCAATTCAATCAGGAAGGAATAGCGCCACCATATTGAGCAGCTGCAGTCATTTTAGTGATTCTAAGTTTCATTTTTTTATACTATTTTGCAGCTTTTATTCCTCTCTTTGAAGGATCTCGGTTCTTTCTCTACACTGCATGGAGTCATTTTATTTATCTCATCTACGTGTTTCCGTCAATTTTTACCATGTTTTGGACCTATGTACTTTTCGTTTCTGCACTGTCATTGCATGGGTTTCTGTGCTTAGCCCCACACATACAAAGTGAACGTGAGTACTGCACACCATTGACTGTGACTTTGACTTTGTACATGTTAAATGACAAAGTGAACTCGTACCCGTGTAATTATTCTTTTTCGTGTCATTGGACAAGCATGATGCAACATAGTACTTCTATCCAATATTCTGCCTCAGAACTGTATCAACTGAGAAATAAATACACGAGAAGTGCAGTTTCACAGGACATTTTTAATAGACTTAAAGACCTTGGGATTTTACGAACTCGTCGTGGTTGTCGAGGTGGTCAACACCGCAGATGCAGGCATCGATATCCACCTCTTCATGAATTTATACCATGGGATTCGTCAGTTCCCTTAAGTGACACTGTAGCCGAATCACCAATTCCTGTCCTCATCCGGGGCAGGATTCATCATGATTTGCAGGTGTTCGCTACTCGTACCAGTGAATCTTTGATTGACATTCAACTTCAGCATCGAGCTCCAAAGTGCCTTCCCACCTTAATGCTCTTTAACGCACGATCGCTGAACAAGAAATTCAACCAGTTCCATGCTATACTACAGACTAACTTCAAGGATACGCATTTGATTGCAGTCACCGAAACTTGGTTTTCAGAGACAAATCCTGCTTCAGCATGCCAGTTGCCGTTGTATCATCTCTTCCACAAGGACCGTAGAGGGCAGAAGGGAGGGGGTGTTGCACTCTATGTGCGAGATGATATGAACCCTACGGAGGTCTTCAGCGACACAGTCCCCCCACATCTTGAAGCCCTCTGGGTCCGCCTGAGATCCTCTGCTGCAGTGCATCTCCCAAAGGACATCTTTGTTGGGGTGATTTACTCTCCCCCGCGGTCTCCACATCGAGCTGAAATGATTGAGCACATTATCAATATGGTTGACCGTGCTCGACTTCATGCCACCAACGCTTCATTAATTATCATGGGCGATTTCAATGACCTAGAAACCGATGAGATTGAAAGACATACCTCGTTGTCTCAGATAGTCAAGGAGCCTACTCGTGAATCGGCTATCCTGGACAAGATTCTGACTGACCTTAATGAAGACTTCTGTGATCCTCAGATTTCGACGCCAATTGCTTCTAGCGATCACAATGTTGTTACCGTCCTGCCTCGTCTCCTGCCGCCTCCCAGGAAATCTACCAGAACATCCTATCGCCCCTTTCGTGACTCCTCTGTCAGGGCTTTCGGGCAATGGGTACAACAGATGGACTGGTCTATTATTGGGGACTTTGATGCTAATGACATGGCTTCAGAGTTCAATGACCTAATCAACACCAAGTTCAGACAATATTTTGAACTTGTTACTGTCAAACGAAGGTTAGATGATGAGCCATGGATGAATGATGAGATTCGCAGAGCAATCAATCGCCGCGATTCTTCCTTTCGACATGGGCATCCAGACTTTAAACGGTTGAGGAACCATGTACAGAGATTGATCGATAACGCGAAGGACTCATTCTACCAGCGCAAAGTTGAACATCTTAAGAAATCGGAGCCTGGGAAGTGGCATCAGCAAATCCGTCATCTTGCTGGCATCCGTAAGAAGCAGCTTAATCTTTCATCTGACGGCAGATCAGATATTGACATTGCTAATGAGCTAAACATGCACTTCGCTGCCATCTGCTCTTCATTGCCACCACTCGACAGGGGTGCTCTGTCGGCTTTTCTACCAGCGCCCTCACCCCCTCCTGTGATCGACCGTCGGAGGGTTTATAAGCGCCTCTGTGGAATCAGCACTGCCAAGGCCTGTCATCCCAATGATCCCCCTTCGCGACTGTTGAAGGAGTTCGCTTATGAACTTTCTGAACCTTTGACCACTCTCTTCAATCTTTGCCTCAGTCAGGGTTGCTTCCCTGACATATGGAAACATGCATCTATCAGTGCTATTCCCAAAACTAATCCTGTCACCAGCTATGATCAGCTCCGGCCAATCTCCATAACACCCACGTTAGCGCGTATCTTTGAAGGTTTCCTCGCTGACTGGATTATGAGCAGCATCCGCCCGTTTGTTGACCACCGCCAGTTTGGTAATCTTCGTGGATCGTCAGTTACGCACTACTTGGTCAGCCTGCTCGACACCATCCACAGAGGGCTTGACAAGGGTGGCACTCTCGCTAACCTCTGCGTTGTGGATTTTTCTAAGGCTTTTGATCATGTCAACCACACCATTGTTATGAACAAGTTGATCGACTTAGGTGTTGATCACTCTATCATCCCTACTATCTGCAGCTTCCTTTCCAACAGAGCGCAGACCGTCCGCTACCATGGGAAATCCTCTCAACAACAAGCCATCACCTGTGGGGTACCCCAAGGTACTCGCCTCGGACCAGTCCTGTTTCTGGTCCTTATCAACGATGCAGCTCTTGAAAGTGATAACCGATGGAAATATGTGGATGACTTGACAATCGTGGAGGTCTTGAAGAAAACGCATCCATCTGAATTGCAGTCGCATCTAGACTCGTTGATCCAATGGTGCAAAGACAACGACGTTGTCCCGAATGCTGCTAAGTGTAAAGCTATGCAGATTTCATTTCTTCGCCAGCCCCCGCCACCCATCGTTCTTGACATCAACTCTACCACACTGGAAGCTGTCTCATCCCTTAAGCTCCTAGGGGTCTTCCTTCAGGATGATCTCAAATGGGATGGGCAGGTCAGTCGTTTGATCTCCAACGCTTCCAGAAGACTTTATCTCTTGACTAAGCTTCGGAGGAATGGTGTTACCACCAAGGATCTTGCTACTATCTACATGTTGTACATCAGGCCAGTGCTAGAATTTGCAGCACCTGTTTGGACATCAGGGATCACAAACAACCACTCTGTAAGCATCGAGCGAGTTCAGAGGAGAGCTCTCAGGATTATTACCTACCCTGACTCTAGAACTTATGATGAACTGCAATCTCATCTTGGTGTCTCCTCTCTTAAAGAGAGACGCACATCCCTTTCTCTAAGATTTGCAGAATCACTTCTCCAATCTAAGGTTCATCGACATCTCCTGCCTGAGAGCAGAGTCAATGACTGTAGCCGCATTCTGCGAAATGCACTTGATTTGTCCTTGCCTAAGATGAGAACTACGAGGTACCGAACTTCCCCCATCCCATCTTTCACTCGATCCTTGAATAATAATAAATAGAGGCTTAGGTAATTATCATTATGTTGCATGTCATGTATTTCAGCAATAATATAATTATGTGCAATATTAATTGTCATGATGATTGGCACAGCAGGTTCTTCCATTCATTCATATTTTGATGTTGCATGTACTTTTATCCTTCCTCTCACTCTCTCATCCCTTTTCTCTATCTGAACTTGCCACTTTTCAAATTTCCTTTTCTTCTTCAGTTCTGGTCTTTCCTCTCTATTTCTATTTCACTCCCACCCCCTCTCCCTCGGCTCTATCGCTCTATCTCTCTGTCTCTGTCTCTGTCTCTCTCTTTGCTCTCTCTGCCTCTTCCTCTTTATCCCTTTGTCTCTCCTTCCTCCCCTCTGTTTCTCTCTCACACTTTTTGTCCCTCCCTCCTCCTCTCCACCTCTTTTCTCTTATGATGATGTTTTACAGTACAACATTCTATAATTATATGTTATTTTTACTGTGACCAATAACACCTAAGGAATTCCATCTCTTTTTGAAAATTATGATAAATTGAGGCTTAGGTAATCATCAGTATGTTATATGTCATGTATTTCAGGAATTTTCAGCAATATAATTATGTGCAATATTAACTGCCATGATGATTGGCATAGCGGGTTCTTCCATTCATTCGTATTTTGATATTGCATGTACTTTTATCCTTCCTCTCACTCCTTTATCCCTTTTTTCTATTCGAACTTGCTTCTTTTTTAAATTTTCTTTTCTCTTCTTCAGTTCTGGTCTTTCCTCTTTATATTTATTTCACTCCCATTCTCTCTCTCTCTCAGCTCTATGTCTGTCTCTCTGTCTCTCTGTCTCTGCTTTTTTCTCTTACTTCTTTCATCTCTTTTTCCTCCTCTCTGTTTCTCTCTCTCACTTTCTGTCTCTCCCTCCTCTTCTCCACCTCATTCTCTTCTGATGATGTTTTACAGTACAACATTCTTTAATTATCTGCTATTCTTACTGCAATCAATAATACCTAAGGAATTCCACCAATTCCATTGTTTTCATGTGCAATATGTTTATACATTATACTGTACTCATATCACGCTTGTGATTAGCACACTGCCAAGACTCCAATTGTAATACTTTTTAATACTTTTTAATACTTTTTAATACTCAATACTCAATACTCAATACTCAATACTTAATACTTAATTACATTTTTTCCAATGTCACAGTTAATTGAATTCACGTATCTGTATACATTTTATTTGTTTATATGTCAACATTTATTCATTTTTGCGAGCAATATCTCATATCTTGTATTTTTTTTAAAATCTTTTTTTGTTGTTTTGTTTTCTTGTTATTACTTTAATGTTTTGACTCAAAAATGTATTAATTGTTATATATTTGTCCTCATTTGCTATGTTATCTTTATGTTTTTGAATGCTTTTTATATTGATGTAAACTTGCATTTTTAGTCTTCGGACTTGTTGACAAGTAATGAATAAAACCTTATTTGAACTTGAACTTGAACTTGAAAAGGATTAGAAAATAAGACAATAGGACCCCTCCCACACCCTCCTTCTAACCAGAACCCCACCCCTCCCCTCCCCCTTCCTGATGTCTGCGCCCCTTCATTGCTGTGCTCCCGCTACGCCAGTATACCTCCATACCTCCACACCTACCGACCGACCGACCTACCTACCTATTTCTGTATCTCTATTCGAATCTTTACATATCTTTCGTTTCATCTCCCATGCATATTTTAAGCAGCCTGCCATTCCTCAACACGTTTGAACCCACTAAAAAACGATATTGTCAAAATGTATCAATATTCCAAACAATAATTTTGCGTTTGTCATTGTATACATTTAACTTGCCTATCTGGTAATTACACCGTTGTGTGTGTTTATTTCTCGAGATTGTTATTTAACAAAGATCAACTTTAGAGTGGTGAGGTGTGCCGTCATCAAAATATATTTTAGGAATGTCTCAACTTTTTCTTCACTTTCAGAGAGAGCATCACAAATAATAACCAAATGTCGAAAACCAATTTAATATATGTTACGTATTGGCCGAGATAAGACCATCTGAATAAAAAAAAATCCTATAGGAACTCAGTGTTATATTGCTCTGGTTCATAGCATTACGAGCTATAGCAACAAAACACTGAGTTCCTATAGGAAATCTATTTATTCAGATGGTCATATAATTGTGTGTGCATAATTTCCACTTTGTTCTCATTCATCAATTAAGAAAGGAAATCATTAAGCCTTTAAGCCTTACTGTCTATATTTACGTACATCAGAAAAATAGATTGTTATGATGTCACAGCTTCGGTACTATACAGAACAGATCAAATGAGATGTTGTACATCATTTACATGTTCAAGCTAGAAATTGTGTGTGCACAATTTTCACTTTGTTCTCATTCATCAATTACGAAAGGAAATCATTAAGCCTTTAAGCCTTACTGTCTAGATTTACGTACATCAAGAAAGGAAGAACATTAATATCAGTTTGTCATGTTTTTGCACAACAAATTTTATTCTCAAAACGAAAGATCAAAAAATATCCTAACATTTAGCTCTTTATCTCATTAATTCAGCCAAACTTCCAAAATATTGTAGCAAATAAATATGACAACACAATGCATTTGGTTTTTGGAACGTTTTCTTTTTTTCTTCTAGCAGAATACTTAATCCGAGTTATCTTACAACACTCTAAATGACGAATTGTGGAAATAACATGTGAGTTTTAACCAGAGGATTTTTACTTTTGATTTAACATATTTGAAAGTGGCACCATATTTGAAGCGTTGACTCCAATTTCATCTAATAACTTAGAATTAAAGAAATATTAACTAAGACGCACATAAATCTCAGAATACAAATATCCGAGAATATAGTAGAAATAAATTACTTGTGGTACCATTAAAAAAACCTAAAACGTACAAAAAACGTTGAGTGAAAAATCTGCCACAAAAAAAAGTGTCGATTCTTATGCCCTTCTTTTGTCCCCGATTGTTACGTCAATACACATTAAAAAAAGCATAGAAAATAAGTCTATATCATCATCTAACACGCACACAAAATTATGTCGATTATCCCGCCCTACATTTGTCCTCGACGGTTTCATAAATAGACTTAAAACATAGAAAACAAAACAAGAAGCCCATATGATCTTTCATCAAACTTCTTTTTTTAGCACACGTATTACAAGTGTTGAGTATTAGGCCTTTTGTGTCCTCGACTGTTTTATAAACACCCTTAATAACATATTAAAAAACAAGAAATGAGGCCCATATAATCTTTCATCAAACTTCTTTTTTTAGCACACGTATTACAAGTGTTGAGTATTTAGGCCTCTTTTGTCCTCGACTGTTTTATAAACACCCTTAATAACATATTAAAAAAACAAGAAATGAGGCCCATATGATCTTTTAACAAACTTTGTTTTTTAGCACACGTATTACAAGTGTTGAGTATTAGGCCTCTTTTGTCCTAGACTGTTTTATAAACACCCTTAATAACATATTAAAAAACAAGAAATGAAGCCCATATATGATCTTTCAACAAAATTCTTTTTTAGCACACGTATTACAAGTGTTGAGTATTAGGCCTCTTTCGTCCTCGGCTGTTTTATAAACACACTTAAAAACATAGAAAACAAAACGAGAAGCCCATATAATCTGTCATCAAACTTCTTTTTTAGCACACGTATTACAAGTGTTGATGATTAGGCCTCTTTCGTCCTCGGCTGTTTTATAAACACACTTAAAAACATAGAAAACAAAACGAGAAGCCCATATAATCTGTCATCAAACTTCTTTTTTTAGCATACGTATTACAAGTGTTGATTACTACGCCCTTCTTTTGTCCTCAACTGTTTCGTAAATGCACATGAAAACAAAGAAAAGTAAGATAAATACATGTTAGGTGTGCACATACATAAAAATTGTCGATAACGCCTTTTTTTTTCCTCGACTGTTTTCATCCAAACTATTCCACACGATCTTCAAACATACCTCATTTTTAAGACATAAAAAAGCGTCGATTTTTACGAACTCCTTTGTTTAAAGGTAATACACAGTTTTGGTATGGGGTCATGAATTTGGTTTAAATGAACATATTGGAAGCATATGCAATCCGACAATATTCACTGATCGTTATCGCAGTTGAAATCGAGTCCAAAGTTATGAAATTGTAAATAATACACTCGTTATGTTGTATAGCTCCCTCTCAAGGTCAATATATTAATTAAGTTATACAACGATGTTTCTTGACTAAAATTGACCGATTAGCTATTCCCGTTTGGAAATTATATATCATATCTACTTATTCTGAGATTTTCAAGGTCGCAGCTACCATTGTACGGCAGTAGGCGCTAATTAAAATTTATCAAAATTTACCGGGAGCACCGGTAAATTTTTACATTCAATATTTCTCGAAAGCAGAAGTGTTTCAGGGGCTTCAGGGGCTTCTAGTGCTTATAATGCATCTTCAGGGGCATCCAAATATATCAAAATTGTAAAGAATCACTATCCACCCAGTTTTCAAAATTTCCCAAAACTTTGTATTACCTTTAAAGAGTGTTCCTTAAACACATATATACACCAAGCAAATCAAAAGGCCAGTATGATCTTTAAACACATATAAAAACAAAGTTTTGATTATTACACCCTTCCTCTGTCACCGTGTGTTTCTTAAAATTTGCATAAAACTAGCATTGATGATAACTTTGCTTGATTGGCTGTTGAGGGATCCTCTAAAAATTATCCAGATCTCATTCATCTTGTGACATCATCTGTCAATCATTAGTGAGCTAACAAGAGACCGTTGTATGTAGCTTCACCAGAGCTGACCACCTGTTTACAATAGACCATACAGTACCAACTTAGGGGTTGCTATGTCAGACGTGCTTTAGCATCACCAGGAAAAGAAAGGTTATGTGGAGGTATTCTTTTGTGAGCATGTGCTGAGCAGGTGAAAGTAAAATACCCCTGTCTCTTGTCAGCTCACTAATGATTGACAGATGATGTCACAAGATGAATGAGATCCAGAGCATTTTAGGGTGGAGCTTTATAATAGCAGGTCTAAGGAAATTATTTTAAAGATATTTTAAAATCTATGAAATTTATTTAGATTTTTAAATAATGAAATATGAGTTGTATGCAGCCCTGCACATCAACAGAAATCAACTTATATTCGGATGTCACCCGACTCTAAGTCTTATTTGCTTGAAGCATTGTGTAATCATCTATATCTATAACACAGTAATTGTCGTTCGACATTGCATGAATAGATCAACTTGTAAGGCTTCACACACAGCGATGACGCATAATCATGTCATTTTTTTAATGACATCTCTAAATCTTTAATCGAAATTTACATTTTCAGTCAACTAAATCAACAAGGCAATTAGAAATATCAATACTTTTTTGATTCACTTGTGATAATATTTAACTTCATATTGGTCTTTCAGTGAGCGTATTCACGTACGACACTAATTTATGGGCTGAGTATTGGAGTACAGATACCGTGTACAACTTTATATTCCTGGATGAACTTTCAAATCATTTCCTAAAAATCATGATAAATTTATATTACAATAGTGAATATTCCTTTCATTTAACTTTTTCTCTTCTCTCTTCTCTCTTCTCTCCCCCCCCCCCCTCGCTCTCTCTCTCTCTCTTTCTCCGAGTGCCTGTGAATTGTTCTACCTTTCTTTTTTCTGTATTGCTTTGTACATGTACCATGTAAACCATTCCTTTATAGTGAAACGTATGGAAACTCCATTCATTAAAACAAAATTTTAAAAAACTAGGAACAAATCTAAGCTTAAAACAATACAAAGGATGAGCATCGGGTTAACAATGACATTATCATCTATTAATATATCCGTATATGAGTGTTTCCAAAATTAGCATTTATCTGCAATTACAACTACAACATATCGTTGTGATGAACGGATCTTAAATACTCAAGTGACACTTGACATAAACATAAACATCAAACGTTTCACTATAGGTAGCCTACACCCCATTGACATATATAAAAATAGCGTACTTTACGTGTAAATAACATTTGATATCAGATTACCCCAAAATCGTCCATGGAAAATTTGTTACCTTTCAAAACAAAAAGTTATCAGATTTACATTGAAAAATTAAAGTAATTGAAGTAGGAAGGTCATTATATTATGTGACAGAGCTTAAATGCCATGGAGAGACTTGACAATATCAAACATCTGCCAGTCCTACAGACGATGTTGAAACTTGGTCTATCACACGATCTTTCGCTTTCCTCACGGCTTTCATCAAAATCCTTCTGAATTCTCGGTTTAGAAGAGAATAAATAAACACATTGAACCACGTGCTGCACAATGTCAACCGCGCGGCAACGGTCAGAGTGAATTTCGACACCGGTTGACCGCTAACCGCGGTAATTACCTCGCAGATTGAATACGGCACCCATGAGATGATGAAGAGTCCGGCGGTGACGCAAGAGACCGCGGTTGACCGAATTAACGCCGCGCCTTCCATGGCTCGATGTGGTTGACCGATGACCTGGTTTTGAATACCAATCTGCCTGACGTGTTTTCGCACGGTGCATGTCATTTTGACATAAACGAAGACAATAATGGCGGCCGAGCACAAGATGAAAAGCATTGCGGCGATAGTATAAGGAGCAAAGTAAGGTTCTGAATAGTCCACCATGCACACTCCGTATTCCCTGAATCGAATAATGTTCCACGAATCGCCAGCCGTTTGGTAGAGAACAATCTGAAAAAGACAGAAGAAAACGCTTGCCGCTACGACAGTGATGATGGTCAATGACCGCGTTGCCCGCAACGGGTAAGAAAAGGGCTCGTATATGATGAAGAAACGATCAGCGGTTGTCAGAACGACAATAACTTCGATCATGCCGAATGAATAAACCAGAAGAAACCCGACCAGTTTACATGACCATTCGCTGTAGACCCATTGCCCGACGAAGGCGGGGTGGATGCTCGGCGCGTAGAGGCTTGCAACAACCAACTCAAAAGAGGAACGGCTGATGAACAGGACTCTGCTAGACGTCGATATCTCGTGGAGTTGGGGAATCACGACGATGTTGATGCAGTTTCCAATGAAGCTTAGAATCACGGAAGCAACCATTAACCATTTCAGATCAACTTCAATAAAGGCGGTACCGTTAACTGCATTCGTTTCTGACGTTGCTAGGAAGGGCAAAGTCGTCATGCCGTAGGAACGTCGCTAAAGTAACAAGAATACTGTTTGCAGTCCCACTGCATAACTTACGGTCGTAAAAGTACAGATCCTAATTGCATGTTGCCTTTTTTGTTAAACACTAGGCGAGATAAGTACATGTACCACTTGCGAATGGTCTAGTAGACATTGTGCGAACACGAAATATATAGTTTTTTTAATTTAAAACCAGATAAAGGTACTATTCTCCTTACCGTGGGCAAGTTTATGACTGTTCGGTTTTTGTTGTGTCAATAGACTAGTCGTCAATGATTTAAGGGCCATCTCCTCAACGTGCACAATCACACCTCAAGAGATAAGATAGACAAACACCGCCTCGCAAAGATCAGTCTAGACTACTAAAAGAATCACGAAATGAGGTGTTTTCGACGAAATCAGCGGTTATTAAATCTTTCTTCGAGAACATACATACAATCGTTGCTGTCAATGAATCGCAGATATTTTAGAATTAAACCTTGACAACAAAAACTATTTTTACTGATAAATAAAATGAAGAGGAAAAAACGAACAAACAGAGGACACTTCTGCATGACGACCGGTTATTGTTAAATAGGAAACATGACTGACGACGAATGCGCAAGACACACGGAGCGCTCGACGAAAGAATATCGCTAGCTTGTTTCGTGCATAATTAAAGCGTGTTATAATTCACACAGTGCCTGTAATAAATTGGGGCCACAAGCTTACCTAATAGTGCGTGTCGTACTAGGGAATGATGGTCGTGGGATCGGAGATGAAGAAAAATTGGGGGCGGAGCTTTTTCCCTATTTCCTTCAAAGTAGATAGAAATCCACTATTCATTATGACGGTACATGTATTTCAATGCTGTTTTGAAGACGCACTGTAGAGTATAATTTGAGAATCGTGGAAACGTTCAGTGAAACCTTACAAAATACGTGCACGAGAAATTATTACCCCCCCCCCTCCTCCTCATCGAGTGGACGATAGAGCCCCATTCCTAATCAGTGACTTTGTTAATTTGGATTCAGCGATCTCAGCGACCCCCCCCCCCGCAACCATGTACAAAAGGGATAGGAGACTGCAAACTTGCGATTGATTTGCATCACAATCGTAACTCTTTGTAAGACGGGACCCAGGATTATCAAATTTGTAAAACAAATCCCACTTTGATTGTGAATAATAATAGGCTGACATGAAAATAATAGAGACATGTTTCATACACTCAATGCAACCAAAATTGTCAATCTTTTGAATCCAAAGTCTTAATTATGTTTTTGTTGACGTCGAGAGCCACAAGGGTGTAGCAAGCATTACACATAGTAGTAGAGTCAAAGTGTGTAGACCCCGCTGATATTTTTCGGGGACAAAGGTTTTTAAGTGTTTTTCAGTTGTTTGGAGGTCAATGATTAAAATTAGCTTGGGTAGTCCCCTCCTAACTCCCGGCAACTCTCGTAAGGGTCAAAATAAGGTCAAAATGGGGTCAATAGGGGGTCAATTTTTTTAAATGCCCTGATTATGTTAAAAGACATGTCAAATTGTTTGTCTCGTCATACTGAACAAAAAAGTGTACATGATCATATACCCCTGACCTCCCGTTAAGAAGTTATGGCCGGAAAAGTCAAAAGGTCAACGAACTTTCATTTGAGGGCAAAATACACTAAAAGTGTTAGGATCGATCAATTTTCATGTTTTTTGTGTCTATTTATATGTATTTTGATTTAGAAATTTGAATGAGACAATTTCTACTTAAGAAGACCGTATTCAAAAGATATAAGGGGTCAAAATAAGGTCATTTGGGGTCAAATGAGCTCCTTTGGGATCAAAATACACTAACAGACTTATAAGTGATGAAAAGTTACTACACAATGTTGCTTCGCGCCTTAAAGACAGGCTGTCAGGAGAAAATGATATGCCCTGGCCACCCCGTGTTGTTGATCTAGAGGATATAGAAGAGCCTCATGTACTCCTGCGCAAGTTTCTGACTTGGCTTAAGGACCTAGGTGTTCGAAACTTTACTGAAGCATGTGATGACCCGGACATTGTTGCACTGTCATCCCTTCTGTTCTTACTAATTACTGGTAACCGCACAACATTTCAAACATGCTTGTCAGTCACGTTGCATGGCTTAACCCGAAGTCGTGAAATCTCTGACATTCTCAAGAAATTCGGTTTGGGAATTAGCTACAGTGATACTCTACGTCTATACGATTCATGGGCCATGCATGCAGTAAAGGAAGACTCAACCTGACCAGATGCAATAGCAGAAGGTTTTCCAGGTACTGGCATCTTGGACAATGATGACTTTAAGGATGACACACTTATTGGGGCAGATACATCTCATCGAACTAATGTTATGTTTGTCCAGCCTGATCACTTCACAGCCACAGGAGACGAATGCTCCCCTCTTCAGTTGGTCAAGTCCGATGACCTAAAACAAGTAACTTCTGAACAGCTCAAAGTACATCCATACAAAACAGTAAAACGTGGTCAGCCAGAAGTGCGTACTGAAGTTGATACATCTCTTCCGACGAGTTGTGGGCAAAGAAAGAGGAGTGCAGTGCATTCATTGGCTCGGACTAATAATGCAGGACATAACATCCAAGTTAAAGTTGGAGGTTTCACTGGCTTCCAGGCGAAAATCCAGGGAAATGTTACAAAGAGTTCTGCTCACTATTTCCTGACATTTCCAAAGCCACCTCAGAAATCAGTAGTTCATGAGGTCATGTGTAGGATGGTTTCTGCAGCTGTAGCCAAGTCAATGCCATTCTTTCAGCTTGTTGGTGACCAACCTATGTATGCATTGATGGTACAACTAAAGAATGAGAATCAAGCCAAATTTGAGCTTATCCTCCCTGTCCTTGGTCCATTCCACACTCAATTGTCATTCATATCAGCAATCAACAAGCGCTTTCAAGGCTCGGGATTATCTGACATTCTTGTCGCAGCAGACATCATCGCAGAAGGTTCGGTTGACCAGGCACTTCGTGGGAAGCACTACAACAGGAGCATAAGATGTCTCACTCTCATGTATGAGGTACTCATGCGCAGAGTCATTCGACATGAACTTTCCAGTGGGGTAGATCTGTCACCTGAACTTAAAGTCAGCCTTGAGATTCTCAAAAATCCATCTACATGTTCACAAGCGCAGTTGCAAGCAGCAGCTGCAGATCTCCTGGAAAATGAAGAATTGACATCTTTTGTTACAAAGGCATTTGAAAGCGTTGAAGCATCTGATTCTCCAATGGCTAGGTTCTGGCTAAGCTTCATGGACATGGTGGAAATACTGCTCATGAACATACATGCTCTGCGGACACAAGACTGGGATTCGTTCAAAGCTTCTCTCAGGATGATGTTTCCATGGTTGCGCATCTACGATAATGACAAATACAGCAAGTGGCTGGTTGAGTTTTGGCTCGAGATCTCAAGTCTACCAGAAGAGAAGGAAACCTACTTGAAAGAGGGGTTGTTCTCCCAATCAATGACCGGGAAACCATATTCCTGTTTACCCCTAGATCTATGGATAGAGATGACCATGAACAAGGGTTCAAAGATGAAAGCAGGATGGAAACATATCTTGAAAAACGAAAAGATGTTACTTGCACACACAAAAACCACAAATGCTTGCAACAAAGTGAGAAACTCCTTGCATGTACTGGCAAACCTCAAAGACTCTTCCAAGGATCACAGAGAAAATTGCAAGAAGAGACTGCAGAGAGATGAGAAAGGGGTTCAAGATCTGGACAAATGCCTGGGTGAGTTTGACTGTGACCCGTTTGATGAGACCAAGCCAACATTGAGGTCTCTGCAGTCTGGTATGATGGCATCCGATCAGCTGGTCGTTGACTTTGAGAATGCGCACAAAGATGGTGAAGTGCTTGTTCAATCATTTTCAAAGAGAGGATGTTTTTCGATGAGAAGAACTTTGATTACACGATGCACAGGAATTCACGCTGCAGTTTCACCAAGCCACCAATTGTTAAAGGAACATCTCGGGTTACAAAGACTGATGCAATGGAGAACAAGGCCATGACAGAGGTAATATCTCTTGCTCAGAAATATGAGGACACATTTCGACTGAGCGATGTAATGCAATATCGTGTTACAGATGAATGTCTACCTATCTTTAACGTGAACGGAACACTGAGAAAGGTGATGAAATCAAAGTTGGTTGACAAGCTCAATCTTGAGGAGATAAACTCGCTTAACAACTACATTGCACTCGTCGACATGGGATTCATTTGGAGACTTAGTACTCCATCAGCAGAGGATAGAGAGAAGCAGGATGGTACAGATTACACGTGGGGCGATTATGCAAACAAGATTTACAACATAGTTGCAGGTCGTCACAGAAAGGCGACCACAATTTTCTTTGTGAATGATCCCTATGACCTAGATGAGAGTATCAAGGATAGTGAACATCAGAGGCGTACAGGCGTTACTTATCTAGGAGGTAGCCGAAATGTACAGTTGTATTTATGAGAAGAGATGATCCACTGCCAACATCCAGGCTGTTCAATGATATGTTCAAAAATCCAGGCAACAAAGTTCGGCTCCAACAGTTTCTGAATGCAGAGTTCAAGATCATGTCATTAGAACACCCAGAGACGACTTATATATACTCAGTGAGAGATCGTTGCTCAGATCTGCAGAAGGGCACAGAATTAGAGCAATTCACATGCCAACACACAGAAGCGGACACCATCCTTCTCTATGTGTATTACCAACTAAGACAGTCAGGTGTGGAAGACACTGTTGTTATCGATGCATAAGACACAGATGTTATGGTTCTAGCAGCATACGCAGCCCATCAGATTGAAGGACCATTAGGCATCAAGAGGAAGGGCTTCGTCTATGACTGTAAGAAGCTTTGCAGTCCTGAAGTGGCAGATGTCATTGTCCCCTTTCAAGTTCATACTGGTGCAGACGCTGTCTCTTGCTTCTATGGCCATGGCAAACCATCCATCTTTGAATCGGCAATGAAGTCAGAGGAAGGAAGGAGTTTGCTCCAAGGACTTGGGAAACAGCTGCCTGTATCAGAAGACAGCCAAATCGACATGGAGCAATTCACAATTAAGTTCATCTACAAAGACAAAACTAGTACAAGTTTAGCAGAGGCAAGAGCAAGGAAGTGGGAGAGTATGAAGAAAAAAGCAACACAGAGAATGCCACCTGATTGCGACTCACATCAGATGAAGGTCAGACGATCCAACTATCAGGCATACATCTTCCTGAACTTCAGGAGTCCAGATGCTCCTCCATCACCTCTCCACCATGGATGGCACATGAAAGATGGCAACTGCATCCCACTTCGATACACCAAGCCTGCATTGCCTACACGTTTGACCAACCTAATACCAGCAGATGACCAATCTCCACAGTCTGACTCCGATTCGGATATCGATAATGATCAAGACTCTGTCTCTGAAGATTCCGACTATGCGTAGAACCTCTGATTTGTCACATCTATCCGTCCTTAAAGGTATGTTGCAACAAATTAAGACATTTACCATACCTAGTAAGAAAGCGCAGGGTTGTGTATGTAACTGATGGGCAGATAAAAACAATCAAGCTAATTTGATATTGTGGCCACCAGTTAAATTACATGTAAACTGCATTGTGACACTTAAAAAAAATTGAACATGGCTTTGTTGTCACTCCTATCGTATTTTAACCCTAGAATGAAACTGCTCTTTCTCATTCAGTGTGAGAGTGCATTACAGCACAATTTAGGTCAATTAAACATTTTTGACCCCAAATGACCCCATTTTGGCCTTATAATGACTCCTTACATCAATTGAATATGGTTTTCTAAATTAAAAAAAAAAAAAAATCATTCACTATTATTCATCAATTTACACATAATTTGACACAAATAACTCCTAAGTCTGTTAGTGTATTTTGATCCCAAAGGAGCTCATTTGACCCCAAATGACCTTATTTTGACCCCTTATATCTTTTGAATACGGTCTTCTTAAGTAGAAATTGTCTCATTCAAATTTCTAAATCAAAATACATATAAATAGACACAAAAAACATGAAAATTGATCGATCCTAACACTTTTAGTGTATTTTGCCCTCAAATGAAAGTTTGTTGACCTTTTGACTTTTCCGGCCATAACTTCTTAACGGGAGGTCAGGGGTATATGATCATGTACACTTTTTTGTTCAGTATGACGAGACAAACAATTTGACATGTCTTTTAACATAATCAGGGCATTTAAAAAAATTGACCCCCTATTGACCCCATTTTGACCTTATTTTGACCCCTACAAGAGTTGCCGGGGGTTAGGAGGGGACTACCCAAGCTAATTTTAATCATTGACCTCCAAACAACTGAAAAAAACTTAAAAACCTTTGTCCCCGAAAAATATCAGCGGGGTCTACACACTTTGACTCTACTATAGCCCTAATAGCATAATTCTTTTACAAACGGTTCTGAATCAGCGTGCATAACTTTTGACAAGCCTAAGTATAAGATCTAGTCTTCTCTAGACTGCAGGGGGCGTTTGTCCTAAAATGCTTTGACAGACAAGTGGGTTTGGGGTAAACGTTAGGTGCTCGAGCGCAAAGAGAAGGAACAAGCTATGCCAGGGGGGTGTTTCATAAAGATGTTCGCTAGTTACGCACGACTTTACGCACGACTGGAACATGTTCTTGGGTGCTAATCAGATTCTCAATCATTTACATGTAGCACAAGAACATATCACCAGTCGTGCGTAAAGTCGTGCGTAACTTACGAACAGCTTTATGAAACACCCCCCAGATTGGATTCGAAAATGGGTCCCGTTCATTCGTTGAATTGCAAATTTTCTCGTGGAAGTATCATGGAATTTATAAGGTTTTTTCGGTGATTATTCATTTTGAAGGGTTTTTTTTTGTTTCACTTCACTGAGCATCAATCGCTGATTTGTGCATGTGAGTTTGTTTTTTGTTTTTTTTGCTCTTTCGTATTCCATACTTGGTTAGAAATCTGTCTGGGGCAAATTTCATCCCCGCTTGTCCCGCCCCTTTTTGATTACGCTAATGTCATACACAATTGTCATGTTAAAGACATTTCCCCTGTATTTAGAGCTTGAGATATTGTAGCTTTAATAAAATGTACCATTAATAATCGGCGATGACGAGTTTGTTCGTTGAAAGTAACCACGGATAAAATTAGATTTATCTCCATTGTAAAAATGTGTCTCATTACTGATGGCAGTGCCGGTGATAAAAAAAAGGGCCTAATTATGAGCCGATCGTTGCTTATCTTACATTACATCTCACGGAGGCAAAATCGTATATTGTCCATGAATAAAACATATTAACACACTGGGTTTTCTTTTGTAATATGCATGGATGAACAGAGAGCAGACACTAAACAGCATTGACCATACACAGGGAAAAGTAAAAGGGAACATCTTTTTGGAATCCATAATTGTGGTGCAAAAATACGATATGAATAAATGAAATATATATTGAGCAATTGTACGAGGTTTAAAGGGACAGTTAAGTTCTTGTTTAAGACCTCAAATGCCTTTAAAGTGCTTGATTATTGCTCTCTTTCTTATTTATGACATTTCTAGTGCCCCTTTTGGACCTAAATTGTTATGAATTAAATTTTAGACCCCAAAATGTGTGAAATTTAGATTGAATCCGATCATGCCAATTCGGCTCCACTTTCAAGAAAATACGGTGACTGTTATTTTCGAATAATAATGACAACACACGGGCCGGCTGGTTGTGCGTATTATAACCAACACGAAATAGCCAACAGAAAGCCAACATCGGCATTGGCTGGAATACAAAAACGTATATGGCGCCATCTCGTTTTTTCAACGGCTGTTTCAAAACTATCGAATATTTATAGATATTTCAGCCGTCTCGGAGGCGATTTTGGTCTAGCAAAGATTATTTTGTCATTCAAATTGTATGCCCTTTCAAATTTGACACTCAGTTTTTCATTATATCACAACAAAATATTTTGTGTAGCGCCTTCTTTACCAAAACTCAACTATCCCTTTGATGGGCAGTTCTTTTATAATTACCAAGTTGATCAAACAAGAGATAAGCGTCATTTTTTCTATTTGCCGGTGGCACGCTTTTGTCTTTCTCGCTCTCCCTATCTCTTTCTTTCTCTCTCTCTCTCCCCCTCTCTCTCTCTCTCTCTCACTCTCTTTCTGTTTCTCTCTCTCTCTCTGTCTGTCTCTGTTTTTCTCTGCCTATCTCTCTCCCTTTCCCAGCGCTCTTGTGGAACATATCGCGGGCAAAGGATTGAAAATCAATTAAGCATGGCGGTTGTTACGCCCACGATCGGGTTTCCAGCTTGGAGGTCTATGATCCTAATCGAAGTATCAATGTGTTACATTGTGATATCTCTCTTGTGAATATTTTGATATCATCATCGGGGCATTTTCCGTATGCTACCATAGTTCTTTAAAGTACTAATGGCAACCCAATTCAATATAGAGAAAATACCCTTCTCCGTACTCTCTCCCTCTCACTCACACGCACACACACACATATACTCACACACAAGCGCCCACCCTTACACGCACACTTATCCACACGCACTTATCCACCCACACACGCCAGGCGCATATAGTCCGACTCTCTCTCTTTCTTTCATGTTTCATTAAAAATAAGCAAAATATACACACTTAACCTACACTCACACCCATGAGCATATCAAAATTCTTCCACCTCTCTCTCTCTTTCATGTTCTTTTTAAAACCCTAAAAAGGCCGGGCTATGGCCGGGGGGGGGGCATTATGGCCCCCCCATAAGATCTCGGCCGTGAACATATGGAAACGTTTGCTTGTATTTGTCTCATAAAAGAATTTTACCACGAACTGACTCCCACACGGTGTTGAGTGCTCAGGGGTCACAGGCCACTGGCTTCATCGGGCAGGTAGTTCCATTATGGGAATGGGTAAATTAACTATTACAAAATGAGGGGACACATTATATTGTACAATAGGGACACACATTGTTTTTATTGTGCAGAACATACTCTTTTATTGACTTACTTATTGCATGAAACTATAAAACCAAAATGCATGTTGTATTCTAACAATTGGAGTACAAAGAATAATAACAGGTGAACGAAATGCGTAAACACCACAAACACCTGGGAGGAAGCATTCATAAATTTGAATACATATAGTTGATAAACGACTCCGATGAAACTATAAAAGCAAAATGAAATTTGCGTTCTGGCAATTGGAGTACAAAGAATGATAGCAGGTGAATGAAATGCTTCAACAGCAACGTACACATGTCAAACACCTGGGAAGCTATAGGAAGCATCCATAAATTTGAATAATTGAGTTGATAAACGACTCCGCATGTGAACGTTTGTTGGAGCAGAAAGCAGTGGATTCTTAACAACACGAACCCATTTAACAGAATGTCGGAACGTAAATTAAATTTGGCGCGGTTGGAAAATGCATCTTTCTACCCTGCGACTTTAATGGTACGATCCAGCAAATTAAAACAGTAAAATGGGTCTTATTTTAAAATTACTCATTAAAGGTAGGCGTTACTACTACAGCTAGAAGGGATTAGACCACACAGCGAGCCATCGAGGTCACTGTGACAGGTGGCTATCTCATTAACTCAGCTCTCATTTAACATAAGAAAAAGAGGATCATGGGGGACCAACAGGCACCGATTTGGGAAGTTTTCTATATAGAGGGAGCAAGTAGCTACAAGTAGGACAGTGTGCCTTTAAATAAAACTTAAAACTTTAGTGATATCAGAAAAAATATGTTATATCTTACTAATAATTAAAAAAAGATGTATAAACATTGTGAAAGTGTCGCATTTTACGATAAATCAGGGAATTCAAGGTCAAAAGGTCAATTCAGACGCTGATAAGTTCTTGGTCGAGCCTTTTTGTTTCCTTTATTCCGACAAAATTATACAATCAATCAAAACAAGTTTGATACCAGAAGAAAGCTAACGATTATTACGTTCATTAACCGCTTGCCCCAAAGTCTCTTGACCACAGTGAAACTAGTGAGAGCTTGCGAGAGCGGCCAAAGTGTGATTGAAACTCGCTATTTACTCTTCTCCAACGCAAAAAGAGACGACATTGTGCTGGATAAATGTATTTTTTCCGACAAAAGTACAGAAAATTTGCATAATGGTCTTTTTATATTATACTTTATGAAATGTTACCCGAGTGACTTCCGGGCGCCCCAATGCTTGAAAGAAACGCACATTTTAGAAAACTTCACTTTTTCATGGAAAAATGCTTATTTGTTCTATGCACGCGAGTCAGATTGAGCGGATGATACAACGTTTCCATATGCGGCTGATCTCCGCGAAAATTTGCACGGATGTCAAGTAAAGTGTATAGAATACTATGATAATTTCAATTTTTTGAAAAACTCGCTCATTATTACATTTATGGTAATTTATGCAAATAAGGTTATGACAATCACGTTTTTACCCATAAATCATATATTATTCATATAAGTAATATATCCAAATTCCAGTTCTTTATAGAAACCGTTGCATGCACACGTAATATTCTTAGACATACGTGTGCGCGCGCACGCTAAGACGCACGCTTACCCGCTCGAAACATATCGTATAATCATTCTCCCCCCCCCCTCTCTCTCTCTCTCTCTCTTTCATTTTTCTTTAAAATTAGTCAAATTATCCACACAGTACACACACACACACATTTGTTTAAATTGGATTTGTAATCCCACTAGAGATTGTTTACATTTGCCAATGAACATATGGAAATGAAAGGACAAGTTTCCCTTTTTATTTTTATTTTATGGCTGCATAGACGCAAACAATTGGGCTAATCTAGTATAGATTCGGAATAACCACGAGTGAAAATTCAAAACTCATGCGCATATCTTGGAAAAGGGACATATTATTTAACATATCAAAGAAAACGTAATCGAATTGTATTAATTCAATTAACATACAAGTTAAAGGTAAAGACCAGTAATGGTCATGCGATTGCATTGTGAAAGAAACGTTGTGGAATCGATCAGAAAAGGTTGATCATCTAGCATCTAGCATCTGCAAGGTTCTGGAATCATCAAAATAATAAGAAATTTGGCCCATTCTTCGTAAAGTTACAAGCACTATACACAGAAAGATGTATATGGGACTACCCTATATCTCTCACAGACCATGAGAGAAACAAATTTACCAAATATATAAATTAGTAGGCGGTTTCCCGGCAAATTTGTTATCATCATGTATTAGTCAAAACATATTCTTTCACATGATTGGTAATGAGAGCTTCCATTTCATTTTTTGAAATTGGGGCGTTTCCAATACTGGTCTTTACCTTTAAGTTTCTTTACTGATTCATTGGAATAAGGAAAATAATATTCCAACCTAACACGCACATTAATCCACCCCAAACACACACAGGTGCGTATAATCATTCTCTCCCCTTCTCTCTCTTTCATGTGTTAAATTAATCAAATCATACCCGCATAAATATACGCACATTTATCCACTTACAATCACAACTAGGCGCAAACACTCAACACTATCCCTCTCTCTCTCTCTCTCTCTAATACATATCTTCATTAGAAAAAAATCTCCGGATCAAAAACTAGTTTAGTCATATAGAAAAATAAAGATGTATTACATTTTGCACCACTGGCTCCACAAAATGACTTCTTCAAAAATTGCTGGTGTTGAACACTAACGTCGGCTTTAAAACCTGGCAGACATTAAGACATACATTGCTCCAACTGGAGTCGTTCTATACATATTGTACATGTTCTATTATTGTATTGTATGTATGTATTTTATTCTATGTAGCTCCCTATGTTTTGCATTTGTGGAGAAATAAATTGAACTTTGAACTTTGAACAAGTACAGCCAATTGTCAATAGCTGACTGTAGCGTAGCCTATTTGTTCACGGGGATTCCCCACTATTGCGCAATACCAACTGTAGTCCAGAGTCTGTCTGTTTTTACATATTTTATATTCTTCAATCGTCTTGCCCTACTCCCTTACACGCATCCCATAGAGACCACGTGACCCCCGACAATACATCCGTCGAAAGGGTGAGAATTATGAAAGTAAAGGACTGTCTCCGTTTTAGCGTTGATGCTGTGTTATTTTCTCAGCTGACTAGGCGCGTGAATGACACGGTAACAGTAAGTGGCTGATCCAGGGGGCACAGGGGGCACGTGCCCCTCCCCCCCCCCCCTCCCGGCCCCCAAAAAAAGTGTTGAAATCACCCCCAAATTCGCCAAAAATGTACTGAAAAAAAAGGAAGTGCCCCCTGACCCCCCCAAAAAAAAAACACCAAAAAAATGTCCTCTTACCCCCCCCCCCCCCCCACCAGTACGACAGTGGCATAGACCTACATCAGCTCTTCAATAAAACAAAATAATTTGTGACATAATAATCTTTCTCCAAAAATGAAAAATGTTTTAGGAAATATCAGGAAATAAAATGAGTAAAACAATTAAAATAAAGATACAATGACGTGAATTTTCAAAAGGGTGAACGGAAATAACATAACAATCTTATAAGTTATACTAATGTCCGGAAATCGTTCTCCTTGACTCCGATCTCATCACGAATTCGTCACAGAGTTCATCTATGTTTACACTGTCCAGGATTGTCTGATGTGCATTGCAGATTGCTACCTTTGCGCTTAACATTTAGCTCGTTGCTTTTTGACGCTGCGTCTTTGCATTTGGCGCACTGCATTTCTATGATGCTGTTGATTGAACAAATTGAATAAATTCATAAATTCCTGAGCGAGAATTCTATTTATTCTTGTCTCATAATTATACAGTTGTCTCATTTACTTCGTATATATGTATGTATTATGAAAATGAGATATCAAAATGTGTATATCGATGGTCATCTTGCGAGTAATAACCATTAGCTACTCTCATCGGGCTCTCATCATTAATTTTTCACTTCATTTTTTTTTTTTTATGGTGAATTATTGGGGGGTTGATTGTACAGGCCACCCCCCCCCCCCACCTGAAATATATTGGGGGGGATATATCCCCCCCTATCCCCCCCCCCCCCGGGATCGACACCCATGGTCAGAATTAAGAACGTCTTGCAACATCTGTCTCATATTACAGTCTAGATAATGCCTGAAACGCCTACTTCTTATTTGTTTCCTCTGGCTTTCGCACTGATTCTGTTAATACAAGTACGTGGAATGCTCGGAATTATTCTCCAACATTTCTTACATTATCTCTTCTCTCTTTATCTCTCTATCTGTCTCCTCTGTCTCTCTCTCTCTCTCTCTCTCTTTCTCTCTCTCTCTCTCTCTCTCACTCTCTTTCTCTCTCTTTCTCTCTCCCGATATGTTTTTTCTTGAACAACAAAGTTGAAATAGTTATGGGACCACTTCAGATTTCAAATTAAAAAATTACAACACTCAAACAATCAACAACAAAAGACACTTGAAGTGAAAGAAATTTTCAAGGTTCATGAAATGCAAAGAGAACTCTGTTTTAAAAGAAAAGGTTCATTCTACACTCAATTCTGTGTTGCTTTCATAATATGTGTAGCGCCACCTTGTACTTTCTAAACGACTTTTTTCGTTTCACTGATCTCTACACTTTTCAGCATTTTCTGTTCCCACTAAATATGAACATGCTGAATGTATACCAACAAATTATTCATATTTTATGATATGAACAGCTAAACCATTCATTGCAATAATTTACAAAGGTTTGTTAAAATGAGACGGCTGGATTGAATTATTATAAACTATTCATCAGCCTTAGCCGCCAAACATTTGTAATATTAGGCCTACATGCTTCATAAAAAAGTAAGTCATTTATTTTAAGATATTAAATACAGCAGTTGACTCATCTATATCGTTTCTGCGATACTTCACCCTAGAAGAGCACAACTCATTTATGCAATTTGTGTTTAGGCAATTGTAGTGCAAAAGATACCAGGAGATGAATGAAATATTTATTCACCTCATACTACTAGGAAAGAAGCATTTATAAAATTAATTTGAATACATTTACTTGAAAACGACTTCTCATAGTAGGTAACCTTATGTGTCATAGTGAGAAACTGTACACTATTCTTGCTTTATACCTCTCTCCTATACACTTTGGTGAGGAATGTTTTACAGTAATGGCCAAGAACACAATTAATCTTTAAGAATAATATTAGGGTGATCACACTGCCTGTGCACACAGTCTGCCCCATGCATATACACGCACACAACAGCAATCAGTTGGTAGAAATAGCAATTTTCGTAAATTTATTTTTAAAAAAATGAACAATATTTTTGAATTTTTATTTCACATATCTTTCACGCATACCTTTAACTACAATTCTGTGTATTTTCATTGTTATAGGCATGTGGGAAATATGTTAAATTATTAATTAAAATATTGTCTTTTCAGCCATGTGTGACATGGCCCGCTGATCGCCCATTGACTGTTATTCTGCGTGGTGAAAATGCACGTCAATGTATAAAATTCCCCTACAAAAATGCAATATCCTCATGTGTTTCACTCATTGAATACATTTGTTATTTACACTCAAGGTAGCCACAACTGTACTGGGGTCACCAAACTTTCTTTTTCTCTGAATTAAGTCCCTGTGGAATGTTATGGCCTGTTGAATTAAATGGTTTCTCGGAAAATCGTCATAAATCCTCAAATCTGACATTTTTTTAAAAGAAACTATACTGTGATGTAGCTGAAAGTCTGCAGATTCTTATCATTTGTTCGGTTTTTTCTGAATAATTTGTGAAACATATGAGAAAATAGCTGTAACGGTGATCCAAGTAATTTCCATCGCCATATTTTATTGGCATTGCAAAAATATTTTGAATTTAATGTTAATATTTGGTGTAAATGTGATCTATAAATATATGATTTAAAAAGTGCCAACAAAATGAACAGTTTGACTTTCCTATATATATATATATATATATAATTAGCTGAAATTACCTAATTTGCATATTTGATGAATATTCATAATTTTTTTTTCAATTTTTTTTTTTATTTCCATACCTGTCTGATATACATAAGTTTCATTGATGTATCATGTTCGGTTTTGATTTGATTTCATATGCGCATATTAATTAGACGGACTTAGTTATTTTCACAACTTTTTCATATCTGCAGATTCGCAAAAATGGCAAAAATTACTTATTTTGTTTGCTTCTGTTTTCAAAACGGTAATAGATATATGAATTTTCTTTTTTGTATTTTTTACCACAAAGATGATATTTAATGTCTGATAATTTAATTTATTATTTGTGTCCGAGAAAGTGATGAATTAAGTTGTCAACTTTGTAGAATTTTGCCATTTTTGCCGATTTGACCATTTCTGGCAGGTTTTTCGGTAATTTTGCGATATAAAAAAAATGGTATAAAATCACAACGCATTGGCCGATTTCAATTCTGTTTTTTGTTTTTTGAATCTTTCATAAGGCTTGATCATTTGCAATCATCAAATAACATGTGTTTGATGTACTTATTTTTGGTGTGCTATACCTAATAATATTTGTTTTTGCTTATATCTCAAATTGCTTAAGGCTGACAGAGCTCCAGTTTTTTGCTTGTTCACAGTGGAAACCTAGACAACCAGAATCCATTGAAAAAAAAACTTATTTCATCAAAACAAGGTTAGGCCCCAAATCTAGGTTTGGCTGCCGGACTATATTTCTTAGGGTGAGGTTTCCTTTAAATAAGATAAAATTACAGAAATGGCCCTTTATTATGCACTTTAAGCGATTCTCTTTTTTTAGGAGATCCAAATCATACAGTTTTAATGTACACTTTATAATTTTCCCCAGCTATAATTTGAATTAAAGATACTATGTCCCTTTTGCAGCCAACCTCAAATTATGTAGAACGTTGCAGGAATTATGAATATGTCATGTATGTCCTAACTTTGAAATTTAAACGTTAGCAGTGTCCCTATATTCAAATTATACAAGGAAACCCTTTTACTTGCTAGACTTCACTGTATGATCATACTATTGAGTGACTGACTGGCTTTTTTCTTCTTTGGTAATGACATACATCAAATGAGCTGTAAATGGTACATGAGCATTTGTGTACATCAATAACCCACTTCTTGTGATGGCCAAAATTAAACTGATTGAATCTTTGCGCAGCATAAAACGTACGACCATTCGGTACAATGGTCTGAAAACTGTTGTATTGAAATTTCAGCCCTCGAAAATTTTTGTGACAATACTTCTATAAGTGGATAAGAACCGAAGGGGGCTAACCCTTTTTACTGTAATACCCCTCCATTCAGAGGAATGGAAATTCGCTTTTGGGTAGTCACATTAGGGATCTATTTGTTTGGAGTGGAAATATGCATTTGAATAAAATAGAGCAATCCAAGATCAAAAGAATTAAATAAAGAGAGAGAGTGGTGAAAAAGAAAAGCATATACAAATATTATCCCAAGAGTTATTCAGCTACTTCCTTTAAGTGGAGTCAATTCTAAATGAAGTGATCCCTTATATTTATTCTAAAAATTTATCATTTTCCACTCCTCTGCATTAAAGCAGGACTTTTCTCTTTAAAACAAAAGCTGTTTGGCCTTTATTCAAATTTTCATAATTAGACAAAATGATAAAGAGGAACATAATTGTTCTTAAAGTATAAACATAGTACATTGTCTGATACATTATAAACACTGGAATATTTTTTTTAATATTTTCCATAAGTATCCAAACTACTATACAGGTGTAGAATATATTCATCAAGTATACAAATCGCGATACAATTCTGCAATTTTTGAGGGAAAAAGGGAGTTTTTAATATAAAAAAAGGAAAATGTGAAGGTAAAACTTCATATTAATAATTTCGGATACAACATTCTAAAAAGGAACAATTTTGACAGCATAAACATATCTTTTATGCAAATTAATGAGTTCGATATCCATTAAACATTCTGAATAAAGATTTTCTTAAATAAACAAGTAAAGGTAAAGGTGCTGCTTCATAACCCATAATAAACCATTTTGTTATATATACATAGAATGACATGGTAAATTTGTTGTAAACTCCTAGATTTTATAATAATTATATGAAGGGTCTTGTATCAGTGGAGGTCTGTAACTATACTGTTATTAAAATAAAATATTAAGATAAACAAGCAAACAATGATAATAGATAAGTGTCATGATCGATGAGAAGGTGAGGGAGTGAGCGATATTTTTAAAAAAAATCAAAAGAAATATTAAAAACATTTAAATATAAATATATATATATATATATATATATATAATCAGCTCCCCTGCCTTAAGGGGTAACATTTTCCCATTCTTTACAATGTATTGGCAATTAGTCCTTTTTTTTCTTTTTTTTTCATATTTAACATTTTGTGAGTTTTCTACAGCCTTACATTTGTCTATGCTAGTTGGAAACTTTTCATTTTTCCGATTTCTGTAAATCATATATTTGATCAAAATCAATAAATGGTTTAACAATATATTTTCTTTCATATTTTCTCTGAAACTAAGTAACACATCAGTCCATTGCATATCAAGAACTGAAACATGTTTTAATTGTTTACACCTCAATCCATATTCTGGACACTTCAGAACATTCATAGAAGATATGACGATAGGTTTCTACATCTTTTCTACGAAAGGAACATACATTTGACTGTATTAATCAAAAATTATTCAGTTTATCATTACAAAATATGTTGTTATGTAAATGTTTGTACTGAAATTCCCTTAACTTCCCATCTAGCGTGGAAAATCTGGGGACAGAGAAACATGTTGTAGTTGCCGATTTATCTAGATTTCAACTTATTACCTCTGGATGTTTAAAAGCAAATGAATCTTGTATTGTAGCAATACAAATGTTATAGAGCATTTTGGAAGACACAGGCTCAAAAGAATCAATAGTTTTATTCGAAGCATCATCTCTCCCTCTGGAAATTCTCTTCCAGGCAATTGGCAATTTGGTGTATAGATCATTAAGAAAAAAAAATCGTCTACATTAAGACCTGTTCTTATGAAATAGTCCCCTGATCTTATTTCACCTTCTGCGTCAATCAAACGTTTAACTTGAAAAATGTTTACATCAAATAATTTTGCATTAAAAGGAATTATCCTACCTTCAATTCAAGTATTGTTAAAGATAATTAGATTTTCATTAAGTGTTTCTTGACATATATTCCTTCTCTTTTAAATAATTCCAGATATTCAAAAAGTCCTGGTAGAGACTGGGTGCCTTGATATTGATTGTTTGGGGATTATTATTGCAAAGAAATTTCAACCTTCCTCCTACCGTTCTGAATATATATTCGAAAATTGTGTCCATTTCATGTCATTATTCCCACCAAGCCGTTTCGTAATCCATACTTCACGCTGTGCATAAATCCTGTACTTGAAATTCAACATTTTCAAACCCCCAGTATCGTAGTTCAAATATAAAATGATCCTTTTTATCTTATCATATCCTTCCATATAAAGTTAAAGCATATCTTCTCAACTTCCTTGAAAACCCTTGGTGGTACTGACATTATAGAAGACACTTATGGTAATTTAGAGATTGCAAAAACTTTAACCAATTGATTTTCCCAAATAGTGTTAAATTCCTTTGCTTCCACAACCCTAACAATCTTTTTATTTTGCTCAGTATTTCTTTATAATTAATTTCTTCTTTAATAATAATATCCAACGAGAGTTATATTCCAAGCGCCTTTACCAAAAAAAAACATCTTACCCAATGTAATATCGGTCATATGTTCATTACTGTGACTAGAAGACCCAAGCTTCATAATTTGTGTTTTGTCCTGCTCAGTATTTCTTTTATAACTGCACTACTTGTAGCTACTTGCGTCCTCTTTATCGCAAACAATGCCGAAGCAGTATATGTTGGTCCCCCATGATCCCCTTTTTCTTATATCAAGTAAGAACTGATTTGATGAGATAACCACTCGTCAGTGGTCATGCAGGTAGGTATAATCGCTCTTGGCCAAACTATTGCAGATAGGCTTTAAGAGAGTAAAGTCCCTACTGCAAGTCAACTACTGAAGAAATTGGCTCGCTGCAATTTGGGCATTCAGGGATCAGGTCAGCAATGCTTCGGATGACATCATGACCAATCGCAAACAATGCCTAAGCGGTATATGTTGGTCCCTCATGATCCCCTTTTTCTTACATCAAGTGGGAGCTGATTTGATGAGATAACCACCTGTCAGTGATCATGCAGGAAGGTATAATCCCTCTTGGCCAAACTAGTGCAAACAGGCTTTAAGAGAGTAAAGTCACTACTACAAGTCAACTACTGAAGAAATTGGCTCGCTGCAATTTGGGCATTCAGGGATCAGTTCAGCAATGCTTCGGATGATATCATGACCGCAAGCGAAGGAGATTTTCTTCTTGACCAGGTGTTCCAGTATCTTGACCCTTGACCGAAGGGTTTCAAGCTCTTCGTCCTTTCGCTGGAGCTCAGTTTGAAGGTGATGCAACTCGCCTTTAAGGATATAAGATAAAGAGAATAAAGAAATCCTAAAATAAATACATATTATATGGGTTTATATATCTTTAGTTGACAGTCAAAACATTTCAGTCGCTCGATTCCTTGTCTATTCTTTTCTTACTTGAACGCAATTTTTTCACAATTTGAAATTGACCATTTTCAAGTGTAATACAATATACAAATTATAACTACAGTAGAACAAGTTTAGAAATCTTAATATCAACATTATCAAATAACCAAAGTGAAATGAAAGACTTGTTACATAAATAGCATCAATATTTAGCCTAATATAACCGACATGGCGGATTTATGCTTTTGAGCCATCAGCACTGTTTTTTTCTCTAGACTAATTGCATCGCAATCCGATTCCTTAGTTTTCCATATAAGTGACCGATTTGGGTAAAGATTTCTGATGATAGTCTTCGTCATCGTTCTACTATAAAATGAGAATATTAAGATCATATAGTACATTTATCTGTAGCCTTGTGTTTTAATGCTGTGCCATTTCTGTTTTTAATCACTGGATTCCTTACCTGAAGATTTCTGCTGACTTCCTGAACCCGTTGCCAACTTCTCCGAGGAGTTTTCAGAGCGCTGTTTCTTTGAACCTTGTCTAGCAGTGCTTTTCTGTAAGATACAAGACACAGAGTTGACCTCAGTTCCAGCGTCATTGGTTTTCAGGGTACGCAGGGGGCGATTGGCTGTGCTCTGGTATCTGACGATGTCTTTCCTGTAAGTGTTATAGAGAATGCAAATAATTTAAAACAGTACGGCCGAAAGAAGGCAAATACCTTTGTTCTGCCTTAAAACCCAGCACACATTACCACAAAATTGCAGTTTTAGTCAAGTCTTGTTCAAATGATTTATTTGGAAGGTTTACAAAGATGCTAATTTGATTTAACTGAATGAATGCTAAAAGTTACTTTAAGCCAAAATTTGAAAAAGTGTATTTATCCATCGGGAAGTTCACTCTTAGAATGACGTCACAGTAACGCTGATTCAAACTTCTAAATCACTACCAAAGCCGTCTTTTATGGCGGATGATTGTGTTCATAAACAAAGGTTTTAATCATCAACGATTATCTAGTTTACCCAGTTCTTTATCTTGTTTTAGTTTGGGTTTTAAATCGATTTCCCCCTACTTTCATTATTGATATCTTGACTTATACTTCATGTCCATGTAATATATTAAAGTGCACGTTTTATGAAAATATCATATCGTATGTCTTGTATCAAAAATATTGTCATACCCTCTCCGACTTTGGATTTCAAGCAGAGGTTGTATGATTGGCTCCCGGTACTTCTGAAACAGAGACTGTATTGAACAATGTAGAAAGTTGTGCGCATTCAGGTCACCACCGTGAGAGACAAGGAATGCAAGGAGAGCATCTGAGTTCGTCTTTATCCCAAGGTGTCCCCATTTCTTCTTCATCTGTAAACAAATCAAAGGGATGTAGGAGCACCACGAGGAGATGTCATCCTACCATTTAATTTTGTATTGATAGTTTTTCTAGAATAATCTAAATTCGTCACAAAATCAACGACTTGCACATAATTTATATATTTAAAAATAATTCCAAGATTCTACAAAAGCATATCAAATTTTGAATACAAACCTCAGTAGAACAACACAATCACATATGGAAAGATAAAACTGTATACAGTAGGCTTGCGGGTGCACCATGTGAGAGAGAGGGAGGATTGAGAAGTCCTGAAAAGGACTCTCGGCCCGCCCCCCCCCCCCCCACACTCCGGGGTCGGAATGACCTCATGCGTGTTACCAAAATGTCCGGTAAAGGGGTACTTTTCGTGCGACAAAGTCCGGCCCGAGAATTGTAAAAAAAAGGGGTGTATTTGACTTTTCACCCGGAGATTTCTTTAAAAAGGGGGTGTTTTTCTTTCTTCTCTCTCATCTCTTTGGACTCCTGAGAAATTATTCCGAATTAAGGGGGTACATTGAGCATTTTTCTGGATTTAGGGGGATGTCCAAGGCAGGAAAAGCCCGCGAAAAGCCCGCGAAAAGCCCGCGAAAGGGGGGTTCCGAAATGTTGGCAGTCCTCAGATAGGGGGTGCTTTAAAAAAAGAGGGAACAAGCATACGCGTACCCTAAATAACACTGAGTGGGGGGGGGGGGGTGGCGGGACTCTCGGTAATCTTTCTTGAGGGTTTGTAGTCCTGAACATGACTGTTGGTATAGTCTTGAAAAAGACTGTTGGTAATCTTTCTTAGCTTATAGTTCTAAGGAAAACTATAGCGCTTGGAAAGAAGGAGTGGCGGGAGTGGCTCGACGTTTTCGAACAGGTTGAATATCCGTCGTCAGGAGTGGAGAATAGCTGGCGTGCGTTAGCTTAAGTCACCGGGGTGCAGACGTCGGGGAAAAATACATGACCGACGGATATTCAACCTGTTCGAAACGTCGAGCCACTCCCGCCACTCATCCTCCCCAAGCGCTATAGTTCTCCTTAGAACTATAAGCTTAGAAAGATAACCAACACTGTCATGAATACTACATTTAATTCGAATGAAGGAAAAGAGAATATTATGATAAAGATTGAAGAGTTGACTCAGAAATTTTACCCATGGAATTACGGGTAGGATAAGAGTGAATGGCTTTATTTATACTGTACAAGTTTTTAAATGAAAGATGGAGCATATTATTTAAATACTTAAAGGTAATACAAAGTTTTGGTATGGGGTCATGAATTTTGTTAAAATGAATATATTGTAAGCATATGCGATCCTACAATACTCAGTGATCGTTGTCGCGGTCAAAATCGAGTCTAAAGTGATGAAATTGTAAATAATAAACTCTTTATGTTGTATAGCTCCCTCTCGAGGTCAAGATTTAAATTCAGCTATAAAACAATGTTGATATTCAAGTTTTCTCGAAAGCAGAGGTGTTTTAGGGGCTAAATTTTCTAGTGCTTATAATACATCCACAGGGGCATCCAAATATATCAAAGTTGTAAAGAATCACTATCCAGCCAATTTTCAAAATTTCCCAAAACTTTGTAATACCTTTAAACATAAGCAGTAAACTTTATAGCGAATTTATTTCGAATATGGCACTGGCAGTGCCTTAAAAAGACATCACACTGCCCTAAAAAGACGTGACACGTAGCAGTCCACTATGTCGACGCGCAATCTAAAAGTCCCTATTATTATTACGTCATTCACCATTGCAACCCCTTCAACCCCTTATTTAGGAGAATCTATAACCTACAGGCTAATCTTGCTAAAGGCCCCCCCCCCCACTTCACTCCTTATAACCTATACCATTTCTGATCTAGTTCGACGTCTTTACAAAGACTTGACTATATGATGTCATACTCTGAGTACATTTCGTATTATGTTATTATTTTGTCATTTATGTGAACTCAATTTTTTGAAACTTAAAACAAATAAACTTGGAAGTTTAAAGGTATGAGATCCGATCCGACCTACTTTTAATAGTACATTTTTGTTAAAAACATTACATACACTGCATTTAAGAAAACATAAATGGTTGATACCGGGAAACAAATAATAGTACATTTCCCGTAAGTGAAAAGCTTAAGAAAATCCGTTGACAGCCAGTGATGTCATAAATTATAATTAAGAGTATTCAATTCAATTCAATTCAAAATGGTTTATTTCAATAAAACTTTCATCGCGGCGTTTAGTCAAATTACAAAAGTTTACAAACAAAATTAATAACACTTAATTAATATATAACATAGCATAACATGATATATTGAATTTGTTAAATAAATCCGTATAAATACGAGAAATATAGCTTATTGCAACATATGGAAACATAAATTAGACAGAAATCTGAATTAAATAGCATTAAATAGCACTGAAATCATGTGAAAGAAGGACTTAAGTAAGCAATAAGCGGTAAACAGAGCAAGTGTATGTGGTGGAAAAAATCGAGAGTAAAACTGAAAGGTGAGGAGTAACGTTTGCAAATACACTGTAACTTATTGAAATTAAGAGTGGGAGAGATTTACAGAGGAAGAGTGTTAAAAGGCTGAGAGGGGAAAAGGTATAGGAAGTAGTAGTAGAAAGTGACAATGGAAATGATGATGAAGAAGAAGAAGAAGAAGAAGAAGAAGAAGAAGAAGAAGAAGAAGAAGAAATGGAAGGAGGGGAAGAAGAAGAAGAAATGGAAGGAGGGGAAAAAAGAGGAAAAAGAAGTAGAAGAAAGAGAAGATAAAGATAAAAGAGTTAAAAGAGCAAAAGAACAAAACAAAGTGGAAATATACAACCATGCCTAAAGTAGACAAGAGATGGTGGTGAAGAGGGATGATAAGCTATTGTCGTATAACAGATTAAGTTAAATTCAATTAAGTTCAATTCAATATGGTAAAACTAGGCTAAAATGGAGTAAAAAAAATACTTTAAAAATCTTGAAACAAATACAATACTTAATTGATATGAGTGTATACACAGGCAAAGGCAAGGCAATCAAATCAAAGAATGAAGGAAGAAGAAAAAGGAGAAGGGAAAGAAGAAAGAAAGAAAAAAAGAAAAGAAGAAAATAAGTCTAGAAATAAAGAAAAGAAGAAATAAAAGGAGGGGGAAAAAAGGGGGAAAAGAAGAAGAAAAAGAGGGGTGTCAAAGAACAACAAAGTAAAACAAAACGAAAAGGTGATGAACTTGCCGAGCCTGAATGGTACAATAAAATGGAGGATTATTTATCGTTTACTTTGGTTAAGTGCACGGATGAGGTACGGAATTGGACTATTTTGCATTCGTTTAGTTTTACATCTAAGTTCAGGAATTTGGGGTTTACGTCTTAGTGTTCTAGTATTATTTTCCGGAGGGAAATACTGTTTGAATTGATCAGTGTATAGTAGGGTCTTTTGGAAGAAGGACAAGCACAAACTCTTTCTTCTATCATAGAGAGATTCGATTTTCAATTCATCTAGGACAGTGTCATAAGTTGAGTAACGTGGACCGATAATCACTCTCAAAACTCTTCTCTGGACTCTTTCTAACCGGGTGATTTGGCTTTTGGTGAGGCCTCCATTCCATACAGGGGCTGCATATTCAATGACAGGCCTTATGTAGCACATGTATATGGTCAACTAGTCATCATAGGGTAGGATTTAAAATTGTAAAAAAATAACCCCTTTGTTTCTCGTAAAATACCGTATTTTAAGGCCTTTGACAGACTGTTAAATTTTAGTCTAATCCCAAAGAGTTAAAGCCTATAAAATTTCCCTATGATATATAAGAGAAACCGCTCGTCAATTTCCAAAATTGTTGGGTCATATAGTTCTGAATGTTGGTTGCAGAGGTACGTGTCATTTACTTTGTTTCATACATCTGTTATATGGTCGCAGTATGGTTGATACCCAGGTAACATATTTTCACTGTCATTTATACTTCAGCAGTATATTCTCACCGTGTTTCATACACCAGTTATATATACTAAGTTTTTTTCGAACATCGGTAATATTTTTTCAATTTCTTTCATACTTCGTATTTATATATTCTGGGGATTTTTCATACCACGGTGAACTATTCTTACTGTGTTTTATACCTCAGTAATATGTTCTCCATTTGTTTCATACCTCGACCATGTACGGCTCTTCTTTCATGTTTTGTCCTCGTGTACAATGGACATTGAGGGCAATCTGCAAGGACGTGTTTCCACAGAGGTCTGGAAGGTTGACGTCTGCACCATGCTTCACCAAGACATCTACTAACTGGACATTATCGTGGTATATGGCTGCAGAAAGAGGACAGAATCCAAATACGCTTTCCACTACATTCACATTACAGTGTCCCTGCCGGCAGAAATGTAACGAAAAATCAAGTTCATATTTATTATAAATGGACCAATCTTGCTAATCTTGCATTGCAGGAGTTTTAATAAAGTTCTATATTGATCTAATTTATGACTCCCGCTCCCTTTATTATCCGACTATGATCTGATTTTCAAAGAATTTACAGGAGCAGTCGATATGATAATTCAAACCAGTCATGTTAACAATATAGTACGTTTTTTCTGGGGGGGGGAGGGGAAGGAGTAAAAGCTTCATTGTAGGAGAAAAATCCAAGTCGGCTCCGAATCTCAAAACAAAATGACGTCGGACTAGTAGTTAAATTATTCATAATTTAAAGCCGAATTTGTCTTTACCGAACCTATATTTTAAAGTACTTATATGATTATTCAGAACTTCAATGAAAAATATAATGTATTTTTTTCAAATATATATAGCTTATTCTTTTGAGATTTCTTTACAAATCTTATCTCAGGCGGGTCGTGTAATGTGTAGCGGTACCCATCTGAATGTTTACCTTCTTTATTAGTAGTTCTGCAGCATCATAAGAGCCTTTGCAAGCAGCTGCATAGAGAGGAGTTGCGCCATTTTCATTCATTGCCTCCACCAATCTAGGTACCTTTTCCATGAGTTTAGTCATAGCACTGTGACCGAGGCACGGAGAATAATAAAAAAAGAGAACATGGATTGATACATCAATCCATGGAAAAGAAATATAGAAAGGGTTCTTTCCTGACGTTATATAAGGTTTAAGACAAAAAAATCCTTTTACTCTAAATTATATAGATTATTAATACATAGCACCCATTTTTATTTTGTAAATTATTTTTGTCATTTGTTTCCCTTTTGCTAAGGAGACAAATTAATTGGCACTAACATTTGTATAATTGATATGAACGGTACTGGAATTTTGCTTTTAAAACACATATACCCACACCTACACGCGCGCGCACTCACACACATACAAACACATGTATATACAGTGCGTCCCAGAAAAAACGAAACCGAGAAGTATCGATGTTCTATCATAACTTAATCACAACTATAATTAATGAATGATACATATTTGGAAAGCTTAGAGTCTCCTCTTTCAGTTGATACTACTCAGATGATGCATATTTTACGCATGAGTGATTAAAAGCAATTTGAAGGAAGGAAACCAAAAAGACATTTGGCGGGCGGTATCTGAATTTCGAAGAAAAATTCACATTTCTAGAAAGTTGAGTTTCTGCCCTTTCATATGACACCTCAATCAGGAAAAATGAGCGAGGAATGACAAAGTTCTGTTTGTTTGAAGTAGTGCTTGCATTTCATTAATTTTATTAAACGAATTCGTTTTCACTGGCTGCCTGCCGTATCAATAAACGAAATTAACAAAAGACTTAACTCCGTTTCGTTGACAATCAGCCGTAGATGAGAGTCTTCATGCATGGCTGATTGTCAACGAAACGGAGTTAAGTCTTTTGTCAAATCTGCTTTTTGCTACGGCAGGCACCCAGTGAAAACGAATTCGTTTGTTAAAATTATGAAAATGTAAGGGCTACTTTAAACAAACAGAACTTTGTTATTCCTCGCTCATTTTTCCTGATTGAGGTGTCATATGAAAGGGCAGAAACTCAACTTTCTAGAAATGTAAATTTTTCTTCGAAATTCAGATACCGCCCGCCAAATGTCTTTTTGGTTTCCTTAATATTCCTAGGTCTCTATAAAACTGTTCTTGATTATTTAAGATAAATTATATCAATTACAATTTGTACAGTTTTTACAATTTTTTTCATTAAAGGGATAGTTGAGTTCTGTTGCAGAGGGCGCAACACAAAATAATTTTTTGTGAGATAATGAAAAACTGAGTGTCAAATTTGAAAGAACATAATATTTAAATTTGATCAAAAGTTTGATCAAAATCGGTTGAGAGACGGCTGAAATATCCATAAATATAACGATTTCGTACCACCACAAATATTAGATATTTTGAAAAATTTGAAAAAACCGTTGAAAAAACGAAATAACGGCTTTTACGTCGTATTTCAGCCAATGCCGCTGTATCTTTTTTGTTGGCATTTTCGTGTTGCTTATATTACGCACAACCAGCCGGACCATGTATTGTTATTTTTAATTAAAAAATTAATTAACGGTCGCCGTGTTTTTTTGAAAGTGGAGCTGTATTGGTATGATCGTATTGGCTAAATTCACACATTCTGTGGTCTAAAATTAACCGTTCATAGAAATTTGAGGGTCTAAAAGGGCACTAGAAATGTCATAGATAAGAATAAGAGCAATAACCATGCACTTTGAAGGCATTTGCAGTCTGAAAACAGAACTCAACTATCCCTTTAAATGACCTTCTATATGACAAAAACTGAAAAGATAATTATTCGAAGATCTGCTAATATATGAACACGTTTGTATTCCTGGCTGAATTCTAAAGAGCTCATTTAATATGTCTTGTTCATTGGATCGACTTGGAAAACTGAATAAATGAACTCCACCCACCATGTATTATCAGAACCAGCAGCACCGTGCATGGCAGATGCTAAAGTACTATTAACTGCTTTCAGGTCTGCTTCCGGTCTTTCCACGACGAGGTCCACTATGGTCCTTCCTCCATTGGCTACTAATTGGTGTACAGGTGTATAATTCTGCTCGCACTATTGCAAAGACATTCCAAGGCATATAATAAGAACATTTACTATTTTTAATGTATCTGACCAAATGATATACAGTGTTGCCTATAAAGGTTAAGATTAAATTAACCCCCTTTAACCATTTCATAAAGAGAGGTAAAATAAAGTTATTCCAACTTTAAGGTACATTATCATTTGTTGTTCTCTTTTGCATATTGCATCTAAAAGCGAATGTGCAATTTCATCATGCCTTTTCACTGTTTAGACAGATATATTTAAGAAAGGTTGATACAATTGCAAGATGGTTATTTAGCCGTTGTTATCAAACTTTGCAGTAACCAAAGATCTCCCAAATACGTCACAACAGTTCTGATATTATCTTAATCTAGTTTTTATCTGACATACATCTTCTCGTGCAAACTTTCTCATTCTTTCTATCTTTCTTGTGCCTCTCGGAATAGCATTGTCTTGATAACCGGCGCTATACAAATGCCTATTATTATTATTATTATTATTAAAGCGGATTCAGATAATCAGCTCTAGACAACTTCAACTCATCCTTAACAAGCCAAATGTAACCATGGTCAAACTCTTTATCATTAAGGCTCTGTATAATTTATCTCAAAGCTCATATTATGCAGTTCCGTGCCATTAATTTCATGATATGAATTCACATCCCAATCCTGACGCAACTTTATTTTTTTCAAAATATCACATAAAAACAAAATCAGTTGTGACCTATTATATTCAGTATAGTTTAAGTCAATGACATTACTTCAAACATGATCAGTGGCGGATCCAAGGAGGGGGCCCGGACCCCTCAACCTGGGGGAAAAAACTGGTAAAAACACGTTAATTTTACCTTTATTTGATGATGGGCCCTGGGCCTCAAGGGGGTTCGATTTTTTTAATTTTCGAGGGCAAACAAAAAAATTAGTATTGCTCACTACCCCCCCCCCCCCCCTCCCTCTTATTCACCGGCAGGCTGTTTCGCCGCTAAATATTTTCTCACAAATTGGGCCCCCTCCCATGCCGCCGGCTGGATCCGCCCCTGATCATGATATAATAACATTTCCTTACCTTGAGGTTCAAGTCTGCACCATGCATAAGCAGATAATGTGCACACTGAAAGAACTTTTCGCCATATGCCAAAAAGAGACATGTGACGCTCTCCCGGTTGACGGCATTCACATCAGCCCCTTGATCTAGAAGGTATTCCACATTTTCGTATTTGTTGCTTCCGTTTGGAATGGGTGTATGAAGAAACAGATTGGTGATCATTTGTTTAACCAAAAACGATTTAGTGGATTACAACTTGAACATAGGTAGGAAGCACAAAAATCACTGGACAATTCGAGTCCATTTTGTTTGCAGAACATTGCGTCGTTCATGAAGAAGAGCTATATATTTACCCGAAAAATAAATATTGAAGTCTCCAACCTGGCAACGCAGAATTCATTTAATAACCATTTTCTTTTTTTCATGTACAAAGCGGTATTTACCTTTTGACTTGTTGTGATGTTCATTCACATTTGTTTGTGTCACTTAATCAACTTTTTTTCCTTCAAAACTATGAAATGGTGTAAAAGGCAAAAAGCTGTTGCCAATTTGAGAAGGGAAAGCTCATTCATTATAAACTATTCATTTAAACAAGCCAGCCGTCATATTTAAAGAATGGAATGGATAGAATATCAGATATAAAGTAAGTTGCACAGACATTCTTGAGACAAATGACTCTGCAGAAGAATATGCTTGATGGAATGGTTCGTAGGGAGGGGAGAGGTCTACATCACATCGCGCCAGCGGGTATGGGGCAGTTGACCGAAGGCTCGCGAGACCGAAAAGCATATTGTGTAGTTATACGACAAACAGGACATATGTTTGAGTACACATATTTGGCTATTGATTGTCATATTTTGCGAACGTAATTCTCGGTGCTTATGACCCTTCATCTAATAAGTAGACTATATTATTATTGGTCCCTAGGCATACCAAGGTTTATAGTCTATTTTATGAAACGATTCGGGCCAGTAAATTAAGAAGTCACTTCATTTTGATGACGAGTTGATGATTAGAATTTGGAATTGTACACAGTCGAATGTGAGGAAAATGTCGATACCTTTTCGTATATAGTTTAAACTTTTTCTGTGATACTGGCTGCTTTAAATGCTCAAATATTGCATCTACTTAGCTAAAAGACCGAACAATTTAAAATGCTGATTTTTTTTTTTACCACGCTTAAATTTACTCGCCTAAATTCAGACCTCGACGTCAAGTAACGCCTGGCTGGGATGATCCCTAGGGAGTGGAGATTATGCATACAGTGTGTGCGGGCAAGCACTGAATCCAATGATCGGGGTAATAGTATATCTGTAAAGCGCTTAAAGACTTTTGTATTAAGCGCTATATAAACAGAATATTGTTATTATCATTAAAACACGTCTTTTTTTTTACATCCATCTTCATTCTGCTATAAACACCACATTTTTTGCCTAGTTTTACTAATATGAAACGACAAAGACTACATTCTTTTGGGTATTATGATTATGATTTACTATCGCGTTTTATTTGTTAAAGAAATAACTTTACTGTTATTTTCAGCTCGTCTTCTGTTTAAATTCAACAGGTCGGGCGACAGAGCTTTCGATTTAGACACCGGACGTCGCTTACTACGAGGAACTGGAGCGTGGAGACGTTGCGCTGCTCACGTCCGTTGCGGCAGTAGAGCGCTTTCGCAAAGACGACGGGAGAATTCACTCAACAGAGATCAGTTAACGTATGCAGTTCGGATTCTGTCTATTGAAATACTATCATTCTTATCAGGTGAATGAAATAATTTGTATTGAGACACATCACAAAGACTTGTGCAAATTTGGTTACATTACGTAAGTGCCTATTGTACGGCGATACAGCTCTTCCGTCGTGTTTAGAGAACGAACGCTATACAATCAGGGCCGTAGCCATAGTTTGATGTTTGGGGGGCACATACATGTAATTGATCGACGTCCTGGGGAGGGGTCTAAAAAGTTCAACCGATCTTGGGAGGGGGCACGTGCCCCCCCCCCCCCCCACCCCCTGGGCCTGTATATAATTATGGCCGAGAGAGGCCGTGAAAATCAACAAGACGGAGAAAATTCAGGTTCGAGCATGCTCAGATTCATTGTTTCGCTCGGTAACCCTCATCTTTATCATCCGCCGTATTTGCGAAAGCGCTCTATATACAGGTTACTTATGAAGACGCGAGCATAGTATAGGACGATGTCGCATGAGGGAATTCTCCCATCGTCTTTGCGCTTTCGTTGGTCACGTGACCATTTTTGAGATCAGGTGCTTAAATCAGGTACTAAATTCACAGTGCGCGAAAATCTGCTACGAAGAATAACATAAGGGATGATATAAATCGAAAGTTAGAAATATAAAAACAAAGAATAACATAAAAAGAATGTTATAAAAAGGAGGGAAAAGGGTTGCGTAAGTAAAAAAATAAAAAAGGAAGAGGAAATAATTTAATGATAAAAATAAATAATAAATTAAAAGAAGGTGATAGAAGGAAGAAACAAAGAATAACATAAGGAGAGACAGAAAGAGTAAGTGGCAGCATGATAAAAACAAAGAATAACATAAGAGAAGGTGATAGAAGGAAGAAACAAAGAATGACGTATAAAGGAAAGACAGCAAGAGATAGTGGTAGAATGATAAAAACAAAGAATAACATTTTAGAAAAAGTGATTAAAGGAAGAAATAAAGAAAAACATGAGAAAAGACAAAAAAGGAAAATGAGAGAAGGAAAACAAAAAATAAAATGACGAATGATAGAAAGAAAAAAATGGTAGAATAATAATCGAAGAATAGAGAGAAAGAGAAATTGATGTATAAAAGAAAATTCAAAGATATGAAAGAAGATGAAAGATGGAAAAGTAGAGAAAAGAAAACTATAGAAATTACTAAATACAACAGAAGATCGTTCGTTCGTGTCTCCTTAGATCAAGATAGTTATGTAAAGTTCCTTAATTAGAAGTAAATTAAATTAAATTAAGTTCTTCCATCGCTCGATTGCTGCAATGGCCGTTTCATTAACAAGGGACAGGTCTTCATCTGTGCAACCCGTTCCGCCGCACTGCAAGAGGTGGTCCATCGTCTGAGTCTCTCCGCAGTCGCAGAGAGTATCTCCTTCAGGGGCATAGCCCCATCTTGCCATATTGACCTTACACCGCCCCATTCTCGTCCGCATTCGATTTAGGCATTGCCACTCCGGCCACTTCAGGTTAAGACCTTTGATGAGTACGGGCTTGGCTGATGGTGGAGGATTCTGTTCAGGTGGTGGGACAGAATCGAGGAAGCTGTGTCGGGATATAAGTCGTTTGTGGGGTTGTAAGTATCCGTGTAGCATGTGTCTGTCATCTGTCGCCTGCTTCATCCGTTCCTTTAGGCAGGTGTTAGTGCGCCTTTGGTTAGGAGATCCAATGCCAGCGAGGTGATATATCTCCTCAACTTTTGTTGGTTTCAGGCAGCCTGTTATCTTTCGATATGTGTTATTGAGTGTGGTGTCAAGCTTCTTCACATGGGCTGATCTGCTCCAAACTGGGCAAGCATATTCTGCGGATGACATGCATAGAGCAACAGCTGCACTTTGTACAGTTTTGGGGTCAGCGCCATAGTGTGAAGATGCTAGCTTCCCGATGATGGCATTTCGAGATTCTACTTTGCCTATTGTCTTCTCGATATGTTTCTTGAATGATAAAGTACGATCGAGTTTTACACCTAAATACACTGGACGCAATGTTCCCGGAACCACCGGTAGGTGGCGCACCACACGACTAGGGCTTTAACGGAACACTCTCAATTACTTTCGTAGTAAAATACCAGGTAATGACCTAAAATGCCCCAGATATGTATGTTGTAGCCAACATTTTGACATTGTATCGCATGGAACGCCTTAGAATGGTTTCAAGAGGGTTAAAACGCCGAAAAAACATACGAAACAGTATATATCTGAGCCAAAAAGTGAATTTTAATTTTTTATTTAGTAGACCTGTGACGTCACACAAAACGTCATCTTCGGCATCATAGGTCTTGGAAGCAACGTCTTCGGAAGCATTCGGATGCTCGGAAATGTCACCCAAACAAAGTTGAAAGTTCAAGATGATCATGAGGCAAATGGCATCAATGATGGGTAAGTGAAAATGTGATTTTTTTCTTCAAATTGATACAAAATTTGAGCGATTTTGAGCGAGTAACTTTTTAACTGTTTAGATTTTACACTACTCGAATCATTATTCGCTACGCAAAAGTGTAAATGTAGAAATCGCGTGAACTTGACCAGATTATTTAGCATGTTGGCGCTTAAAATTAAAATGCCATGCACATGGTCATGGGAAAGTGTACCCACGTAGATCTAGTCCCTGCACATGTTATGATTCTTATTTCGCGGCGCTGAAAATCGACCTGTATTGCCGGACACCGTGTTATGTCTATGGCGAAACGCAAAAGTCGCGAGTCGCGCGAGAAGAAAATGCACGGAAAACAAATAGCAAAATGACATTCTCAAAACAAACTTGACAGCCATTCACTTTGCACGGGCATTAGGAAAATTGGATTATTTCATGAAAAAGGCATGTATTTGTCACTCATACGTTAGGCTAAGTTAGATGTGTAAATTTTCTAATTTTTTTTTTGTGTTCTTACATTTCTTGATCACCCCACTCGACTTGCACATTCGATACGTGTAGTCCCGCGCGTAGAACGCGCGTCCGGTAATTTAATAGTGTCCGGTAATACCATGCGTGGGCATACGTGTTCATCTCGTATGACGGGGGCCCTATTACCATTACCGTCCACAATTATTTCAGGTCCTCAATTTGTCGATCAAAACATGAAATGTACGAGTAGGTTTATGATAAAAAAGAAACTTCTGTATTTCTATTCCCTGGAATGGCACTCCGTATCAACCTACCAATTTGTTTATATCGCTGTTCAAAATGACCCTAACCTTGTCGTAGTCTTCTTTTTCGTGCTCACAAAATCGGCATCATGAGAGGTTGTATTTCCGGACGGGTTGAGTACCCGGACACCGCGCATTAGAACGGCGCAATACGCGTCGGGGAAACATCGCGCGCAGTTGCAAACAGACACCCGGTGACGCAGCTGTTATTTTTCTTCGCATAAATCTTGATTTTGCATGGAAATTCTAATGCTGATTATTTGGAAATTACGTTTTTTGGCAACATATTCTGAAAAAACGCACAAAATTAAGTGTCCGGTTACTCAATTATGTTTTTTGGCAACATATTCTGAAAAAACGCACAAAATTAAGTGTCCGGTTACTCAAGTCCCCACCCTACCTATTACCGTCCAAAATGTCCTTGAGGTGTTGTTAGGTCAGTCCCCTCATACAAAGGACAGACATCATTACCAGCATATTTTCATGCGCGTGAATTCACGTCGACCGGGCAGGATATGAACTATTGCTTGTCAGGCGGATTCCTGACTAGGAGCTCTCCATGTTTGTGCTCACCGAGATCTTAACACGATATTAATGAACATTTACATCACATATACAACCATTTTTTACTTACGATGTCAGTGTTTTCAAGCAATTTCTGTCCATAACGGGCATCGCTTGAACACTTCTTCTTCGTAGGGAACTGCTGAAACTGAATGCGCATGCACGATACTGTAATAGACATGTATACTCTTGAACTTGGCGTATTTATGCATACATTCTATATTAATAATTTACCAGTGTCTTTCAAAGACTACTTCAAAAGGCGCTCTGATACTTACCATTACTAAACAACACAAAATAATGATCTTTCTCATACACTCAATAAGAAAGCTTTCTCTGATCATGGTATACAAGCAGCCGGCCTAATCCTTTCGAATTCACTCCCTAAACTAATCAAAGAATCAAAAAATACAAAACACTTTTCGAAACCTACTTAAACGTTAGCTGATTAGTAATTATGAGTAATTTCTTTAGAGCATGTCCACATTTGTCTTGTCGTAATGGTTTTTGTCAGAGTCTTTTTTACGCGTTCAACTTTTGTTAATTGTTTCTTTTTTCTGTGTATATCATGCATTGTATACATATTTTTGTAAAAGTGTGGGCTACTTTCGGGCCTTACTGGCTCTCCGGCTCATTCCTCCATTGTCAGTCTTTGTATTTTACTGTTATTTTGAGGTGTTTAGGTCTATATTTTATCATTGTAAATTTTGTTGGAAACAAGGAAAATCAGCCATTTTGACAAAAAAATTGGATGAAAAGTTGCGAGTGCAGTGAGTGAACGAGAAGCTGAGAACAAATAATTTCCATGTTTTTTAATCGAAAAATTTAATGTCAAAAACACAATAAAAAATGCTGACTGACCGACCCTCCCTGGAAGGTTTGACCGCCATTTTTTTTGTCACCTAATAGGTATAATTTTGTGGAAAATGGATGTGTATTAACAAATATTAGGGCGTGTGAAATCACTTTCACCTTTGGGGCTATTATACATGTAAGACTATGTATTTCACCATAAATTTACCTCTGCACCTCTGACAAATTTGTTGTAGGCCAGAGCATATGAAAAAATATGTTACAAACAACACACTCACTTGGCATGCTTTGTTGTCATTGGTTGCAAAATCTTGCATTTTCCTTTAAAAGGTCATTTTACCAATTAAAAATTATTTAAGGTTCTCATAATTTTGTAGACTTTAAAAGAAAAAAATCCAACTACCCATAACACACATTGTGTAATACCAACATCTCAAAAGTTACTGCTGGCTACTTGAGTGCACATAGCAATCAGTGATTCTTAGTATAAATTGCTCTCATCATGACTACCACTGGTACACTCATAGTCATCTTCCCTATCCTTTCCACTTTCAGCAATATGTCGCTATAGTTTCTCAGAGTATGTGACAAGGACCATGCCGATTGTCTTTTTTGTGTGTGGAATACATTGTAAATCTGCCACCTTGTACTGACACTTTACAATTAAATATAAACTTTTGGTAAATGTTTTCCATGGAAGATCATTTGTTATGTTCATGTGATAGTCTTCAACCGCATGCGTCTTCAACCGCATGCGTCAACGCTACCCAAATCTAATTTGGGAGGACTTCGGACAATTTCACCCATGAACAACTCCAGCCAATGGGAGTACAGACACTATCCCAACATTCACTTCCAACATCAAAATCAGTAGGTGAGAGGATGTATTCCCCGTATGGGTAATGCATCCTCTCACCACCAGAATCCTTCATCAACAACAGTCATCCTCCAAGCACAGGAACATTACACAAAATTATGTGCAACATCAAAACAGTTCAAGACATGTACCAGTAGGCCTACATTAAAATCCCTTCAGCATGCCTTCAACAAACACTGCATGTAGCCAAAGTAATTGTACCTGTTGATTTTGCTAACACCTTAATCTTTTAATTATTGTCCAACACTAGCATTAACCTGTAACTCATACCCCCAAATCTTCGGTTGTTCATCATTTTCCTCATGAACAGGGGGATGGTAGTCCAAAGCAAAAGTCACATCTTGGTCGTCTCGTTATAAAGAAGTCCTTGGGACCCATGAAATTGTTTCTTTATAACGAAATTTCTTTTTATCAGGGCTGCCAAAACAATAGAATACAAAGGAAATCCAAGATATGGGACCAGAGATTTTACTTCTTTAAAATGAAATTTTGTTATATCAGTGTTCTTTATAACGAGAGTGCACTGTAAGTGAATGAGGGAACAACTTCTTGAGGGGAGTGTACCTGTAAGGGCATTCCAATACTGCCACGACACTTCCCCCTATACTCCTCTCGAGAGGTTGTTCCCTTGTTCCAATACTTCACTTGAGAGTGATGACATACATCATATGTGAATGAGGGAATCGCCATTGTGAAGGGAGTGTACTTCCTCCTGGCCCATACATGTACTCCTCCACCAATGCTTCACGTTTGGACCATCATTGATAAAAAAAAATAGTAATTATCTTAAATAATGTATATACTTTGGAGGTCAACAGACTTTTCCTAAATATAAACGTTACACTTATGTCAGACCACTCAACACACGGTCCATGGTGTCATTGTCTTTTATTGGTCTCTGCCACGGGCGGGGAGGGATATCTTATCCACATTCTTAACATCCTGCATATCCTTCACCTCTAGAACACTATGTACAGTGCACTCTCATTATAAAGAAGTCCTCGGGACCCATGAAATTTCTTTATAATCAAATTTCTTTATACATGTATCAGGGTTGCAAAAACAATAGAATACAAAGGGAATCCCACATATGGGACCAGAGATTTTACTTCTTTATAATGAAATTTTGTTATATCGGTGTTCTTTATAACGAGAGTGCACTGTAAACGTTTCTCCACCACATTATCGCACATCAAATAAGCACAATTCCAACACGTAAAAAAAAAACCGAAGCGCCCTACGAAGTTATTTAGAATTTTCATTATTGTTGGGATATCCATGCATAATAGGATTTGCACATGTCTATACCCATCATGCTTCCACCCCCCCCCCCCCCCCCGGATGCACCACAACATGTATAAATCTACAGGTAGCCCCTTTCATCTGGCCAGACGCAACACATGGCATCTATCTCTAGTTCCGAAAAACTCTGGATGCTCGCAGTGGTTAAGTTGCACATTGTTCCACTTTAGCTTCAGTTCTCTCTTTGCCTTCCTGTTCTTCAAGTGTAAAACACACACCTGAGTCTTGGATGGGTTTGCCCGTAGGTAGTTTGCTCTGTAGTACTCCGAAAGGCTTGCGAGCGCTGTGTTGAGATGGAGTTCAACAGCTTCGAAGGTACTATGCTGGGCTGTGATGCAGGTGTCATCTGCATACATGAAGTTTCGGGTGTTCTCTGTTGAAGGGATGTCAGCAGTGTAGATGTTGTAGAGTGTTGGCGCCAGGACGCCACCCTGGGGGAGACCGTTTTTCTGTTTCCGCCATCTGCTCTTCTGCCCATCAAGTTCGACAAAGAAGCGTCTGTTCTGCATCATCTTCTGAATGAATCTGGTGAGTTTGAGGTCATTTGTGATGTCATGAAGTTTTGTCTGTAGCCTTTGGTGATTGACAGTGTCATAAGCCGCAGATAAATCCACAAATACTGCACCTGTGATGAGGTTGTTCTGAAAACCGTCTTCGATGTGTTGGGTCAGGTTGAGAAGTTGTCCCGTGGTGGATTTTCCTGGTCGGAAACCTGCCTGCTCACAGTTCAGTTGGCTGTCAACGTGAGGCCCAATTCTGTTGAGAATAAGGCGTTCAAGCAGCTTGTATGTTTGGCACAGGAGCGAGATCGGTCGAAAATTCTTGGCTTCGTTCGAGTCCTTTCCTGGCTTGAGGATAGCGACGACTTTGGTTCGGAGCCACTGTTTTGGGACACAGGTGTTCTCGATGCAGTTGTTAAACATGTCTAGCAGCCATTTCTGTGCTACAGAGCCCAAACAAAGTTTGCTCCGATCTGCTCCGATCTGATGTCATCGATGCCTGCCGCCTTGTTGACGTGTAGCGTGGAGATACCTTTCTGTAGTTCTTCTTCAGAAATAGGTCTTGTGAAAAGAGACATGTTCTGGTCAACTCCAGGTAGTTTGTGCCTGTGTGAATTAGTCGTCTTGGGGGCCTTTCCATTTTTCAACAGCTGATTTGCTACTTCGTCAGCCGTAACATTATAATGCTGTTGAGCTCTGGTGCTGTCAATTCCGAGCTTGCGTATGGTGGCCCACGCTTTCCTGCTGCTGTGTCTTAGGTCTGTTGTTTCAATCATGTGCTGCCACATCTGCCTATGTCGTTGAGATATCCTTGATATAAGCTCTTCTCCAAGGTTGATGGTATCCTCTGAGAAGGCATCTGTGTCGTAGGCTGTGGTGTAGTTTGCCAGAAGCTGACTTGATTCCTCATCAATGCCTGGAATGTATGTCGTGCGGCAGCCTCTTGGGATATGTCTACGTGACACCTTCTTGACTATATCTATGAAGGATTCATAGTTCTTTGGATCTGCAGGGAGATGTGTTAGGGCATGATCAAGGTGTTCGGTGAAAGCAGGCCAGTCTGCCTTAGCAAAGTTGAACCTGCGCTTGAACGGGGTCTTGTTTGGTGTGATAACTGCAGTCAGTTGAATGCCGATGGGTCGGTGTTGGGATCTTGGAATCGGCTCAGCTACAAACTTACGACTGGTGGGAGCAAGCAGCCTGCTGCAGAAAACTAGATCCGGGTTGTAACGTCTCTTCCAGCGGGCACTGGCGAAAGACTTTGGGAGCTTTGGATCGTGGATTAGTTTTAGGTCGTTGTTTTGGGCCCATGTTTCAACTAGTGCTCCATCATCTCCAGTAGTATCATATCCCCATTGCGTGCTATGGCTGTTGTAATCGCCAATTACAATATGCCTATTGGTAGTGGTAGAAGGATACGAAAAACTTATGTTTGGTGGCTTGTAGATGGAGGAGATCGTTAGTCCTTTGATTGTCACATTCAGCACTTCGATGTCGTTATTGTGGGTATAGGATGTAGAATCCGGTCTGATCTTCTCGTTCGTGAAGATAGCACTTCCATATTGGCGATGTGGCCGCTCGATGGCAAGCTTCATACCCTTGATCTTGGGCCGTGGATTTGTTTGTTTGTTTGTTTGTTTTATTTCCGTATAAAAGACATGCATTCAGTAATATAATAACAAATAGAATAATGAATAACAAGATAAAATAAACGGCTGGATAGCCCATATTCAGCGGTATCATTATGATACCGCTGGTCTTCCATGGGGACCAGAAATGATACAGTAAAACAATACAATAAATAACAATATACATTAACAAACGACAAAGAAAAACGACAAAGAAAAATGGCAAAACATAAATTCTCAAGCAAAATATAGTAAGAAATTAAATATCCAGGACAGACAGTATAGAGAAAGGAAACTGGTATTTATAGAAAGAGAATTGTGTGAAGTAAACTTATAAACAACTCAAAAGTCTCTTGAATGAAGACAATGTATCACAGTTGCGTAACGCCAATGGTAATCCGTTATACAATACTGAGCCTCTATATACAAAGGTTCTTTTACAGTAATTTGTCCTGGGTTTAGGAAGGGCAAGATTAAATTGACTACGAAGTGAGTATCTAGTAACTCTAAAAGAAACATTTTCATTTATATAATTAGGAGTCAGGCCATGCAGTATTTTAAACATCATAACGTGCATGTGTTTAGTACGCCGTAGGGACAAAGTATCCCATTTTAGGATATCATGCAATTGTTGATTGGATATATATGACTGCCGATTTATCTTCAAAATGATCCTCCCCGCTCTATTCTGTAGTTTCTGTAACCGATCAAGATATTTATCAGAAGATGACGACCACACATTGTCTGCATACTCAAAATGCGGGAGAATAACAGATTGATATATAATTTTCAAATTCGTTTCATTTACATAATGTCTCAATCGACCAAGAAATCCAACCATTTTTCCAATTTTCTTACACATGTTTTCAATATGAATGTTCCATTTCAATTCTGAGTCAATGATTACCCCTAGGTATTTTGTGTTATGCATTTGGATTATATCTCTCCCTCGAACTTTCAAAACTAATTTATCTTGTTTTTTTAGCAAATTTTTTGTTGCAATTAACATACCCACGGTCTTGCTGTAGTTAATCTTCAGTTTATTCCGAGATATCCATGTATCTAATCGAGCTAGTTCCTCGTTGAGAACTGACTGTACAACAGACGGATTCTTATGGGAGTAATATAACACAGTGTCATCAGCATATAGATGTATTTTACATTTTTCAAAAGAATGAGGCATATCATTAATAAATATGACAAACAATAAAGGGCCTAGTAGAGAGCCCTGCGGCACCCCACCAGTCAATGGTAATGCATCAGAAACTACATCATTAATACAAGTCACTATCTTTCGATCAACCAAATAGCTCCTGAACCATTGGAGCGATTCACATGTGACGCCTATTAGTAAGAGCTTTTGTAACAGTATCTCAGTATCCACCAAATCAAATGCTTTTTGTAGATCAACAAAGACTGACCCTGTGTATTGTCCCTGGTCCATTGCGTTTAACCAGTCGTCGGTCACCTTGACAAGCGCAGTACACGTTGAATGTTTCTTTCTGAAACCAGATTGGTGAGCAGATATAATATCGTTTACATTTAAATGTTGAATGAGTTGTTTCTGTATCATTCTTTCAAGAAGCTTTGAGATGCATGGCAATAACGAAATGGGCCTATAATTATCTGGGTTATACTTGTCACCCTTCTTATGCAACGGTATAATTTTTGCTATTTTCCATACGTCAGGCACAACCCCATCTCTGATTGATTTATTTATCAAATATGTTATTGGTTTAATAATTTCATCAGCGGCTAACTTAAGAATAAATTGAGAAATACCATCTACTCCAACCGATTTTTTATTTGGGAATTTCCTTAATTCGTTTAATACCTCATCTTCGGTAACAAAAGAAAGTTTAAAATCTTGTTTTAGATTAGGCGATACTGGATTGTCCAGTCTAGAATTTACATCTTGCTCTGACGAATCAACATTCAAAGTGTCAACAGCGACATTTGCAAAATGGCTATTAAATTTGTTTGCTGTTTTCAAGACATCTCCTTCAATAATAGGAATTGACGATGAAGAGCGACTGTTAGGGACTATGGATGACAACAACGTCCAAGATTTACTACGATTTTGATTTCCAGTTAAATTTTCACAGTAATATTTACGTTTAGCTTTTCTAATTTCAGCTGTAACTTTATTCTTTAATTTCTTGTAATTTTTCCACAATTCACCATCTTGTTTTGACTTTGCTTTGTCTTTCGTTTTGTCCCTTTCATCCATAAGACTAAATATAGGTTCATCTATCCATGGCGAATGTTTTTTCCTTACTCGCTTTGTCTTTAACGGCATGTGTTTATCCACAACTTCTAACAGCAGCTCTTCCCATTTACACACAGCTTCATTCAACTCATCAATACGTTCTATAACCTTCCAATTATTATTTTGTAAGTCAGACTTAAATAGTTCATTATCAATCCCTTTTGATTTTCTAAAAGTAACATATTTTACAGAACTTTGTATCTGAGGAGATTTCCATATCAAATAACTCATGGAATGGTCGCTCAAACCATTATGAATTACACCAAATGACTTAACTTTTTCATCATAATTAGTTAACATGTGATCAACCAAAGAGGCACTATTGTTAGTTATTCTTGTATATTCGGCCGTATTGATCTGGTTCATACAATATATATCATTAATTTGAATATATTTCTTGGTTGCACCTTCTAATGGGATTTTCAAAGTATTACAGTTTATATCACCCATAACAATAATAGGAAAATTAAGACCATTGGCATACACTAAAAAGTCTTCATAATCAGTGAGTATCTCCGCTTTAGAATTCGGAGGTCTGTACCAATTAAAAAATACAATGGGACTGGCGTTTTTCTGCCGTATCAATAATGCAATTGCTTCCATTCGCGATAATGAACTATGTTTCAAAACTTCATATCCAAAGCTTTCATGAATATAAGTCAGTACACCTCCACCGTTTCTATTACGGTCCTTACGGATAACATTGTAGTGAGGTATCTGGATTTCACACTCGAATATATTGTCATCCAATCTAGTTTCATTCAAAGCAAAAACATGTATCACATTTTCACACAAAATAGCCTTAATTTCATCATAATATTTTAAAAGACTAACAACATTCAGTTGTAAAAATTTCAAACCTTTACCGCATAGTTCATTATATTTCACACTTTTACTTGAAACATGAGGATAGATGTTTGCCATACATTAAAACAAAGAAACACAAATATAACAAAAATATAATATAAATACTCCTTATAAAAGATAAAATATATCAAATATATCAACGATTCTGTATTGTGCACACCACAACAAGACGCATTGGCCCGTATTCTGAAGTCGTGTCTAACGCCTGTTTAACTAAACAGTTGTCTAAGTCCTGTCTAAGTCCCGTCTAACTTTAGACTCGAAGTCGTGTCTAACTTTTTTCGTATTCTGAAGTCGTGTTTAAATAAAGTTAAACACGAAGTCCTGTCTAAGTCCTGTTTAACTTTAGACAACTGCGAGGGGTTGTTTAAGTCCTGTTTAAGGGCGCGATTCTGCTGCTTTTCAACGTCTACGGTACACTCTACTTGCTGACCCCGAACTTGCGGGGAGAACGATGGTACGTGCATCCTATACAATTTCAAATACATTTTGCAGAATTTTTTCTCGTGTAGCCTGATTTTTTTTCTCGATAATATTAACTATTCTTATCTAATGGTGACATCTTGGAAATTCCATAATCTATAATAAACTAACCATTCTGTTGGAGAAGTTTCTTTGCTGGTTCTTCCGAGCACAGAGGCACTGATAAGTGATATTATTAGTGCGTTTGTGTACAGTGTACGTGTAGTACACGTACGTCACAGTGCAATACATGCATGCAGCGCAGTCTAGTCATTACGTCGCGATCACATCACCATGGTACCAGCACGCGCACAGCTAGGCACGCGCACAGCTAGCTGTGCGCGTTAATTTATTTATCCGGTGCGCGCACGCATGCGCATTGGGTCTATCGTCAGAATTAACGCCTACTGGGCATGCGCAGAAGTCGTGATTGAAAGTTAAACAAGACTTGCGCAGAACTTAAACAGTTGTTTAGTTAAACACCACTTAGACAGGACTTAAACAGTTGTTTAGTTAGACGAGACTTAGACACGACTTCAGAATACGAAATTTAGTTAAACAGGACTTAGACACGACCTCGCGTCTAAGTCCTGTTTAAGTCTTGTCTAACTAAACAGTTGTTTAACTTTAGTCGTGGCTAAGTTAGACAAGACTTCAGAATACGGGCCATGAAGTTTAACCAACATTAATCATAACACGCAATTGATTAAGCACCCGAAGAGAATTAAGGTTTAAAGCTGGGCGTAGAAAAGATAATTATAGGCCAGGAATTGCTCTTCAAGTCTTTATCGAATACAATCACATGCTCCCAATATAACCGGGAGGCAGTGAGAGACAATTATTATATAATATATAGCTGCCGCGGTGAGTCTCTTGAAGACATAGCACATCGCAGTTCATTTGTTTGCACATATGTGCAAGGACTTCCTCCTTGGCATCTGATATACCTTCGGCGTTCCATGATAGCACCGTCAGGGCCGGTCGTGAGAGGGGTCCCTCAGCGGAATTGCTCTGGGATGCTGCTCTATTGGGCATTTTCATTATGTTATGTTGGTCTTGATCTTAATCGTAATCTTAATATTACTCTAAGTCTAAGTCTAAATTATTATTATTCTCAATCTTAATCTTAATCTTGATCTTCGAAGTAGTTGCTACAACCGGCCGTGTCAGACACGTTGCCCCGGGGTGCGAGATAGGACTCTTGTTGCGTGCCCCCACTTAACACAATTATACAATAACGAATAACATTTCACTTAATTACAAGAATGAAGCAATTAAAATTACTCTCATGCTACGGGGAAGAAAGAAAGAAAGAAAAAAAAATGTATATAAAAAATTATGTATATAATTATGTACTATATATTATGAACCTATATGGTAATGCAGCAGAATTAATGATAGTCTATCATATATATTTTGAGGAGGTATCAGCAAGGTAGACTAAAATATAAAAAAGATAAAGACGTATGACATAAAAAGAATATAATCGAAATGTCCGACTAAGTTCCGTGGCACAAACTCGGCATTATTGGACAAACTATTATTGGATAAACCTAACAATTATAAAGCTTGGTCTTGTTGCTCTGTTCGCCAGCAGTTTAAGGATATGAAACCCCGCGGCACACTACTCACAAAAGCTCTAACAAGCCAAGCTTATACAGAGCCTACAAGTAAAATAATGCCGCGTATGTACCACTCACCCAACCGGTTCAAGAGCAAATTATGATTAACGTAAAAACAGGAAAAATAAAAAACAATAAATACCGAATTGTTAACTAAATAATATTAATATTATCAATATCAGCACTCAAACACACCCAACGCACATATCAGTACAAAGCGTAACAAAATGCATACATCTATAACATGCATACATGGATATATATATCTCCACAAATCCAGTAATATGTAATTATTATATTATTTATATTATTTCATATTAATAGTAACATAAATGTGCATATCTTAGCATATATATTCAAGTAAAGGATATTCAGGTGACGTCACGTAGACAACTCTGATGACGTCACAATTGAAAATTGAGCCACAGCTGACTTTGTTGCGCTGCGCGTTGATAAGACTTGTTGGATGCGTTCCCAGCGTATACGCCTGTTACTATGACTTTGAAGTTTGATGACAAAAACAACGCTATGATGATTTGAAATAATAATCCTTTTCCAAAAAACAAATTTAAGATTTAAAAAAACGATGATAAAACTATAAAATGATGATTCAAAATAAAAATCAAAGATCCCAAAAGACTCAATACACTGAGCTTTTGAAAAAGATATATTTTTTATTATTAATTGCTTCCCGGAAAGCAGGTGGATGGCCCGTTTTACCGGAGCACCACCAGCACACGTCACTGAAAATATCAACAGAAGATGAAATTACAACAATGATTGTATATAAGAATTAAAAAGAACCGAGTTTATACCGAGTCGTCTGGAAGTTTGATCAGGGATACCGATGAAACTGCACTCACGTTGACGTTTTCACGACGACGGGGATTCGCGGAATTTGCCCCGACTCCCGTCGTGTGATTTTGAAGGCGAACGTGGGTCCAGAAGCTCGCGCATGCGCAGGGGATAAATATGACGTCACACGTCGTAGCCCACGTCGGGTGCCTAAAACGAAATCTCGCTATTACCATGTCACAATTGGCACCGCTTTCTTCTAATTTTAAGTTTGAAGAAAAAAAAGAAAAAATTCTTTGTAATATTATCTTTCCAACCATATAAAACTCGTTTAGATTGATCAATGTTAGTCCCTCTCCCCCCCCCCCCCTCCCCCGCGTATCCGAGGTGTAAGACCATCACATGTTTGCCGAGCGAAAGTTTTTGGAGAGATGATTCAGTTTAGCTATGGTCACAACTCAGAGCAGAAACCGACCGACCGATTAGGTCCCTGTTCGGTCGCCGCTGGAATTTAGGCATCGCCCAACGATTTTGTTTTGGAGAAGTCGAGCAGGCTGTAGAGCCCCAGCGGTGCCTGGGCGGTACCCTGTCGATTTCCCGTCGGTTGCCGGTCAATTTTAGGTCAAAACTGGGCGAAATCGGAGAGCTTCTCCGGGTGGCGTCACGAGCATACTTTGTCCGGCGAGTGAAAGTGAGCTAAAACTTTAGCAGCGACCGAGTGATGCCCTAAAAACAAGCGGTGCCCGGGCGGCCCCCGCTGGGTGCCTGGGCGAAATGGGCTCAAAACTCGCCGCCCGGCCGCCGAGCATGCTACTTTTAGGTAATGTGACCATAGCCTTTAAGAACTGTGTCGCCTCTAGTCACTGTCATCGTCCACGCACTTAATACAATGCAAAGTGGTGAAATCATACCGGCTTCACAGAAATACCGGCTGCACAGAGATACGGGATATGTAACCTCTTGTGTGCACAGAGCATTACTGATGTATTTTCTTCAATTCTAATAGCAAGGGTCCATTTAGCTCCAAACGTTTTTATACGAGTGTCAAATGAATATGTGTGCATTTAGGATCATTCTGTATAATTATTTATTTGTCTTGTGAACGGTTCATTAATGGTATAAATAAAGTCAACCATACGCAGCCGAAATTTGTCCCATATAGATAACTTATGGCATATTATTCACACGCGCGTTCTCACTGAACCTCTTTCACATTCAGTCTCGCGGGCCTTCAGTCAAATGAACAGACCCTGCTAGTGCCTTTATGGAAAGAAAAATCATTTCAATTCATGCGAACTAACAAGTTTAGTTTCGATTATTATCAAATATTCGACAAAATAAAAGAATAACGTACAAATTAACGATCAAAACAGACTGACAAATTAAAAACTTGAATGTACAGCACTTTAGCCAAGAAGATGCATAAGATCTTTGTTTTAATTAAAAACGTGCGGGATGTGTAATTAAAAAAAATGAAAGATTCGGGTATTAGCATTACACGTACTAGGCAACACAAATTATCACTAGCTATTTATACAAAAATACTATCTTCTTTTTGTAAAACAAAAGAATATCTTACGCAAGTGTCGCCTGGAAAAGTGGCGTATAGCCGTTGATGTCAATGCTCTCAATAAAGGCCCCTTTCTCAATGAGCAACTTCATCATGTGTACATCGCCTTTACCTGCAATGTACCCTAACAGTGTCATGCCAGGACTGAGCTCGTAATGAATCTAGATGCCAAAAGACATGGAAAACTGCCATCAATCATCTTTTAATGGAAAATTGTTCCTCAACCCCCTTGTACAATAGGATGTGCTGTATCTATAACATCAATGCTTCATAATATCGCTTGGAGGAAACAGGACCCAGCACACACCTTATTCTTTGAACACACGCGTGTCATATCTAATATATAGATCGGCAGAACATGTGTTCCATTTTTAAAACTGATTTACCTTTTTTTTTTTCTTTATTTTCCTCCTTTCTTTTGGTTACAAACTTTGAAAACATAGAAACACCAACAAATTATGATAACCCTTTTTGATATTTTCTACCCCCTTCCCCATTTACGAAATTCTCGATTCGACCGTATAGTACCCACCCATTCTGGATGTATAGCCAATAATCGCTCCACTCCTTTGATATCACCTGTTTTTACAGCAATCAAGATGTCGCATTCAGGATCCTGCTTGATCCGGTCGGCATCTCGAGGCAAGGAAAAAATGTCATAAAAGGCTTGTAAAGAACACTCACGTAATCACGTTTCATGTTGTGAGTACTATCTTATATACAATTTATGTAATCCAGCGATTGACAACGTTTTAATATTCACGGTACACCTTTGAGAAATAAAAAGTATTTGCTTTTAAATGAATGTATCATTTAAAAAAAGATTCATTTTCGATATATGACGGGATTCGGACATCTCTCTGATAAAAAAAAAGATATTCTGGCACCTCATCGACTAACTGTGTGGGTATGCAGGCACCACACAGCCTCAAATCCTAATGTTTCTAAATGTTGCAAGAGAGCGGAGCGAGCGAGGAAAAAAGACACTCTATTCTGCCTATGGATAAAAAGTGGTTTCTAATATCTAGTTTTTAACGATATTGAGGTTAATTCCTTTTTATATCTAAAGTACTTTAATGACTTTCTCTCACTGCACCACTAAAGATGTCTTGCGGATTTCCAGGTTGTCGTGGTACCCCGGTTGAAAAAACGTTGATCCATTCTACGAAGTGTAGGGTTGACACTTTTTTTAGAGGCCGGTAAATCACGAATACACAAGTTTTTTCGAATACGCGACGTGACTATTTTTTTAATCTAACCCTACATATTTAATACCAAATATTTAAAATAAACAAGCGCTTGTTATTGAGACTAGTTATGACGTAGACATATTCGGACATGCATTTGTCATATATATACGGCCTGGTCATAATCCATGTATGTTGCATGTGCCGTTAAAGAAACAAAAAGAAAGAATGTGACACTGAAGGTGTACACGTTGTTGGTATAGTTTCCATTATTTTGTCACTTTGACTTTCTTATAGACTATTTGCCAGATATAGCATTTGAAGGTAATGTTGAGTCACGCAACCCATCACTTCCACGAAAGTACTTAAAACGTGATAACTTGATCAGCGGCGTAGCGTTGGCTCAGTCATTGGATGGGGGGAGGGGCCACTAGTCTTTCGTCTACTACATCAGCGTCTTTTCAACCTTTTTAGGAGTTAAACATTTTCGCGGCACTCCTTTCCAAAATTCATCAAGAGGATTTGTTTCCCATCCCTCGCATACATGGACGTAGGAACACACTTTCGGGTGAGGGCCGTTTGCCGGTAAATATTATATCTGGATCTCTAATATTAAAAGAGAGCACAAAAAATGGCTCTTTTATTATTGCAAACAGGTTATCCAGTCATACATATACATTATATATAAAATGCAAAATTATGCATTCCAATTGAACCATTTTGCGAGGATTGAAGCGAACGAGGGGGGGGGGGGCATTTTGTCGTGGTATAAATATTATGTATAGGCATAAATATTTTTAAAAATACAATAAGTGTGGTTATATGTGGGTGCCATCCTGCCCGAATCATGACGTTATTCGGGCAGCGACGTGCCTGAATATCGTCATATCATCATATAGGGATATGCATGGGCCTCGCTGTCTGAAATTATTCCGTTTCTGAATTTTGGAAAAATACACTTCACTATCCATAAAATGTTATTGTATACATTTGGCCATCTTGCGGTTACTAATACTCATGTTTCCATGAAGTTGACGTTATTCCAAAATATATCGTTATTTACCTCACTGCACCCTTATTTGAAAAACACTGTACAATATGTTAAAAGCTTCATGGGGAATATTGACTTGGTCGGGAAGGGATATACCGATTGCCCCTTTTGAATTGGGAACTTTTATATCGTTTAACAATGTTAAATCTGAGATGCATGGCCCTACGTGTTATCAGTGTCTGTGATATGATGTTATATTAAAGCCCTAAAAAAGCGCTTCAAAATGATCATGAAATGTCTCAAAAAATGAAAATCTAGAAGTGAGCGATTTTACCATACTCATTTTCCCCAATAGACTGTAGTGTTAAAAAAACCGTTAAAAAACGAAAAATGAAATTTCGATTTCCAATAATAATATCTTGTTAATCAGACAGGCGATCGGCTTGTAAAAGTCATGGGATTTCTGAATGACCTAAAGGTTTATAATTATAATTGCAAGATAAGCTAAATCCAGGATTTTATTTCAGAATATGAGGCAATTTCACTGAGTCACTTTAATGTGAAAAGGACATACATACAGACTTCCCCTGTGTCTGTTCCCCGTATGTCTTCTAGGCTTTTACTCCTATTTTCATTTATTTGTATATTTTGATATACGCTTCATCAATGACGCAGATCGGATCACGGCAGAGCAATTTTCGATTACCGTTTAATACTCCATGTACACCAAAATTAATTAAAAAACTATCATGTTGTCCCAAATAAACTGATTTACATAATATTATAATCTTTGAAGAGAGTTTTCGAGAAATCTTTCCTCATTTCCTTTTTCCTTTGTCTTCATCTCTTTCCCCTCCCTCTTAAGAAAGAAAGCACCGAGTAAGGATTGGGATTCAAGAGCATTTACCAATGTAAACCAGATATAAATGTACTTCATTCCTTTACATACATTAAACTGAGGTGAAAACTATGAGAGAAAACTGTGGTCTAACTTAAAGGGACGTGTATAACTATGGAACGAAGTTTCTAAACACAAGGCCAGCAGAAGATTCTCCAAGTCCGTTCCTACTTATTGAAAATAAAGATGATAAAAATAAGTATTTGTATAAGAGTCTCTTATCATGCATCCTCTTCTTGCCTGTATAACGTACTTAAAATATGCATTAGATCAGTTTTATCCTGCTATGGTAATAGTAATATTTATTGAAAAGTTTCCTATAATTTCGAATCTAAAAATCTAAGAATGATAATAATAGTTTTTTACAGTTTTAAGAAAATGTAATTGCTTCCAAACGCGAAGTTTATTTCTTATTGAAAAATATTCTCAAAAGGTAAATTGTAATTAAACGTAGTATTATTAGGCCTTGTAATTTATTCATTTAATTATTTACTTTTCCTCTTTTCTTTTCTTTTTTTTTTTTGGGGGGGAGGAAAGTTCAAGATTGGATTCTCTTTTGAATGCGGTTATTAGACTGAATCGTAATGAGTAATTGTAATTGTAATTATTATAAATTGAGAGCCTTGATTTGGCCAGCACTTAAAAAAAAAAAAAAAAACTTACCACGAAATGTTTCTTCAATGTTCTCGTCTCTTGGATCAGAAAAGCGATTCCGCTTTGGAGTCAGGTTTGCAGAATTGAAAATGAATTGTTGATTGTCCTTGAATTTGACGTGAATATCCGATCCATCAATCTCTACCACCTTTCCAACTTTACCGATAGCCTAAAACAAGAATATAATTATCATGATTATGGGCTACATAATTATGTTGTTTGTCATTTGGAAGTAAATGGATTAGAATAAGAAATTCAAAACAATGTCATTTATTTGAATCCATGATGTGGTGATGTCCTCAATATCATATTTCATTGTTTAGACGAATAAGTTTAAGATAATTTAATGCTAAACGTCTAAGTATTTGAAAATGATATATTGTTATGAATTTACTATTCTCTGTACTAATTTGTTTTCGCTATTCAATTTTTGGAACAAACGTTCTCGTGATCCCACGACATTTACCTTTTTTCTTCTTTGGAAATTTGCTTGTTCCATTTTGTTTTACATAGATCAGATCTTGTCGTGCTTTATACATGTTTTCGAAATGGATAAGTGGAAATATATGACCACCAAAAAAATACAGGAACTGTCAAGTTGAAGACGTCTCAAATGGCCTTATTTTTGCCATAGAATGCAAAGCAATGCGAGAAAATAAAGTCAGTATCGCATAATTTTCATATTTTTCAGAAAATGAAATTACATATCATATTGGGTCACTGAAGAGTGTATGTTTGATTTAATACCCAAAGATGTTCTGTGGAGATTGACGTGAAAACAATATTTTTACATCCATCTTCATTCTGCCAAAGGTACCATATTTTTTGCCTAGTTGACTAGTATAATACGACAAAGACCGTATTAAAGCAAGCAACTTACAATTTAATTATGATTTACTATTGTGTTTTTATCTACTGTTTTTCAGCTCTGTTTTTGTGTAAAATCAACCGGTTAGGCGAAAGAGCTTTATTACCAGGTCACAATTTGGCATGCCGCCCTAATATTTAGTTTAGAAAGTAATTTCTCTATGTAATTTTATCTTTCCAATCATATAAAACTCGCTTTGATTGGTCAATGTTACCCCCCGCGTATGCGAGATGTAAGACCGTCACATCTTTGCCAAGCAAAAATTGTTGGTGAAATGATTCAGTTTGTGAACTGTGTCGCCTTTAGTCATGGTCACGGTCCACGCAATTGATCCTATGCACAGAGATACCGGCGCACAGAGATACGGGATTTGTAATATTTTGTGTACGCAAAGCATGAATTATGCGTTTTATTTCAATTTAAATATAATAGGGTTCATTTAGCTCTAAACGTTTTGTTATGATAGAGGATAAAGACAAATATATCTAGAAATCTTACATCCTGCTCAATGGTGTGGGGGGTGAAAGGGGAAGGGGAGGGCTAGCGTCCTTGTCCATATATTATTTTTCTATTATCTTAATGTTGGTAGCGATCGAAGCGAGAAAGCAAAACGTAAAGGAGTTAACAAATATAAAAAGGCAGGGGCGGATCTAGCTTTTTGCTAAGGGGGGGGTTGACCAAAATAATGACGATGCGGAGCATCGTCCACGAGCCGCGAAGCGGCGAGCCGATTTTTTTGGGGGTGTTTATTTGAACCCTCTAAGTGATGTTTTCCTGGCATCTATTAACACAATGGAGACCATAAAAAGCAGTGCATGATAACGTCTTTTTAAATCAAGTAACAGTTAAATACACAGTTATATCCAGAGTTATCATGTGTTTGGTTAAGTTACCAGATGAGTTGAATATCTTCTCACAATATTTGCACTTGAACGGGTTTCTCTCCAGCGTGCGTTCTTTTTTCTTTTTTCTTTTTCTTTTTTTTTTCTTTTTTTTCCCTTTTTTTTTTTGGGGGGGGGCGCCCAAGGGGGGGTTTAAACCCCCTAAACCCCCCCCGTAGATCCGCGCCTGAAAGGGGTGACATTTAATCATGGTAAACTCTTATTTCGTCATTAACATACACTTAAATTCAATATGGAAATAAATGATACGAGCATCTTTTCTGCCAGAATATTACAACTTTGTAAATTATTTGGGGGAGAGGATAGGGTGAATCAAGCAGCCCCTCCCCATCTCTTACACCTGTATTCTAGCTATAATAGTTAGACAGAAGTCACCTGTTTCATAGCTGCCCTCCATCCGCCTTGTCCAGACTGTAATCTCTTGACCATCTCGAGATTATCACTTATGCGGACAAGCTGACCAAGACTTAATGGATGAATCTAAAAGCAACAGGTGGAAGGAATTTGAATTGGTAACGATACTAATTATATCAAGAACAATAAGAATAATGATGTGACCCAATTGATTCGGTAACTGTTTGATAACAATAAGAACAACAATAACATTAAAGATAAACTCCAGTACTGGTAAAAAAAAAAAAAAAATTCTCACAGAATCAAACGAAACTTACACTGAATGTTCAACATTACAAATAAATGACATGTGCCAAACAATTTTGGAAGAAAATGTATACTGGCTGAGTAATGAGCATAGAAAGACAAGGAAATCAAGGTAGTACTAGCCCCGACACCATGTGTGTTGTCCCATATATAGCTTTCTATGTGAGTGCTTGTTACTTTACCAAGACTCGGTCAAATTTATTATGATTTTGATGACTCCAGAACCTTCCAGTGCACACCAATACTTACATGCTACATGATCAACTGTTTATGATCCTTTCCACACCTTTTCTTTCACAATGCAATCGCATTACCAGTACTAAAGTTTATCTTTAACAATAACAGTTATAATGATAATGATGATAATAATAAATTTTAAAAATGTATAATAATAATAATAATAATGATAACAATAATAATAATGATAATAGTATGTTCTTGTTTAGATCACATGTCTATCAGACTTGAAACTCCTGGCGCTCCTAAAATATTACCCTTGCTTTGGCATTTCTGCCGTAAAACTGGCGCTCTGGCATTTCTAGTAATGAATTTCTGCAAGGTACCAATTTACTTCATCTGGGTCGAGTGTGGCAAATGGATATTAATGACTTCCTAAAGGACGTTAATGCTGTGGTGGGGATTGAAACACCCTAACCTGCCTAGTTACCGATCCATCGGACCACGGCACCTCTGCATTTTATAGGCCCTATTCATTAAGAAATATATGTTACAAGCATTTGTATAGTCGGTTAGATTTAAGCAAAACCTGCTGATTCTATCCTTGTTACCTTCCTCAGAGCTGCAGAATTCATAGTGAAGGTTTCTTGGCTGCCTTGGAAAGTCACTTTGAAGTCACCAGTATTCGTTCTTTTATTGACAAATCCCTTCTCGAGAAAAGTCTGTTTAAAGATATAAAAAGTAAACGTCAAAATTGGCTAATACATTTTCTGCAATTATATTTTGAGAGTTACAATTAAAATCACCGTAGTCTCCCCGACTGTTTAGCAGTGAAAAAGTCTATTTATGAAGAGAGAAAAAGAGAGATTCATAACCACCAATATTAACTTTAAAATAAGTTTCAAAGAATATCATCTGTGACATATTCACAATTGTGTTAATCCACAATATCGCAGAAGATGTTCTACATCATGTATAAATCTTCTGAAATCAACACCTATTCCTAATTTTTCGTAAACACAAGTTTTCCGGAGTAAAAAATAAAAGAAGAAGAAAGAGGAGGGCGGTAACATATTCCGAAAATCTGGATATAAGGATATTTCTTGATTCCATTTGATATTTACCAATACTGAGCAGTGATTTGAAGTGATGCACATCGAAGCTATTACAAAAAAGGAAATCTAAAGATTACATACAGTCTATTACCATAATGTTTAAATCATGAGAACGTCACACGAAAATTTAATGCTGTTTTATATCTGGTGCACCACACGGTGATATTAAGTAGGTAAGGTCCCTGTTTCATTAAAAAAAAAAATTGCAATTTACACTATTTGATATAGGCTACTAAAATTGTGACTAAAAGATCCTTAATCTCTCCAAGAATTGATTTAAAAAAATATTAAATATTAGTGAATATAGACTTCTACTCACTTTGGCCATTTCTGGCTCCCACAATCCTCTGCGCTTGTGGAGTATCTCCAATTCTGCAGGAGTGGCAGTTACCAGAACTTTGTCTCCTTCCTTCACTGGCTGCAGATCCCCTATATAATTAGCAAACAACCAAGGGTAAACAAATCTGTTTGATGTAGCCAAGCCCTTTCTACATGTCTACATTCTACATGTCGGAAGGAAAACTTTTTGTTTTATTTTGTCAATTTTCATATCACACCAAATTACCAATAAAGGCATAGCAATCTCAGTTCCAACCATGGCTACTTGTGGATGTTATGGATGATGATGATGATGATGATGATGATAATGAAGATGATGACGATGATTATATGGATATTTATGACTTCAGACTATAAAATGACCATATCTTTCCGGTTCTATTAACGTGATTTAGGAACATATTATATCGTCTGATATCAGTGAAAATAGATATGCAGGGTGACCCTAAACAGAACGCAATACTTGCGATCTAGAATTTCAGCGACAACATCATGGCTAGTCATACAATGACAATCAGCTGTTTTCACGAGGACGGGAAGGAATGCGTTTCTCAACTCGGCTGTTTGTATGGAAAGCCGTCATGCACACATATCTCCCTGCTGCGAGCATGATGCGAAAGAAGCAAAGTTTGAAACAACATTGCCGTAGATTCAAAACGCCTTACTCAAAATTTGAATATATTGGTATCATTTTACTCGGAAAGGAATTTCTGACAAAAATCAGTGACATCGGTCGATGTTATCTTTAACATTTCAGATTTCAGGTGTTGCATACTTTGTGGACCATCATGTAAATAGGTATTTAAATACTTTGTAAAAAATACGAGATAATTACAAATTATTTTTCTTCTTAATTCTTCTCTGTTAAACTCCAAGCACAGTACGGTATTGAAAACAGGAAAAGAGATTGAAATTCTCACCAAGGTTTGGTAGATGTCCATCAAACACATAACCACCTAACCCTGGAAGTGTACAGAAGATCTTAGTGTAATCTACCCGCTCTCGCCCAGAAGAGAACTTAACCGTTGCTCGTATATTGACTTTATCCTCAAGTGTCTGTCCATGTCTGACTACGGTCCCGAGCGGCTTATCTGGGAGGGAAATACAGTTAAAGCTCTGGGCCCGTATTCAATAAACTTCTTAAGCATGAAATCTAAGTACTTTTTCTTAAATTTTGGCTAAGAAAAAATCTTAGCCCAAAATCGTATTCTATAACAGCATTGGGGACTAAGAAATTTGCCTTAAGATTAAGAAGGATTCTTAGATTTTATCTAAGAAAAAGGACTTAAGTAGCATGTCGTATTCTAATACAATCGAGATATCTAAGATAAGTAAGAAATCTACCCTATATTTAAGCATACTACGAGGATGCTTAAATGGGGCTTTGGCACCGGCAGCTCAGTGATGCTGCAAGCAGCCGCTTCGGGTTTCGATCAAATGGAATAAAAACAATGCATGCAGCGCGAGCGCAGGTTATCAGTTGACCTATATAACAACGTAAGCTTCGCGTATGTATACAGCGTCGACGGCGCAGCGCGCAGGAGCGCCATAGGCACTGTGTACTTCATTGTTTATGTTTGTTTGTACACAACTAAACGAGTAGTAGCATCTACATGCATAACACTAAATCATGACATGGCTGTCGATCGTATATAAAGAAACCGTCTCTTACGTTATTAGTCTTTGGCGCTAGAGTATGGAAACAGGGAATAATGTGCAATCAGCATAATATTAGGTGAGACAAAATTTGTTATAGTATGAGTCTGATAAAGGTTACATCTAGCCATTTGATTAATTTTAGGCCATCAGTAGACGATGTAAAACAATGAAAGGGTAGCTCCAAATCCAATGCTAGCGCTGGTCGGCCGGCTAGCGACGGCGCTCCCTTCATACTCACAGACCCTGCGGCTGCGACATAATAAGTAAGCCCGGTTGGGCTCCTCGGAGATGTTTGACAGAAAAGTATAAAAAGCCTACAGTGGATGTTAGATCTAGCCTCAGGTGGTCTTGACTAGACTGTTTTAGTGTCAGTTGGTCAATCCCGAAACAATTATGTGAGCATCGTTCCTCCCTTACGCTCTATCTCCCATACATGTTAGTGTATAATTTTCGTGCGGTGCGATTTTTATTTTAACACGCAAATTACATAGGCAAATCGAGTTGCAATTAATTCGCTCGAGTCGACCACATTAACTTTCCAACATGACGTCATCGGGTCTAAGAATTTGTCTTATCTTTCGTCTTAGCTAAGACAAACTGCTTTACGTGTTTAGAATACGGCTAAGGCAACTTTCTTAACCTAGACAAATTCTTAGACATTTTCTTAGACTTAAGAAAAATGTCTTAGAAGTTTATTGAATACGGGCCCTGATAGATATCATTTGTATCTAAAAACTTCCTTGATTATTCTTAATATGAGTCGACAAATGCCATTTGTCTACTATGAACAAATTACTTTAAACTGTTATCTGGTTATATGTAACAAAACATGCACGGTGAAACCTTTTTATGTGTTAATCTGATAGCTCGCCAACATCTCTAACGACAATGTCTTCTTCTTTCTTTTTGCACAAAATAAAAGATATGAAGACAAACCTGATTTAAGTTCCTCGTGCCACTGAGGAAGTCTGACAACCTTTGCTCCGGCAAAGCTTCCTCGAAGAGCAAGACGAGGAGATGATGATCTTAGTAGCATCTTGGGACTGCATCAATGGAAAAATCAATGGCTGGAAACTGTTACATGTCAAGTTGTAGTAACGGAATAAAGGTGAAAGTAAATCCGAATTAGATGGTCTGACTTTCAAAGACACTAACTAAGATTCGAACATATTTCATACACATCGTGATTGGTCTGTAATCACGGGACCGTTTCACGAAATCGTCATAAGTCTAACTTTGTGGACTTCTGAAAGAACTGTGTTAAAGAATTATCACGAGTTTCTATGAGAATTCCATGAACTTTTGATGGTTTCGAGAAACTGGCCCCAGGAATTTTTACTTGCTCGGCAAAAAAAGATACAGGAATACAAGGTTAATTTGAAATGTTATTCATCACACCAATATACATTCTGGCTGTTGGAACTCTTCTAATTTGTTAACATGTGTTAAATACACACCGTAATTTAAATTTATAAACGACACCAACCACTGTTAAATTAAGTACAATACACTCCGCTTTCAAGAGCAATTGAAGGTTATATTACAGGATATGGCACGCAAAGAACACAAACTAGGTGTACATGAATGGGACTAGATGGGATCGGTAAAGTGTAAGATAAGCTAAATTGGTGTATATCGGATGTACAAACGAAAATAGTGATAAGTTGTACTGTTTCAAAAGCGTGAGATATTTCTCCCTAAAATGCCCATATTACTGGCCGACTTCTTGGTCTTTCATCTCCAAAATCCCACAAAACATCTGTAAACGTTGAGTGAATGAGTGTCATATACATGTACATACCCCATGGATGTTTTGTCTGAAGACAGCACTCTCATGAAGATATGATTGAGATCATGTTGGTCATTCATGTAGCAAGTGGTACAGAGGTCAATAGCGTAGCACTCGGTGCATCTCCATCGTATCCCCCTAATCTCATCAACATCACAGCCGTCACACCAGACCTTTGGATGACACACTAATACCAACAACAAAAATATGCCCATGTCAACAAAGATGGAAAACAATCTCAATTTGACCTTAATTTGACCATATCTTTACACTGGCCAAGAACGTTCATTTGTTCTCTTTATGTAGCAGTTGCATCCACGTGTTATTTATGCGATATTGTGGTATATAACTTTATTTAGCCGACATTGAATCAGGAGGTTTATAATTTGATCGCTTGATACATGCTAGGGGGAGTTGATCGCTTAACTCATAGCCTGGCATAAGGCTGCATGCACGCTACCGGTATAGTGCTTTGTACATGCGAGCGAGCTATTGCTACGGTGCCTCATGCATGCTTGCACGCATTTGTAATAGCAGTTGTTGTTCATGCTCATTGTAATGTGATGTATGTTTCGCGTGCGCATAACCATCGCGTTAATCAGATTATCTCAAAATAAACCTGGCATGGGGGATGTGGGGCTTAGCACAATGGGGATTAGCTAAGATTAGATAAGACTTAAATGTCACCCAGGCGATATTAATTCTAAGGCTTGCTTTGACTTTTTAAAGAGTCATTGATGAGAGGCATAAACTAGGCATATCAATATTTTGTGGAAGGTGTACTTGACTCTTAGTCCAAGAGTTGAGGGTTCAAAATCTCAGCCCGGCACCAACGTCATTTAGCAAGACATTAATCTACATTTGCCACCCTCCACCTAGGTGTAAATGGGTACCTTGCAATTGTTGGGGGTAATACTAATTGCAGGGCCCTCACGAAGAGCAGCATTGAAACTGATGAGGCTTCCCTGGAGCTCCAGGAGGGTCAAATCTGACTGACATGAGCGCTATACAAGAACCCACTATTATTATTATTATTATTATTATTATTATTATTATTATTATTATTAACAAAAGTATTAGTTACCATATTTGGAGATTACCTGCATTAGCTGTATCAATGATCCTGACATCGAAACCCTGGTCATATCCAGCCCGGTAGAGACCTTTATCTCCACTGTCCCATTGGACGAGTACAGAGAGCTTTGGAAAATGTGGTTGACGTTCATCATGTAGTCTCAGAACCGTTCCTGTATGTCCCTTTCCGCCATCTTGGTTCTTATAAGTCCAATCAGGTCCTCGTATGACACGAAAACCTGGTTGTACATGGGTTTCCATATTTCCCTTCAACAGCTAAAGAGAGGACAGAAAAGGGAAAAGAAAATCTGACAGATACATACATCGGTAGATAGGTGCGTAGGTAGAAATATATATATGTAGATAGATAGAAAGAGAGGGTAGAAATGTTAGTGAGGAGAGGTGTGTAGACAGTGGCGTACGCAGGATTTTTTCAAAGGGGGGGGGTTAAAATCGGGCCCAAAACTTCGCAACGACTCAGCTTTATGAATAAGCGGGGGGGGGGGGGGGGGGGGCGGTTAAGAGGATACTTTTTTTTTTTTTTGGTCTCGAAATTTTAAAATTTGACATTTTGTTCCGTTGGGGGGGGGGGGGTAAGGTCACCTTTTTTAGGTCAGCCATTGGTATATTTTTTTTTTTTTTTTTTTTTTTTAATAAAAAAAAAAAAAAGGGTGGAGGGTTTTCAGAACAAACATTCACAAAACATACACATAAAAAAAGTCAAGAGGGGTTTAACCCCCCCCCCCCCCACCCTGTGTACGCACCTGTGTGTAGATATCATAGTTTGCAGGTCTATCCACCTTTTTGTAGTTTCATGCCATTTGAAACAAAAATGTATTCAAGGAATGTAATCGTATTTTCGTATAATTTCTTTTCTTAAAAACATATCATTTTGAACTGTCCATGTCCATTTTCACATTCCTTTTTCTATCCCTCTATTTCCTAAAATAACATTCCCTCTGTAGGCTTTTACAATTTGTTTATATCCAGAAATAATATTCTAGTTCCTGGAGAAGATTAAATATTACATGTATGTGACGGAAATATATAAAACTCAATATGGTCAGATGATTTCTTACTGACCTTCTAAATGCGTATCAATTGAATTTGAAATCCCATCAAGAGATTGTTTAAATCGGCCAATGAATATCCGGATCTGCAAGTACAACTTCCTCTTTTTTTTTTTCTTTTTTTTAAAGTAACCAAGAGTTGAAGTTGATAAGCCTACCCGCATATTCGTTTTTTAAAGTGACATATTATTTTACATTTCAATGAAAATTGAACTTATGCATTCATTCACACACCCGATTAATATCTATTCATTCAATATATATGCAAGTTAAGTTTCTTTCGTGCTTCTTTTAAATAGAGGGGGAGACACACGCGTGCACCCTCACACCCACGCTTTTCCACCCACACACCCCAGGCGCATATAATCATTCTCTCTCTCTCTCTCTCTCTCTCTTTTATGTTTCTTTACAATTAGCAAATTATACACACACACCACATACACCTATCCACCCACACTAATTCCCAAGCGCACACAGTTAAACCCATTTTCCTCTCTCTCTCTCTCTCTCTCTTATACAAAATATCCCGATCAAAGAATAGTCAAATCTTATAGAAAAACAAGGATGAATTACATGTTCTTTGCTGCCTTCTCCTCTCTTTCCTCCTTTGCGTCATTGGCTTCATAAAATGACTTCTTCCAATGAGCCTAATTTTGATCAGTAATGGCGGCTTTATAAACTGTCACGTACAATTACAGTCGATTCTCAAATAGCTGGCTGTCTGCATCGTATCGAGTGCGTTAACTATGTATTCAGCTTGCAACGGTCTCACCAAAGAGATACCGGATCCTGTAATATATACTGCCATATTGTAGAGATACACACATCATGTAAAGAACGTGTGTGTATATATTATACTGGTAGTAAACTGACATTGTAAGATATATTGTACCTTCTTTTGTATTCGTTTTTTCATTTGTACGTATAGCGCCATGAGCGTCGTGCATGACGGTCCTAGTGCGCTTTATAAGAAGCCACTATCATTATCATTATTATTATGTATGTCAATTGAATAAAACCCAATATAATTGAAATCAATTCAAAATGGTATTTATTAAATACAATTAACATACGTCTCAACATAATGTTAAATCGTTTATAATCAACAATCATACAAAATAGCAATCAACACAGTTTCGTCAAATTCAATTAAAATTCGTCATCCCCGCCCGTCAAGTAAACAAACGCCTGGTCGCAACGTGGTTACACCCAATTCCCTGCTTAATCGCAATCATGATTAATAAATGACACATATTTGTAAAGCTTAGATCCTCCTCTTTCTTTTGATGCAACGCAAATGATGCATATTTCACGCATGAGGGATTTAAAACAATTTGAAGAGAGGAAACCAAAAATTTATTTGGCGGGCGGTTTCTGAATTCCAAAGAGAAAACAACATTTCTAGAAAGTTCAATTTCTGCCCTTTCATATGACACCTTAATTAGGAAAATTGAGCCAGGAATAACAAAGTTCTGTTAGTTTAAAGTAATGCTTGCATTTCCAAAATATTATTATGTCGGAGTCAATGTTTCGTGTTCGGAACTCCTGCAGCACAATGGGATTTGTCAAGAAGCGTCGCCCAATAAACAAAATCACGTGAAAATCACGTCAATATCAAGGAATCGACTTGAGGAGAGTTACGTTCTTCAAACACCTGACATTTACGTAAATGTGTTAATACGTTTATTGCACTAGGTAACTTAAAACACACGTACACTAAATCACGCAATTGTCACTGCAATATCACCATTATAATAACGTGATTATCCCTACCTAGGAGACCATGGTTTGTTAACCTAATACTCCCGTGTTTGTTTGGTTATGAAATTACACCTTCATAAACGAAATTATCGCGTCACAGAAACACGTGAAGCGTTAGTGATAGTTTAGTCAAAATATCTGCGTGAAATTCACGTGAATATTACGAGGCTGACTTGAGATGAATCATGTTCTTCATTCACGTGAAATTTACGTCGAAGAGGAAATATGTTACTGTAACCAGCGTTCAACCCAATAATTACGCAAATGTTACACAATAAATGAACCAAAATAATGACGTTCTTATCCCGTTTCTGAACATCGTGTATTGGATCATCCATAAATACGTCCAGGCGCGCCAGAAGCAGTTTGGGATTAGAGGGGGTGGGGGGGGGGGTGTCGTGGGTGCAAACATCCCAGAAGAGAAAGCTAGTTGCAACTGGTCCAGTTGATGAACTAATTAATGCCAACTGGTTACCTTGGAAATTGAAATGGGCTAAATGATCCAGTTGATCCAGGCCAGTTAGAATTTAACTGGTCTAGCTGAGCCATCAGAACCATTTGGTAAAACTTCCAACCAGTTGAACAGCAACAACACTTCAATACTGGTACGTCTGTATTTCCAATGTAAAGGCATTGGTAATAAGTAAACTTACATAATTTAATTAATCGACAATTTGTCATATACTTGTATTTTATTGAAATTATTTTAGTTCATAGTTAATGTTTCCCTTATTCATGTTTAACTAAATGTAATTTATACGAAGTAGCGAAATGTCCTAATAACTGGTCATTTATATTTGTAGTTTTTTCGAAATGAATTGCATATAACTAAATCATCAGTAATTAAGAAATATGCTGTAAATTCAGATAAATTGTTTAAAAAACATAGATCTGCACGCACCCCATATTATTTGGTGTCAGCTGGTTCAACTGGAAATATGCCAACAGTCAGTCGTCAACTGTTGCAACTGGAAATATGCACACTCCAGTTATCAACTGGTGAACATAGAAATATGCCAACAGTCACGGGATTATCAACACGGAACTTAAATGGTAACTGTGAAACCATCAATACACCCAAGAATAACTCATTTTCACACCTGGAAATCACGGAATACCCAGCTTATATTATTAATCCGTTTGAGACACGAGATCATCACCGCGGAACTGCTGGCAACTTTGACTACCATTTAAATAGGTGTTTTAAGACACGTAATAATGACTACTTTTCACACCTAAAAGTCACGTATGCCCAGCTTAGATTAATAATCCGTTTGAGTCACGAGATCATCACCGCAGAACTGCTCGCAACTTTGACTATCATTTAAATAGGTGTTTTAAGACACCTAATAATTACTAATTTTTCATACCTAAATATCACAGATTCACAGCTTAGATTAGTAATCAGTTTTAACTACATGATCATCACCAAGAAAGTTATGGTAACTTTGAAACCATTTAAAAAGGTATTTTAAGACACCTAATAATTACTAATTTTTCACACCTAAAAGTCACGTAAGCCCAGCTTAGATTAACAATCCGTTTGAGTCACGAGATCATCACCGCGGAACTTATGGCAACTTTGACTACCATTTAAAAAGGTGTTTTAAGACACCTAATAATTACTAATTTTTACACCTAAATAACACGTATTCACAGCTTAGATTAGTAATCAGCTTGAGCCACGTGATCATAACCAAGACATTTATGGTAACTTTTAAACCATTTAAAGAGGTGTGTAAGACACCTCAGAATTACTAATTTAATATAACCAGAGATTCACGGACAGAACAATAAGACGATTAGCCGGTGTAAGTAACGTTATTATCACCATCAACCTTGGATAACCTGTGAAACCAATCGATAAAGGTGTTTACAAGACCAAATAATTACGTATTTATCACCACCATCGGTTAACGGACAAAAAACTCGTTGCTTGGTCAAGTGGTTATTTGGTCATAAACACTTGATTTACAGAGGTAAGTGGAATCACGTTACTCCAGTCACGTGATAAATTGGTGGTTTTTAGGTTAGATGTAAACGTGAACAGGAGTACCCTTTTTGTTTAAATGAAGGCACGTGTCGATAACGTTTAAATCTAGTTTAAAAGGCACTATACTTTAAAATCACTTAAAATACACTCCCAAAAGAGGTTACTTTTTAGTGTTCTGTTTATTGGGCGTATTCTCCCATAGCTAATTATATTTAGACGTCTTTGGCTATCAAACACACAAGCGCGCGGACATACACACACTCATACGCACGCACCAAGACGCATACTCACTATATTCATACACACTACTCACCAACCTTCCACATTTCCCAATAGTCAAACCCTCCATCAAGCACTTGTCTTCAAATTTACCAATCCCTTAAAATCACAAGTCTCATTCCATTTCTCTTCATTTTTCAGTAAAGCTCATTTAAATTTTAATATCCATACAAATAGAATTAAAAAAACCTAAAACAAAATGTCATGTCTTTCTTTCTGACTATCATGGTTAAGTTTCTGATTATATCCATTTTTAAAACAGCAATAAAAACAATAGCAACAGGCCAGAGTACGGTTTTAGTTTTTTTTTTCGAGTATGTGTGCAAAAGAAATTCGTATATAACAAATGGTACTTTAATGTCTATACAAACAAATCTAGTTATTAAAAGCATATTGTACATTTCAAAATCAATTAGTGAAAAGATATATAGTATTATACAGTGTCGCTCATAACGTTGGAATATTTTCTTTACCCCAATTTATGGAATTATTTTGACAATGATTTATTCCTAATAGATCTAAAAATTAGCATACATTCTCAGATTTTATTGAATAATAATTTGGCAGTGTTTGTTTTGCTTATCAACTAGGGGACCTACGCCCTTAAGTCATTAATGACAGTAATGAGGACTAATGCCCCACAAAAGGGCACTAATATAGCACATCGACACGGTTTTGATCCTGGGGCCTCACAGTTACATGGCCATTGCTTTGCCACCGAACCGTGACTGTACGCAGCGGGGGCTAGGGTAGGGGCAGTTCCCACAAATAAAAAAAAAACATAGAAAATGCAATAAATTATCAATATTTCATTGAATTTCCCCCGGTCCCCAACAGAAAAAAAAATGTGTGTATCCATGCCTTGAGCAATAACGCACGGCCGTCCAGAGGATTTTCTTTATGTTTGGGACCGGGGTAAAATGCAATGAATTGTTGCATTTTGTTTGTTTGATGGTTGACTTTCTGTTGTACTGAGCGAGGAGGGAAGATTCGCCGGCAATTCGCTCGAAGATGTCGTTGAAAAAAGCTGTTCATGATGATCATGGCCCGACTGGAGATTGAACAAATCATTGTCAAAATAATTCCGTAAATTGGGGTAAAAAAAAAAGAATCGAGTTTATCACTGAACAAGAACGGTAAACTGATACGTAATAGTTAAATCCTTGAAAGAATCCTATAGTTAAAGCATCGCACAGAAATGAATCGTCCGAATGAACCAGTGATACATGTTTTATATGAAAGAAACCAAACAAACTGAGTACAGTGCTAAATGTTTGTTATGACTATACCATCCGAATAATGATTTTCGAGCGATTCTTAATTACATATCACTCTACCTCTCAAAACAAAACAAGCAATAAACAGCAAACAAACAACAAACACACATATATATATATATATATATATATACACTTTTCTTCTTGGATTCTTTCCCGAACTGAATTCCAAAACCTTTAAATATGGTGGTTTAGTTCTGGTAAGGGTGGAAATAATGTGCTAGATAATATATTCTCTATTAGGTATGCAAGGCTAAATTGAAAACGTTCTAGATGCAATGATCCATAAACAATTTTTCTCCGACAAATTCTCATATTTCAATGGGATAATATGTAATTCGGATCAAATTCTGAAACCACATGTCTGTGTCAATGTCGGTGTCCAGCCTTTTTCGCTTTTTGTGATATCAAGCAAATTTGGTCAATACATTGCAACGGGCGTGATTAACAAATCTAGTGCAATTTTACCCTGCTTACAAAATAGTCTGTCATTGATAACTTTTCGACAGTCTCTTTGGCAATGGCATTGCCTGACCAATAGTCAACATCCTAATTGGTCGAACCATTCCCTCTCAGACATGGATAGATTATCTACATCCTATGTACATTTTTCCTACAGATCAGGTACAGATCACATTCTTTACTTACTTTAGTTTATCAGCCGTTGTCAATCCACTGCATGATGAAGGCCTCAGCAAGATGTCTCCAAATGCCTCTGTTCAGCGCCTGTTGGTGCCAGTTTGTCTCTCCCAAGAACTGTTGCAGCTCGTCTCGCCATCTTTTTTCTTTGACGTCCCCTGTTTCGTTTTCCCTCATATGGTGTCCAGTGAGTGATTGCTGAGCTCCAGAGATTGTCATTTCTACGGCTGATGTGGCCCGCCCAATTCCATTTCCTTCTTTTCACTGTTTCAAGGATGTCCTGGACTTTTCTCTGTTCGCTGATCAATTTGTTCGTTTTTCTGTCTTTGTATGTGATGCTTAGAATACTTCTTTCCATGTTGTGTTGAAAGGCTGCTAGCTTTCTTTCCATTTTTGATGTTAGTGTCCATGTTTCTGCAGCGTATGAGATTGATGGGATGATGCACTGGTTATATACTTACTTTTTCAGGCATAATGGAAGTTTGCCTTTCATGATGGTGCTGTTTCTGCCAAAGGTTTGCCATCCAGCTTTGATTCTTCTTCTTATTTCGTTATCTTGATTTTTGTCTTGGAGGGAGAAACGTTGCCTTAAGTAAATATACTCCTCTACTTGTTCCATTTTGGTACCGTTCACTTGGATTTGTTTTGGATCTTTGGCTGATCCTGCCATGACTTTAGTCTTCTTCATGTTCATTTTGAGGCCTGTTAGTCGGCTTCCATCGTCCAGTTCTTGCAGCATTATTTCAAGGTCGTTTAAGTTGTGAGATATGATAACAATATCGTCTGCAAATCTTAAGTGACGCATGTTTTCCCCGTTTATGTTGATTCCCTTTGATGACCAGTCTAATGTTTTGAAGATGCTCTCTAGGCAAGCAGTGAAGAATTTTGGTGAGCCGGTGTCTCCCTGTCTAACTCCCTTTCATGATGTTGTTGCTGGCCTTGTGCATTCTGACAGTGTTGTAGCAGTCTGAATAAATGTCTTTAAGGATTTTGATGTATGCATAGTGGATTTCTTGGTCTTGAAGTACCTTCATTCCTTTTTTTTTCAGAAATGTTACCGGCGATGCTTTTGTTTACCAGGAATCCTACTCCTGCTTCGCTCTTATTCTTCTTTCCTATATGGTAGAAATGGTGCCCACTTTTCAGTACTGTGAGTTCTTCTCCTCGTCTGCCGACTTCACCCAGTCCAACGATGTCCCACTTTATTCATTGTAGTTCTTCCTCGAGTTCCAGTAGTCTCTCTTTCTGAAGTAGTGAACTTACGTTATAGGTTGCAATGTTCAGTTTCCATTGGTGGCCTGTCCGTACCCAGGGATTCTTAGCACCCCCTGCTCCTTGCTTTATCGGGCCGCCACCTTGGTCCGGAACAAATGAGCTGCTGGGGACTGGGGGCCTTTGCTTATTTGTGTCTAACATGCTGGTTTGTGTGGGCCTACCCATCCACGCTGGCCCAGTGCGGGTTGAATGGGGGATTTTACATCAGAGCTCCGACTCTTAGGTTGATGGCCTTACTGGGCTACGAAGTCAACCTCTCCGCCTATTTTCCCATAGGTGGGGGTATTTAACCCATAGATGGAGCTTGGTTGATGGGCGCCAGGGCATGTCGGTGGGCCTGCACGCAACATCTCTTGGGCCCAGATCACATTCACCGGAGTAGAAAGCACACTTTTCAGAAGTCATATTAGGGATCACTTTCTTTGGAGTTAAATTCGCCCCAATTTATCCATTCCAATGTAGCTGTTAATTAAGTCTTTTCTTGTGTGAGTGAATTCCACTATTAGTATACAGTTATTGACTGGCAAGGGGTGTTATATAACATCATTTGGACTGCTGAAGGGAGTTATATTTCCCGAGTGGTTATATTTTCCCAAAGCGCGCAGCAGGCGCGCCGGACGCAGTTTGGGATGCGGGGGGGGGGGTGCGAAAATTCCAGGCGGCTCACCTTCTAGGGGCAGTGACGTAACGAGCAAAAACGTTTGGAGGGGGCAGGAGAAAAATCTGCATCACCACCACTCTTACACGTTACATACAGGCCCCGCGGAACTTTTTTCAAAGTGGATTATTAAAGATCAGGTAGACCGTAAATTGGCGTGAGGTCCAGGGGATGAGCTCCGGCAGGGGGGTCAAGGGGCTGAGCCCCCAGAAGCTCAGTGGGTTTTAGGCATTACAATTATGGTCAGATAAGCATATTTAGATATCTTATTTGTGACACTGACAGGCCACTATTTGGCGGAGAGTCCAGGGAGCAGAGCTCCCGGAAGCTCGGGGGTTTTAGGTATTTAATAACAGTCAGATGAGCATACAAGGGCCCGCCCTAGGGCCCTTGGAGGGGTCCAGGGGGCAGAGCCCCCGTAAGCTCTGGGGTTTTAGGCATTTAATTACGGTCAAATGAGCGACCAGGGCCCCGCCTTGGTGGGGTCCAGGGGGCAGTGACCCCGGAAGCTCTGGGGTTTTAGGCATTTAATTACGGTCAGATGAGGATATTTTGATACCTCATTTGTGACATGGTAGGTCACTTATTTTTTCTCTCTATCTTTCTTTCTTTTTTTCTCTATAAACAAACTTTTCAAAAAGTGAGGGGGCTCGAGCCCCCGAGCCCTGCCGTTCTGCAGACCATGACATAAAGGCTTCTAAATAAGCATATTTTTCGCCCGACTGTCAATTTGGAAATTTCTAATTTTCCAACAAACCGCATAAAAAGGTATGACTTACAAAAAAAAATGAGAAAAAATACCGGAAAATCATGTCATTTCAGCAACATTTGTAAATTACTGGTATCGAATAAAAAATACCCCCCCCCCCTATCAGTACGCCAACGTTCAGGGGCTCATGAGTTTCTCACCCCTATAACAAAAAACAGACACGCTTTCCCATTCTCTCACAATATGTCCACGATATGCTCGTATCGCTATTATAAAACCCTCCATTGATAAATACAGTGCGTCCCAGAAAAAACGAAACCGAGAATTATCGACGTTTCATCGTAACTTAATCTCAATTATAATTGATAAATGACACATGTTTGGAAAGCTGAGATCCTCCTCTTTCATCTGATGTAACTCATTTAATGAATATTTCACGCATGGGTGATTCTCTCTCCCTCTCTCTCTCTCTCTCACTCTCTCTCTCTCTCTTTCTCTCTCCCGATATGTTTTTTCTTGAACAACAAAGTTGAAATAGTTATGGGACCACTTAAGATTTCAAATTAAAAAATTACAACACTCAAACAATCAACAACAAAAGACACTTGAAGTGAAAGAGATTTTCAAGGTTCATGAAATGCAAAGAGAACTCTGTTTTAAAAGAAAAGGTTCATTCTACACTCAATTCTGTGTTGCTTTCATAATATGTGTAGCGCCACCTTGTACTTTCTAAACGACTTTTTTCGTTTCACTGATCTCTACACTTTTCAGCATTTTCTGTTCCCACTAAATATGAACATGCTGAATGTATACCAACAAATTATTCATATTTTATGATATGAACAGCTAAACCATTCATTGCAATAATTTACAAAGGTTTGTTAAAATGAGACGGCTGGATTGAATTATTATAAACTATTTATCAGCCTTAGCCGCCAAACATTTGTAATATTAGGCCTACATGCTTCATAAAAAAGTAAGTCATTTATTTTAAGATATTAAATACAGCAGTTGACTCATCTATATCGTTTCTGCGAGACTTCACCCCAGAAGAGCACAACTCATTTATGCAATTTGTGTTTAGGCAATTGTAGTGCAAAAGATACCAGGAGATGAATGAAATATTTATTCACCTCATACTACTAGGAAAGAAGCATTTATAAAATTAATTTGAATACATTTACTTGAAAACGACTTCTCATAGTAGGTAACCTTATGTGTCATAGTGAGAAACTGTACACTATTCTTGCTTTATACCTCTCTCCTATACACTTTGGTGAGGAATGTTTTACAGTAATGACCAAGAACACAATTAATCTTTAAGAATAATATTAGGTGATCACACTGCCTGTGCACACAGTCTGCCCCATGCACATACACGCACACAACAGCAATCAGTTGGTAGAAATAGCAATTTTCGTTTTTTTTTTTTTTTTTTTTAAAGAACAATATTTTTGAATTTTTATTTCACATATCTTTCACGCATACCTTTAACTACAATTCTGTGTAGTTTCATTGTTATAGGCATGTGGGAAATATGTTAAATTATTAATTAGAATATTGTCTTTTCAGCCATGTGTGACATGGCCCGCTGATCGCCCATTGACTGTTATTCTGCGTGGTGAAAATGTACGTCAATGTATAAAACTCCCCTACAAAAATGCAATATCCTCATGTGTTTCACTCATTGAATAAATTTGTTATTTACACTCAAAGTAGCCACAACTGTACTGGGGTCATCAACATTTCTTTTTCTCTGAATTAAGTCCCTGTGGAATGTTATGGCCTGTTGAATTAAATGGTTTCTCGGAAAATCGTCATAAATCCTCAAATCTGACATTGTTTTAAAAGAAATATACTGTGATGTAGCTGAAAGTCTGCAGCTTCTTATCATTTGTTCGGTTTTTTTCTGAATAATTTGTGAAACATATGAGAAAATAGCTGTAACGGTGATCCAAGTAATTTCCATCGCCATATTTTATTGGCATTGCAAAAATATTTGGAATTTAATGTTAATATTTGGTGTAAATGTGATCTTTAAATATATGATTTAAAAAAGTGCCAACAAAATGAACAGTTTGACTTTCCTATATATATATATATATATATATATATATATAATTAGCTGAAATGACCTAATTTGCATATTTGATGAATATTCATATTTTTTTTTTTATTTCCATACCTGTCTGATATACATAGGTTTCATTGATGTATCATTAATATTAATTAGACGGACTTAGTTATTTTTACAACTTTTTCATATCTGCAGATTCGCAAAAATGGCAAAAATTACTTATTTTGTTTGCTTCTGTTTTCAAAACGGTAATAGATATATGAATTTTCTTTTTTGTATTTTTTACCACAAAGATGATATTTAATGTCTGATAATTTAATTTATTATTTGTGTCCAAGAAAGTGATGAATTAAGTTGTCAACTTTGTCGAATTTTGCCATTTTTGCCGATTTGACCATTTCTGGCAGGTTTTTCGGTAATTTTGCGATATAAAAAAAATGGTATAAAATCACAACGCATTGGCCGATTTCAATTCTGTTTTTGAATCTTTCATAAGGCGCCTTGGATTAATTCTCATGTGCGAGAAGCTGCGTGTTTTTAACCTGAGAGCGCATGCATGAAAGCCGTATTGAGTTAATCCCGGATGCACGATTTGCCCACGAGAAGACGCATTGTGTGTGTCCGAACACCGTAACGTCCTTTTCAAGCCAGAAAATTTTCAACCCATTGAAAGATTCGTCATACTTGTTTAGCTCCCTCTGCGGCTAAACTAAGTTATTTAGCTTAGCTTGAGTTCGTGTCTAATTAACACTGTACTCTGTGGCCCGAATTCACAAAGCAAGGTTTGAGCTCAGACCAAGGTTTAAGTTTAAACCTCCTTTTGTTTCGCCAAACCTCCTTTTGTAATTTATAAACCTGGTTTGTAAATAACAAAAGGAGGTTTGGCGAAACAAAAGGAGGTTTAAACTTAAACCTTGGTCTGAGCTCAAACCTTGCTTTGTGAATTCAGGCCAATATGTTTGGCATGGATCATTATGCACAATAAAAACACCGTTTAAAAGGGTTGTTTACAAGTAATAAGACCTGTTTAAAAAATTCAACAAGCTGTTGTATTGTAATGAACTGTTAGCATTTTAAACAATTGCGTTTTATCTGTGTATATATAACCGAATTAATTTTTAAAAAGTAGATTTTTTTCGGGGAGGTAACTTGGAGGTGTCAATCTAGACGCACGGGTTATGGGCGCCCCATTCAAATTTAATTCTCCAACAATTAATGGAAATAAAGACTAGTGGGTTTTTTTCTATCTCGTCGTTAAAAACAATTACGTGCTGGCCATAAAGCCAATGTGTTGATTCATGAATTCTTGTTTGGAGACTATGCTATTCCATTGTCATTTAACCCGTTCAGCTCGGAATTATTCAGCCTGATAGCCACCTCACAAACGAGATTAAAAATCGAACATGCCGTACCTTGAGACCGCTCAGCGCGAGGCACAATGCGTGTGCGTTTAAGCGGCCGGCTAGGCTTCGACTAACGGGAACCTAGCGCATGCGCAGATCATTTGGCAATCTGGCTTTGTCTCGTCGAGAGCACGTTGCTCTGCTGTGCTCCAAGCCTCTCAGTTCTTTCAGCTCTTTCGTAAGGTTTTCTTCTTCGTTATCTTTTCTTCTTCTTCTTCGCCTCCTTCTTATTTTGTTTCTCTTCTTTCTCTTCCGCATCTTTTCTTTTTTCTTCTCACTCCTATCCCCCCTTCTTCTTCTTCTTCTTCTCCTTCTTCTTCTTCTTCTTCATCTCTTTTTATTTAGATACTCAATTTTATGAGAAAAATACACAATTTATAAAAAATAAAAGATTTGAATGTATATCTTTCAATGTTGCATCAAATTAATATGAAATAGTATATCAGCCTAAATTGACGGTTATAATGTCGGACATTATACTTTAGCGAAAATATACAAACATGATAAAATGAAACTAAAGAATAATCCAGAACGGGGGGAGGGGGGTGAAAGGAGAGACAAAATAGCATAATAATGAATAAATACAGTACAGACTATAACACGATGCGTCCAACTTTCTCTCTCTCTCTCTCTCTTTCTTTCTTTCTCTCTCTCTCTCTCTGTCCGTCTGTCTTTCTCTCTCTGGCTTTCTCTCTCTTATTTTGTTCTTCTTCTTTCTCCTCCGCATCTTTTCTTTTTTCTTCTCACTCCTATTCCCCCTTCTTCTTCTTCTTCTTCTTCTTCTTCTTCTTCTTCTTCTTCTTCTCCCTCTTCTTCTTCCTCTTCATCTCTTTTTATTTAGATACTCAATTTTAATATAATATAAAGAAAGTACAAATTCAATTCATTATGTCTGTACGATGGACATAGTACAATCATAATCTAGTTCAAGCAAAGCGTGACCAAAGAAAATCATTATAATAATATATCTTATAAATATATAGATTTGTGTAGATTATTCATGTTTATTTATACAAGCATATAATGTAAGTATAAATACTTGAATTTGAATTCAAAACAAATTGTTCATAGTATTCGGCAATAATGGTCATAAACTGACTTGCTAAACAACAACAAAAACCCATTCACCGGCCTGTTTGTGTGTGAAGATGGAGCTGGGGGATTATTCCAATGAAAGAAAACAATAGCCGGATTATCTGAACTACGGTCTGCCCACATTGCATTCGCTTTGTCATGATCTGCAGTGATCTGCAATGTTTTGTATGCATCCACTTAATAATAGCTTCAGGTGTTAGTATCCCGGGAGGGGGGCACTGTATCCAAGGACCGGGTATTTTGTAACGCTTGTATTGAAGGGATAGTTGAGTTCTGTTTTCAGACCGCAAATGCCTTCAACGTGCAGTGCATGGTTATTGCTCTTATTCTTATCTACATGTATGACTTTTTTAGTGCCCTTTCAGAACCTAAAATTGCTATGGAGGTAATTTTAGACCCCAAAATGTGTGAAATTTAGCCAATATACGATACCAATTCAGCTACACTTTTAAAAAAAAACACGGAGACAGTTAATTAATTGTTTAATTAAAATAACAATACATGGGCCAGCTAGTTGTAGGTAATAAAAGCAACATGAAAATGCCAACAAAAAGGCCAACATCGGAATTGGCTGAAATACGACGTAAAAGGCGTTATTTCGTTTTTTTCAACGTTTTTTTTCTTCAAATTTTTCAAATATCTTATATTTTTGGTGGTACACAAGTATTAGAAATCGTTATATTTCAGCCGTCTCTGAACCGATTTCGATCAAACAAAGATGATTTTGTCATTTAAAAACTATGTTTTTTTTTTCAAATTTGACATTCAGGTTTTCACTATCTCACTATTAATTATTTTGTGTAGCGCCCTCTGTAACAGAACTGAACTATCTCTTTAAGCGCTATATAAAAGCTAAATATGATTATTATTATTACTCAGATTTGGTTTGGGCGGGGGTGTGCCCGCGCTGAAGCCTCGAAACCCCTTCCCATTTTCAAGTGTATTATAGAGCCTACTTTTCGCAATTTTCTGGTGTTTGCATGGCAAATTGCATGAATGGTGAGGTAGGAAGTACTTTCATACATTTTCTTGGATATGGAAGTAACTTTCAGCATGATACATTGTCTATACATATTTTTCATATCATTTTTTCGTAAATATATCATTCCTTAGAACTCGCATTAAACATATACATGTATATTGTTTCATTTGAAAATATTTCATAGTTGAACTTAATAAACCTCTAATAATTAATATAGAAATATGGCAACGTTATTCATCAACAGTATAAGCAGATATTATTCGCAAGACAACATGATAGTGTTTTGAAGCATATTTGAATTATTCTTTCTATTTCATTATACACTGTCTTCTTTGATATAAACCTCTGTGCTTTATTTCATTTCATTTTGTTTTGTTGACCAGTTATTGATCGACTCCTTAGAAATCAGTTATAGATTACTCAGAAATGACAAATTTTGTTTCTCGTTTGTTTTGCCTCAGTGTCGTTTTGTTCTTTAAGTTTTAAGTTTAACGCTGTAATTATATTCAATATTATTTATATTCCATTGCCTGATCCTTGCCGCATCTATACCCTGTATACGTGCTGTATTTATTGAAATCATCAAAATGTTTTGGGTGCGTGGGATTTATCCTTCCTTTGGCTTTTCTAGTGCATGCCCCACTTCCATTCATTCTCTCCACCTTATCATAATAATGTTATCCCTGTATGCCGTACCACCTCTACATTTATCATTGCTTTTGTTTGTTTTGCTGTTTATGTTAATGTTTCATTGTCAAGTTCTTAATTTCTTTGACTTGTTTATCTGTGTTATTTGTAATTAATTTGAAATAAATACTGAGCTGTTATATTTGTATGATCATTGATCTTCTGTGGATTAACGAGGTAAGGTAAGCCCGGCCCATTCATTCTGTGTTGTTATTCATTGCTCATCGTCGCGTGCCAATTAGTGCCACGCTTGCGAGAAGAAAACAAAAACCCATTGTCTGTTAAATCTCTGTCAATGACAATGGCGAACCAATGATTTGATTATGTGTGCAAGCGGTCCTCCTGAAGAGTATAAATACCCTGACACTTTTGTTAAAGTTAATCATAGTAGTACAAGGGTAAGGTACAAGGGTAAGGTCACTTTACGTTAGCCGTGGGCAATTTTTTTTTATTTTTTTTTTTATATAAAAAAAAAACAAAAACAACAACAACAAAAACAAAGGGGGGGTTATTTTTTTTTTAGGGGGGTTTACACATATAAAAATACCAAAGGGGGGGGGTTGAACCCCCCAAACCCCCCCCCCCCCCCCTGCGTACGCCCCTGGTTTCTATTCTTAAATAGACAAACTTCTAGAGTTTTTCCCCGTTGTTTTTAGAATGATTACAAAGATAATAATAATAATAATTTTTCGTTGGGGGGGGGGGGGGGGGTAAGGTCACTTTACGTTAGCCGTGGGCATAATTTTTTTTTTTTTTTTTTTTTTTAATTTAAAAAAAACACAACAACAACAACAACAACAAAGGGGGGGGGGTTTTTAGTTTTTTTTTTAGGGGGGTTTACACATATAAAAATACCAAAGGGGGGGTTTGAACCCCCAAACCCCCCCCCCCCCCCCCCCCCCCCCTGCGTACGCCCCTGGTTTCTATTCTTAAATAGACAAACTTCTAGAGTTTTTCCCCGTTGTTTTTAGAATGATTACAAAGATAATAATGAAAATGATATTAATAATGATAGTACTGTAGTACAATTATAATGAAGCGTCTAACTTTCTCTCACTCTCTCTCTCTCTTTCACTCTCTCTCTCTCATCTCTCTCTTTCTCTCTTTCTCTCTCTCTCTCTCTCTCATCTCTCTCTCTCTTTCTCTTTCTCTCTCATCTCTCTCTCTCTCTTTCTCTCTCTCTCTCTCCCTCTCTCTCTGTCTGTCTGTCTCTTGTGATGGCCAAAATTAAACTGATTGAATCTTTGCGCAGCATAAAACGTACGACCATTCGGTACAATGGTCTGAAAACTGTTGTATTGAAACTTCAGCCCTCGAAAAATTTAGTGACAATACTTCTATAAGTGGATAAGAACCGAAGGGGGCTAACCCTTGTTACTGTAATACCCCTCCATGCAGAGGAATGGAAATTCGCTTTTGGGTAGTCACATTAGGGATCTATTTGTTTGGAGTGGAAATCTGCATTTGAATAAAATAGAGCAATCCAAGATCAAAAGAATTAAATAAAAAGAGAGAGTGGTGAAAAAGAAAAGCATATACAAATATTATCACAAGGGTTATTCAACTACTTCCTTTAAGTGGAGTCAATTCTAAATGAAGTGATCCCTTATATTTATTCTAAAAATTTATCGTTTTCCACTCCTCTGCATTAAAGCAGGACTTTTCTCTTTAAAACAAAAGCTGTTTGGCCTTTATTCAAATTGTCATAATTAGACAAAATGATAAAGAGGAACATAATTGTTCTTAAAGTATAAACATAGTACATTGTCTGATACATTATAAACACTGGAATACTTTTTTAAATATTTTCCATAAGTATCCAAACTAATTTACAGGTGTAGAATATACACTGTATTCATCAAGTATACAAATCGCGATACAATTCTGCAATTTTTGAGGGGAAAAGGGATTTTGTAATATAAAAAAAGGAAAATGTGAAGGTAAAACTTCATATTAATAATTTCGGATACAACATTCTAAAAAGGAACAATTTTGACAGCATAAACATATCTTTTATGCAAATTAATGAGTTCTATATCCATTAAACATTCTGAATTAATATTTTCCTCAATAAACAAGTAAAGGTGAAGGTGCTGCTTCATAACCCATAATAAACCATTTGTTTATATATACATAGAATGACATGGCAAATTTGTTGTAAACTCCTAGATTTTAAAATAATTATATGAAGGGTCTTGTATCAGTGGAGGTCTGTAACTATACTGTTATTAAAATAAAATATTAAAATAAACAAGCAAACAATGATAATAGATAAGTGTCATGATCGATGAGAAGGTGAGGGAGTGAGCGATATTTTTTTAAAAAATCAAAAGAAATATTTAAAACATTTAAGTATATATATATATAATCAGCTCCCCTGCCTTAAGGGATAACATTTTCCCATTATTTATAATGTATTGGCAATTAGTCCTTTTTTTTTTTTTTTCATATTTAACATTTTTTGAGTTTTCTACAGCCTTACATTTGTCTATGCTAGTTGGAAACTTTTCATTTTTACGATTTCTGTAAATCATATATTTGATCAAAATCAATAAACGGTTTAACAATATATTTTCTTTCATATTTTCTCTGAAACCAAGTAACACATCAGTCTATTGCATATCAAGAACTGAAACATGTTTTAATTGTTTACACCTCAATCCATATTCTGGACACTTCAGAACGTTCATAGAAGATATGACGATAGGTTTCTACATCTTTTCTACGAAAGGAACATACATTTGACTGTATTAATAAAAAGTGATTCAGTTTATCATTACGAAATATGTTGTTATGTAAATGTTTGTACTGAAATTCTCTTAACTTCCCATCTAGCGTGGAAAATCTGGGGACAGAGAAACATGTTGTAGTTGCCGACTTATCTAGATTTCAACTTATTACCTCTGGATGTTTAAAAGCAAATGAATCTTGTATTGTAGCAATAAAAATGTTATAGAGCATTTTGGAAGACACAGGCTCAAAAGAATCAATAGTTTCATTCGAAGTATCATCTCTCCCTCTGGAAATTCTCTTCCAGGCAATTGGCAATTTGGTGTATAGATCATTTAGAAAAAAAAAATCGTCTACATTAAGACCTGTTCTTATGAAATAGTCTCCTGATCTTATTTCACCTTCTGCGTCAATCAAACGTTTAACTTGAAAAATGTTTACATCAAATAATTTTGCATTTAAAGGAATTATCCTACCTTCAATTCAAGTATTGTTAAAGATAATTAGATTTTCATTAAGTGTTTCTTGACATATATTCCTTCTCTTTTAAATAATTCCAGATATTCAAAAAGTCCTGGTAGAGACTGGGTGCCTTGATATTGATTGTTTGGGGATTATTATTGCAATACAATATTACAATAGTACATTAAAGGGCCAAATGACATCGAAATACAAGTGTATTCCTGTTGGTGTGCAGTCCTGCATAGATCTCATATTTTGATATGTAAACTTCTGAATTTGTTTCATAGATTTTTTTATTTTTTTCTTCAAACTTGTTAAGCTCCATCCAAAAGCCTCCAGATCTCATTCCCCTTGTGACATCATCTATCAGTCATTAATGAGCTAACTTGAGAAAGTGGCCTGTAATTTTGCCAAAGTTGACCATCTGTTACAATACCACAAACAGTAGCAACATATAAGTTGCTATGTCAGAAAAAGTTTGGCAAAGTTACATGTGATGTTCATAATGTGGTCCGAACGCCTCTCACGTCAAGTTTCTAAAACTCATCGTCTTTATTTAGCATTACGTTCAATATAATGAAATAGGGGTTTTTCCTCATTAACAGTGGAACATCGCCATTGTTTATACTCATCTTTGTGTCTTTTAACATGATATTAACATATATTCAAGAGAAGGAAGAATGCGTAGCAGTTTGTACATACAAATATCGAATACTTAACGGGCAAGAGAACAACAAGTTTGAACAGAACTTTTTTAAATTTTAAATCTAATAGAATGATACCAAAATTAATTACACGCAAAATTTGAAATAACATGCGATTTCGAAAAAACAAGTATAGTGAGCGGGGCGAGCGCAAATCCTAGTAAAGAGTTACAACTTTAAGCTTCTTATCTGTCACAATACATTCCCGTACAGAGAAAGAAACCTAAGCACTGTCAGTATTCACCGTACCTTTCCAACTACCCAGTACTACAGCACATCCCCTAACCACTGCGTCATACATTCATAGCTTTATACCCGAGTATTACACATTCCAATAGAGTGTTAAACGTCATGCTTTATGATATGGAGGTCAAAGGTACTCATATTCTTTTCATCTACTCAATCTGATAATCTGTGCATATTCGCATTTGTCATTGTTTGATTTCAGGTAGGCACGCAATGGAATATCATATGAACGGGTCTCCCACTTCAACATTTAGAACTACCCCAAATTTGATAATATGAGTGCACAAATAGAAAAGGAAGACGAATACATATATCATATGTTATCATAAATACTGCATGATAACACCTTTTCTGTGCCTCTGAAACTGTTTATTGAGCAATAAACGTGAAGTCAAATGCAAGCGGTTTACTAATGTGAAGAGTCATGTGATGTGTAAGATCTAAGCGCTCTTTTATAACTTTTTGCTTACATTATACTAAAATTATATTCTAAAGCATGTATCCCCACCCCCCCCCCCCCCCCGAACAAAAAACGTGTGTACTTAATCAACACTGTCTTATGTCTCTATGCAATCTTGACTTTAAAGGTTTACCTTTATACCTCTTTATCAGCGCTGTTTCTTTCGTATACTCACAGATTAAAAGGATTGCCCACTTTTTGCTCAGAGAGTGAAAGAGAGAGAGAGAGAGAGAGAATGTGTAAGTCAGAGAGGGAGGTAGAGAGAGAAAGCTTCAGCTGGGATAGGGCGGGTCGGATTCCCCAAATAATATTCAAATTAGGTTGCCCGGACGAATTCATGGCGGGTATTTTTGAAAATATATTTTGTTAAATAATTATAATTATTAGAAGTGCTGATCAACCTCAACCTTACAGCCAGGAAGGAGCCTGGTAATTATCGGCTTATATTTCTTATTCTAGTTCACTTTGGATTTTATTACTGGACTTTATAGGTAAGAAGATGATTAAACAAAATCAAATTGCTCATTCCCACTTTCTTTTCCATTCCTAGCCTACTCTCTTATCCCCTGAGTCAGCAGCCTTACATGTTAGCCTATGGACGTTTTAAACAAAAATCGTTAAAAATTCATTTTTTGTGTAAACGAAAAGCACATCCACCCCGACGTACGTTATCACTAGCTCTTTCATTGGAGCCCTCATGTCTCATTGACTTTTGAAAGTTCACCCACCGTAATTTTTCAAAATAGGTTGCAAGCTCGTCATTGCCTATAATACACATGTGAAACAAGTCTAACTTTGGACTCAGTTTGCCAAGCGATTTGAAGATTATAGGTCGAGCACATGAAACATAAAAAGCATGAATTATCATAGATCACTTCTGCCTATTTCATTATGTCCATTTCATCCAACCCCCACCGTATTTTTTTAATTTAGTAAAAGCAAACATTTAGCCGAGGTAAGCAAAAACATGAATATTCATGACACACCATGGACTATTCGGTTATTAACAGAGGGGTGCAATCGGTCATCATGTCAAACTCCCCTAATTGCCACCAGGTATTTCATATAATTATATAGTTTGGTATGTTTCTTTTACTCACTCATGAATTATTAAATATCAATGATGGTTAAAGAAATGTAAAAGAAATTTTAGTTGATATTTATTAACAAAGTAATTTATGTTTAAGAAAGCAATCTCACATACAACATTACTACCAAGTGTCGTCTGCTACGCCGATTGTCGCCTGCTTCGTTAAAGGCACATATTTATCGTTTGGACTGTAAGGTATACCAGGGAGATTTGTATTTTCCTGCAGTACAACGTATAGCAGGAAAATGTTGTATATGCGGATCCTTTTAATGATTACGTAATGGAAGTGGCGAGGCGGTATGGTTTGAATAACTTAGGCAGGTGAAAGTTATTGTATTGAGAAGGAAAGGAATGTTCAGAAAGGCATAGAGAGGGAAGTGGGCGTGGTAGCCATTCTAGCTTTGCACCTACATCAGTACGAGAATACACCCGACGGCGCGGTGGCCTGTACTTATAGCGCGCGAACACATCACACCCAATGGCATAAGGTACCCTGCAACACAGTGGAACATTCTAAGAAATTAAAAAAATATCTACAAAATGGACCTCTTGAATCATCTGAGAAGTAACTTACCCTATTCTGATGACTTCAAGGAATGTCAAGATAACAAAGGCTGCTTTTCCATCCAAAAATAAAACTAGTTTGCAATTAGAAATAGTCAATTTCTCGATAATTTCACAAAATATATTTGCCGCCGCATTCAATATGACGTCATTGACAGCTGATTGGCTAGTTTGGTAGTGACGTCGAACGAGCTATGTTTGTGCTGCAGTGATCGAGCGAGCGAAAATGAGACAATCGGAGTAATATGCTCTCTCTTATAGTACTACCTTGTCAATCATTCCCTCTCCCTCTCTCCCTCTTTCTCTCCGCCCCCCCCCCCCTCTCTCTCTCTCTCTGTCTCTATCACATACCAATCTCTCGATCAATTGGTTATGCGATGCAACTTTCTTTATCTCATTTACAACATAAATACGCATCAAAAGTAAAATATTGAAGAAAGCATGCACTAACTTTTATTTTTAGCTCACCAAGCTGATAGAAGAAACAAGATATAAACGAATGGAAACAAGTGAAAGCAATACATAACTAGGCCTATGTTTTTAATTTCAAATTTTTTCGCCTTAAATGAAAAGAAATTAATCCTTGAAAATTGATTTGGTCCATGGCAAAACTACAGAAAACAACATTACTGACAATTTACATTTATATCTGAATAAACATCACTATCCAAAAGACGTGACTCAGTTTCGCTCCTATCAGGATCAGTTTGTAGACGAAGACAGAGAGCACGGCAATTAACGCCATACTATCTCACATTAGTAATATTGATGACACTTAACAATAGGCCTATACATTTGACAGGTAATCACACAACGAAATAACAGTACTACTTCGATGTATTTCAGGCATAGGTCTATACAAAATCAATTTCATTCACATCATATTTGGAGTGGACTAAAAGGTTATTATTATTATTATTATTATCGTCATAAATCAAAATACATGTAGTACTGACAAAGATTCTTATAATACTTATAATACAACTCGGGAGTATCAAAAAATAATGCAAATGAAGCTCATATTTTTAGAAGACAAAATATATCTGTTATAACTATCGTCTACTTATATACGCTGTGCAAGATACCACACATATTTGATGTGTTGGAATAGCAAAAAGATATATATTTACATGAAAATAAAATCCACTAGTCAGAGTGAATGACTCAGCAACAGCTGAGAAAGAGACATAACCTCCTCATGTGCAGTTAATAGTAATATACAATTTCACAAACATTATCTTATTGATTATTATTATAGCTATTACCAGAATAAATGTCAGATTTCAATGAATAAATTCATTTTAAATTAGAACATTATAATACTGTACATTGTACGAGAAGCAATACCTCTAGCGCCACCTCAGGTCAGCTGTGGCATACGGTCTCGTAACTAGCTGCACTGTTGGCAATTGCAATGACCTTGAGGTGGCGCTGTTTAATAAACAATGCACTATGTCAGCTAAGTCATTCATGTTTAGTATCACGTTAAGGGTCGTTCACATATCAAGCAGCAAAACATTTGCGCTTTTTCATGGTGACGTAGGGTGTAAAACGCTTATCATTTCTTTATTTTGTAACATTAAGCTCACTGAATACGCGTAAGTCCTTTGTTGCATGCATTTGCCATTCATAATTTACACGTATCAAACCGCGGCCGCATTTTTTTGCGGTGGCTTACCGCGCCATATCCGACCAAGTCTTTATCTGTTGAATAACTGGAATGCACATGCGTCCCACTTGTTATATATTGGCATACATGTATAAGATAGTATTCATGACGGACAGAAGAGCACACTGTGAAAACTCTTGAAAGACTGGAGTATCAAGGACATGAAAATGGAAGGTCATTGTTTACCAAATGAAAGACTTTCGGCACAATAATCTTTGAAGGAATTCTTACAAGTATCAATAACAGATATGGTGCATTCTTTGTTTCACAACAAACATCCAAAAGATAATGTATATATATATATATATATATATACCCATATATGTTTATATTCCACATACTAAGAATCTTGCGCTACGATTGGTCAAAAGTAAATCACGTGATGAAAGATAGTTCGCCCATCATTGATGGGAGAAGCAAAAAGTTCGTTACACTGTGTAGAAAGTAGTACTATCTACACAGTGCAACGCACTTTCACTGAAGATAGAAGTACTATCTACACAGTGCAACGCACTTTAATTGTATTACGCTGCGTATTGCTCTCCTGTTTAAGCGCTTTTACGCGAACTTTGGCCACGCGCAAATTATAGTCACACTACCATACTGCATGCATTGTACGTATGGTACACCGTTTGCTAGCTTTTAATTGATGACTTGTTGCTCTAAAATGACGGAAGAAGTGAAATGTTTCTGATGTGGAATATAAAGCAAATAATCACCTTTTGGTTTCAGGCGATGGCAAACTATCACTTCCTCGGCGATCTGAATGTATACGCTATCTATACGCTATCGCTACGTATAGGATAGCTACATCCAGATCGCCTCGGAAGTGATAGTTTCTCCCATCACCTTCACCAACGGTAGTTATTTGCTTAATATATATAGGTATATATCACTGTTTGACATGATATATGGATAGCATGACACTGTAATGTACTATTTTGAATAACACAGATAAGAATCTACAAACAAGAAAATACTTTGTGTAATTTTACCTTCTATAATAGTATGTAAATGAAACAAAAGAATGTCTTCATGGAATATTTAAAAATGAAACGAAGCATGTTCTCGCATTCATTTATATCTGAACAAACTCAATTTTATATCTGCACACATTACATTTTGATGATTTAGCTGGTAGCAATGCATCAGTACCTTATTTTTATGTCTAATGCAGAATAGGGCAATGAAACTCTTGCACATTTCTATAGGCAATGGGGCCTACATCAAATTATTAATGATAATGATAGAATTTTTATGTAGATCATTTCCTCACTACAGATTATTTTGCAGCACTTTGCAACTATATTTCACTTTTTACATATATATTTCAGTATCTAATGTTTACAGAAGAAGTTACTACTTTACTTTTTTTCCATCTCAGGTACGATTTTTATCATATCCTGACGATAGATAAATGATGGAATATTTTGGATCTGTTTATTTAAACATACCGGTAATGATCTATAGAAAGGAGCACAAAATAGAGGGACTTATAATAATCAGTTACCTTTCTTTAACATACAGTAAATCACAATTGTGCAATCCTTTGATAATTCTTGTTGTAATAGTACTTTTCCTTACTCCACCTATGGTGAGAGTATCAGGAGAATTAGCATTGCAATACATGTATAACACACATTTAGTCATCCTCTGCATAACGCCTGAATTACGCGTCTTTAATTTGCACTGTACTTTGCTAAAATTACTAATATAATTTTCCATGTCTCCTTTCATCACAATTCTGAGGTTTACACATTGTAATCTAAACTTTGTACTTCTTTCGAATCTATGTGATTAGATCTTGCCAATGACTATAAATGTTTCAGATTATCGAGCATGTATATTTGATTTAATTATATTTCGTTACAAACCATGATAAAAGCACTGTATGAATGTATAGTACATAATTGTGATGGTATAAAAATATACCAATGAATACATAAAATTATGAATATATTAATTATTGAGTGGTAAATATTATTGTGTTCTACAATAAAATCCAAGGTATACCTCAAATTAGAGAAAAAACGGGTTAGCTAAAAAAGTTGCAGCTGGATTCCTTATAAAAGTAGCAATCACAAATGGATTTGCAATTGCAAATCATACATGTACCTGTGTAGATACCATTATCTGTGTAGATACCATTATCTTGGTGAAAATGGAATTAAAACTTGAACTTGAACATAGGAAATTAAACATGATTTCCCTTTCATTTATATTACATGTTTACCATGAATGCGAACTTGGGCCTTTGTTTTCCTGAATGCACATTCAATTCTAGTGCGTAGAATGGTCGCTAAGACTTTCAAAAATCAACATAATTTCATAATTTCATAATTCTTGTCCATCATCACCTACTGAAATGTGTGAACAGTACAATGACATATTACATAATCTGAACATGGTTTCTATGGGCTATAGAAGAATGTTGATATAGTTCTTTTTTTGATTTCTTCAGAATCTTTGTGATGATGTTTTAAGTACTAAAAAAGTGAACTATATCATCTTAGACCAGGGCCCCGTCTTACAAAGAGTTACGATTGATCCAAATCAATCGTAAGTCCTCCAATCAATCGCAAGTTTTGAGTCTCCTATCTCTTATGTACATAGTTACGATTGATATCAATCGCAAATAAGTTACGATTGATATCAACTCTTTGTAAGATGGGGCCCAGATGTACAGAACCATGCATGATTCTTTGAAGCCAATACAATTACTGATGACTTTACTTCAAAGTGCAGCAATGTTTAATACTCCATTCATATTTCAAAAGAAGAAAAAAATATACATACAAATACCTATGAAATATCATTTTGAAAATACTTTCCTACAGATAGTACATTACATAAAAATGTATTCAAAACAAAATATAATTACAATAGCAATAGGGAAAGACAGTTTACTTCATTTAACTTATCATCTACTGGAACCGTATGGTCCCTGTGTTATGCGTATGGGAACGAGTGAATTTCAGTGAAAATCAGTACGGGACTACGGGTTATTGCAAAGGCTTGAAAGGATGCGCTGAACATAATGTAAAGTCATCGTAAATATACACGTACGTACAAAATTGCATTTTTTAACAGTAGCAAATAAAGAGTAGATATCTAAAAACCGATTTACTCTACTACAAATGTTACTATGTTCATCACGTCCCCAACAAGGGGGAACTTTGATTAAGCTACGCAACCATTGTACTCTAATATATATACATGTATATCATTTGAACAATACAGTCCTCAGTATAGAGAAGCATATCATTCGCATCCAATTAAGTACCAAATAGCTCATTAGCGAGATGAATTTGACCAGCTTTCTCTAGAACATCCTTCAGAGCTCCACACTCTGTGGCCTTGGTTTGCTTCTTTCTCCAGTCTTGGATCATTGATAGTGTAACCATGTATGATGAATTTGGATTATCGTTGACATAATGTTGGACATCTCCTGGTTGAAGGCGAAGAGCCTTCCTGAGATTATCTATATCAACACGCGTGGCAACATTTCGAGCAACAGTGGTCAGCTTTTGTTCAAAGTCGTCTAGTTTACCTGAACTGTTCCTTAAATAAATCATAAAAAAGGGATAATAGTATGTATCTAATTACATCTAATTTGCTTGGAGGGGTATTTATTACAACAGACATGGAATACATCCCAGGGAGTAGAAAGGTTGCACATTGTGCGCGAATGAATCCGATAACCGTATCAATATCTGTAAGGCGTTTGGATTGTTTTAGTTTTTATTAAGCACTATATAGATTATTATAATTGTTACATTCTTTTTTCCCCGAGTCTTCTCAATTTGAAATCTTATGATTTTGATTTTGATATGATATCACATGAACTATCAGCAATAGTGAAATTCAATTATTATTTATTTGCGAGCGAAACTCAGACTGGTTTTAACTTATAGCATACTGACAACATTCAATTATCTGTATTGGGCTTTAATCCCTTTTTGTCATGTATTGAGGTTTTGTATTCAATGGCAAACTTACATTGCAAAGTTGAACACACAAAGCAGTTCTACCAGTGATTGTCCTGTCTGACCTACTTTCAGCGTCACTACTATTCTTTTATCTAGCTGGCTGCTCAGGTCCAAGTTAAAGGACTTTGTCCACCGGCGTCCTATCCGCAATTCATCATACGTGACTGTCTACAAAATAAAGATAGAATTACCCAACAATGTTTTTCTTCTGTTATATACATCAATGTCATTGTATAAAAAGCTACGTGTGATGCACTCATTTCCTCTCACTAAATAAATCAAATAAAATCAAACTATAACAAACCAAATCAAACATACGATCATAAGGTGACAATCTTTTTTTTTTTTAATATTCATGTGTAGGACTAGCATGCTGAAAGAGATGGAGGTTTAACAAAATATGCCTGTATTCAAAACCAACCTTGGCTTGGAGGACAGTATATGTACCCTGACCCTTTAGCTAGCAAGAATCTCTATCAATTGTATTCAAATTAACAACAATTGGGTAAAACAATTTGAATAATTTTGGGGTCAATAGTGATAGTATAATTTGTGTGTAAATGATTAAAAATTGAGAGAATAATTCAAGTGGTCTGCTGTTTATCACTGTAAGATTACCGTATCCTTTATCATCTAATACTCCACTCACACAGAGACTTATATCGATCAGTACAACTAGAGACCAAAGAAATTAATACATTACCCGAAAATGGGGAAAAACAGTTGGTTTGGAGTCAGTTTGGAAGTGCAACTGAGGTTGTGCAACTTAGGGATTCAAAGATACATACCTAACTCACAGTGCCACAGAGAAGATTGCCTACGCTTTGATCTCATCTCTCCTTGATCTTGGAAAAGCCCTTTTATTAAATTTGCCTCAACATCAACTTTTACAATTACAAAATAGCACAACTGTGCTGCTTGTGTAGTGACCCTCTCTAACACACACAGTCACACCACACCAATTTGCTCGTGCAGGAGCTTTGCTGTTAATAGCTCTCCATCGAGGGAATAAAGATTGGAGATCGGTTCAAGAGTTTAAAAACAATTTTTACAAAATCTGTCTGATTTAGCTTCTTTCTACTTCTTATTCCTTTCTGATGTGTTTTGTCCTACTCATCTTGTAAACAGACATTAGTGTTGCATTGTCTTATGGACTAGTGCCCCTTGAGCACTTCGGTGCCTTACTAATATGAATTAATTATTATCGTATTATTAGTATTATTCTATTCTATTCTATTATAATTCCATCTTTATTTTATTTTGAGGAGGCGCGATAGCTCAGTCGGTAGAGCAGTGGTCTCGTAATCCGGTGACCCGGGTACGAAAACCAAGTCGATGCGCTAGTGCCCTTTGTTAAGGCATTAATCCTCATTACCAGGTCCCTCGGAGAGGACCTAAAGCCGTCGGCCGTATGGTTGCTTACTTACAAGCATTAATGCTTTGTTACCAGTCAGGTAAAAATCACAACCATTATTATTATCTTTTTTCAAGTATTGCTATAAATATTATTATTGTTCTTATTTTATTATCATTGTTTTTTAGCAGATGTTTCTGCGTTTATTAATAAACAAAATATAAAACATTCAAATAACAATAATATTATATAATATAATTGATTTACAAAGAGACACAACTTAAATACATACACACACAAAAATACACATACATATACATATATATATATAAAACTTGAAAGTATGAAAGTAAGTAAAATTATCAAAGTAAATGCAGAGGCAAACTATCATAAGCATAAATGCTTGAGTCGATAGCAGCCGGGAAGGGGAGGGGGAAGGTACATGTCGATGTTATAGGAGTATGTAGGAGAATAGAATGTCACGTATAGAGATAATTATTATCATAAAGGAAAAATTACATGTGCGGCATGATTTCCAATTGGATCATCCTTTATGAAACAAGTCATTTTGACGTCCACTTCTGCCACTCTGATTAGAACCTCTGCTTCAGGATGGATATGAGCGAAACCTATTTCCTCCTCCTGGGACGCTATCTGTCACGAAATGATTCAACAAAATACAAATAATAGCAAATAAAAAGTCAAGGTGACACTTCTTAGATTTCACTTGTAAGGCTTTCAAGTTGATTTGAATGGCATCAAGAAAATGTATGTGCATTAACATTGTGACACTGACTAATTATGCTTTTTATAATATCAAATACATTTACACTGTATTCTTACCTCCTTGCTTCCTTTCACGCCATCATAGAGATACGCACGTAAGATGACAGGAGTTCTTTCCTCTGGTAGTTGCTGTTGTGCAAATGGCAGGCAACGCATTCGCTTCCCTTCAAAGAAGACATTTAACTTGAATCTGATGAACGCCCAACAGAAGCGATTCATCTGCAATCTAAGTAAATCTCTCTCGATGTTGCAGTTGGGTATTCCGGACTGTGTTAATGGAATTTGTTCCTTTACTTCTGCGTCTAATATGAACAGATATGTAAGTAACTAACTATATTTATTTATATACATGTACAAAACATAAAACCATCACTTAAATTGAGCTAGGTCTTCTGTGCATATAGTTGATGAGAGAAACTACAGTAGGTATTTGCCTATTATATAATTTCCCTATATTCATAGGAGAGGTACACGAAAAGCTACGTAATTCATGAGAGTAATCAATGGGAAATATGATGAGGTGCATGAAAAACCCTCATACAAACTTCTAACGAAACATGCCGACAAATTAGGTAGCACATCCACTCTAGTCACAACGGACTTTTCAAAGGCTTTTGATAAAGTTGATCATACAGTAGTAATCTCATAGCTTATTCACCTTGTGCCTTGTCCCTCACTTGTACCTTGGATTTATCACTTTCTGACTGGTCGCACCCAATGTGTTCGCTACCAAGGTGTCATGTCTATCTGGGCTACAGTGAACGCGGGCGTCTCACAGGGGACACGCTTAATTATTAGGCCCGATCTTGTTCCTAGTCCTCATCAACGACGCATTGGCATCCTCAAAATTAGAGCATTGGAAATACGTTGATAACATGACAATAGCGGAAGCGAGACCACGGGGTGCGGCTGCAGAAATCCACAATACCCTATCTGAACTGAACACATGGTGCACTAACAACGCCATGCAGCTTAATGCCAGTAAATGTCATGTAATGAGAGTAAACTTCAGAAAACTCAACTCCCTCCAATTAATGTAAGTCTTGGGGACCAGACCCTTGATGAGGTGCAATCAATCAAAGCCCTGGGGATACTACTACAAACAGATCTAAAATGGAACAGCCATGTCGATAACAGGGTGCGTAACGCAAATAGGCGCATGTATATACTAAGAATCCTGAAACCATTCCAATTACCATGTAAAGACTTACTTTGTGTATACACAGGCTATGTTAGGCCCCTCGTTGAATATACTGCTCCAGTGTGGCATCCAGGCTTAACAAACCAACAAAATGCCCAGATTGAAAGGATCCAGAAACGTGCTCTCAAAATTGAACTGGGATCAATGTACGTGATCTACGAAAATGCGCTACAAATGGCAATCTCCACACCCTAGACAGTAAAAGGCGAGAACTTTGCCAGAGATTTGCTAAATCACTACTAAATTCACCTCAGTTCAGGGACTGATTGCCACGCCCACGCAAGAATAGATATTATCAATCTCTGAGAAGGGTTGCTCCTTATTCTGCAATCAGATGCAGGACTAAAAAATACAAAAGAAGCCCAATTCCATTCTTGGTCGACCTATTGAATGATTTTTAACTACAATCATCAGACATAGCTACACTTTTCGCTTTTCACTTCTTAATATATTAGAATTTGTACCAGTTTGTAACATGATATTATATTTTTAATGAATTGTATCCAGATAATTGACAATTTCATTGCTGTTTCAATCGTAACTGCTTAACTTCTTTCCCTCTTCCATTATCTCCTCTGTTTCTAGCAGTCTTTCTCTCTCTCTCTCTCTCTCTCTCTTTATCTGTCTCCCTCTCTCTCTATCTCCTATTCTCTCTCTTTCTTTTCTCTTTCTCATTTCCCCCCTTCTCTCCTATTGTATCCGTAACTCTGTATTTGTCTCTATTGTAACGATTTGAAAAAGCTGGGCCCGTTTACAAACCGATCAGCACATGATCCGTATTAAACCCATGAATATTAATTGTATATCTATATTTTGCTTTTGTAAATCTTAACTTATTCTCCGTCAAATTGAAGTAAATTTCCAATGGTTCACTTTATTTTACTGATCTTTTTAATCTGTTAAAATCACGCAGTTATTTACTTTTACAATCCACTGCTACTATTTTAAAAGCCTGTCTGCATGGTTACAAACAAACAGGACCCGTTAAAATCAATGAATATCGGAGAGGAATTATGATTGCATTTTCACATTTATATATATCTTTATATTTTTATATTTTTACTATGAACTTGAACCAATTTTGAATTTATATCATGAAATGTCTGATTTCACATGTATTTATTGTATTGTCATGTTTTTATCAATTTGTAAAAAGTCACACAATTCAGCCTTCGGGCTGCGAGATGATTTTCAATAAATCAAACCATTTATATATACAACGCAGGGTACCCTCGTCATACTGTTTTATCTGAGCGACCTTACAATCAAATTTTACATGGGTTTAATCTAAGATCTCAGTACATGTATGTCAGTATAACTAAGCAAGCCAAAAACAAACCAGCAAATATAATTAGTTCGAAATGTAATTGCAACTTATTACTATCATTATAACGCTGTGATTTTACTTGGGGAAGATAACCCTTTATAAAGAAAAGTTACAAGATGTACAATTGTATGGTTAACCCATATAGCAGTTGTGTGTCATCTTTAAGAGATGTTTTATTTTTATCGTTTGATCCACATTAATTACAAATTATACATGAGCGGATAAAGCAAAAATAACAGAAATGTGTAAGTCTATTTCCAATGCAGTACAATGTTCCATTTCTGAATAAGAGCGATTTAATTGTTACTTATCATTAATTGGCAACGTGGTGTAGAATGTAAAATTACTATTTCCGTGTCCAAATTGGCAATTTTTGTTCAAATCGGTTCATAGTATTTTTTTATTTTTTTTTAATCAAACTGTGAAGGAGTGGAAATTGTTTTATGAAATGTTGCCGATTTGAGGAGGGAAGTCATGGTTAATTTAGAATATAAGAAATATACACTATGAACATAACAGACAAAGAAAACGGACAAAATATACAGTTCCTCAGGTAGACAAAGGAACATCCCTTCACTGCTATTATGTAAAAAGGTGATATGCATGTGACACCTGTTCTACACATTTTTACATAATAGCAGTGAAGGAATGTTCCTTTGTCTACCTGAGGAACTGTATATTTTGTCCGCTTTCTTTGTCAGTCATGTTCATAGTGATATGAACTGCTATAGATTGAACAGCATGAGTATACAAATTTGTAATTTAGATTGACTGTGCAGTAAAAACTCGTATGACCTATTGTTTCGTTTTTAACGATTTAAAACCTAAACATTCCTTGGCTCGTAAACACGTACATTTAGATGACTTTCGCACAACCTCAAAACTGGGTTCAGAAATGTTATGCGTTTACAGGTAAACACGTACTTACCGGGTGAGTATTCTCCCTCTCCAGTGTACAAGACTGCCTCCACACTGGAGCATCGTGTAATCACAGCACAGTGAGGTATTGTGTAAGTCACAGGTAACTTAAGGACTAAGTCATGAGGGGCCAAGCACTGTACACCAAAGCAGACTGACATCTCTTCTTTGCTGATGCCAAGATTAGGAGTGTCTGTCAGGACACGAAGATAAATGTCCTGCGGCGCTTCGCTGTCAATAGCACCGGGAGGGATCTCAAGTTCAATCCCGAAGGTATCTAGTTGAAGTTTATCACCTTCAACTCCAACTCTCTTACAACATTCCATCTTGTTTGGTTTGAAATTTACTTCATCTAGTATACAAATCATAAGATACATTTCCAGTAAAATCTTTCTGCAAACTATCAGCAACCAATAGAATGCATAATTGTACTTCAACGTGCTAGCAAGTTAAACATAGGTTATAGAGCACCAAAGAGCAATGCACTCTGAAGTATCCTTTTCGTGAAAGGAATTATTCCTCATTAAGAAGAATATTCAGATGGATGTTAAAGTTTTTATCTTTTAAAAGGTATGTTTTTCAAATTTTTGTTTAACTGTTGCTGGGTTAAGACGTTGAGGAAAGATATATGAATTTAGATATACAATCTATGGAATTCAGCAATCTATATGAATTTCTTTTTTAACTTGAAAGGATGAAGCACAATTACCTTTTATTGATCTCTCATCAATATGGTTGTAATACAATGAAATAATACGATAAAAGAAAACTCGCCTTGCTTTTTCTGCATTTTGCCGCACAATACACAACTTACTACTTGCTATATAGACCACTCACGGTAGACCTATTTTCACTAAGACATATCTCTGTTGAAAAGTGTTGTAAAGTTTTTACAGAGATTACGCCATCCAACATCCACAGTTGTATACATGTATACATGAGCTTGAATTACTCTCGCTCTCATGTCGTCGATAATTCATGACACATGCTCCGCCGACGATTGCTCCGTCGACAAATGCTCCGCAAATAGCAACAATTGATCCGCGACATTTTCTCCGCCGACAGTTGCTCCGCCGAAATTTGCTCCGTCCCTATTAAAGTACCCCGTTGAAGACAAATGCACCGCTGACGTAGAAGGAGTGCCCCGTAAAAGACAAATGCTCCCTTTTGCAGCGAAAAGAAAATAGGAAGAAAAGAAAAGAACAAGAAAACATGGACAAGAAAAGGTCAAGAAAAGAGAAAAGAAAAGGCTAAAGACAAGGGAAAAGGGACACAAAACAGAATATAAAAAGATTTAATTTCCATATTCTTGCATTGGCCTAAAACTTTGTGTCGGGACGGTGTCGGTATAATTAATGACGGTAAATTCTGCCGTCGCGGCGTCGCAAAACGTCGGGGAAAATGAGAAATAAAATGGAGTATAGGTCTACATGCTCGTGAAATAATCATTGATTTAAAAAAGGGGTTGTAGGCAGGCAGAAAAAGGGAATAAATATTACCTTAAATTATATTGTGCCTAAGAAAAAAATCACTATTTGTTGAAAGAAGGTCGCGTCAAGGCTGAGAAAATGTTATATATTACTTAAAAGCTTCTGCACCTGCCCCCCCCCCCCCCCCCGAAAAAAGAAAGGATTACGTCTTTGGCAAAGGTTTATCACTTTTTTTGTCCATCAGTGTCTTCTGATCGGGGAAATAAAACGCATCCCCCTTCTCAAAATGCGTGCTACGGCCCTGAATAACAACAACAAATCAAATTTTTAAAAAAAATAAACAAATAACCCATGAAAAAAAATATATTATCGGCGGAGCAAGTGTCGGCGGAGCAAATGTCACGGCGCAAATGTCGCGGAGCAATCGTCGCTTTTTGCGGAGCATTTGTCACCGGAGTAATCGTCGCCGGAGCATGTGTCGGGTTACCGTCGTCGAATCATGAATAAACCAAGCATTTACCGATACAAAGTATTCAAATACTTTATTCTTTGTTTCGCGTCTCTGCCATGCCTGGGACTGTAATAGACATAAAAAACAACTGATAGCACCAGCGAGACATTATTTGTCTTTCCTTATTCTCGAAATTAATATCTGCTCATGTTGTTCAAAACACAACATTAACCTGTTACATGGGGCAGGCTTTCCATGGAAATGCGATCCTCTTCTTCCTCCCTTTCTTCCTCCTCCTTTCCTTCTTCCTCAGTGTTCCGGGTGTCCGTCTGTTCTACATGAACTTGGACCCTTGCTGTCGATCCAACAAGCTCTTCTGCAAGATAAAGTCAGTCAAAACGGGACTCAGAATATACTAAACCTTCTAATCAAGACTACTAATATAATGATTACAAAAAAGTACACACATGTCATTTTTCAACTTCAAGAATTTATCACGATTACTTTTAACCAATCTGTCATGACGATTATTGCAATACCAATAAAAACATTAGAAAACAAACGAATTCGTTTGATACAATTATGGATGTGCAAGCACTACTTAAACATACAGAACTTTGTCATTCCTTGCTCATTGTTCGTGATTGAGGTGTTATATGAAAGGGCAAAAACTCAACTTTCTAGAAATGTGATTTTCTCTTTGAAATTCAGATAACGTCCGCCAAATGACTTTTTGGTTTAATCTTTTCAAATTCATTTAAATCACTCATGCGTGAAATATGCATCAGATGAGTTTCATCAAATGAAAAAGGAGGAGCTAAGCTTTCCAAATATGTGTCATTTATTAATTATAACTGTGACTAAGTTATGATAAAACAACGATAATTCTCGGTTGCGTTTTTTCATGGGACGCACTGTATTGGTAGCATGCGCAATGTTTTGGAAATTTAATTCCTGTTAACTTTCCTTTTCTTTAAATGGAATTGTATACGTCATTTAATTCAGGTTCTTACTATTGTTATGTTCTTTTGGGTTAAAAACACAAACCATCTTTACTCCCTAACTGCTTTTTTTTTTTTTTTGGGGGGGGGGCAAAAATGCGTTTTGCCCCCCCCCCCCCCCCCCCCCCCCCACTTCCGGCGCCTATGGCACGCAGCGCTGAGGGAAAACATGGTCACGAGGGAAAATTTAACTCCCTTCAGGTTCAAAGAATGTTATATACCCCCTGCCAGTCAATAAATGTTATATTAGATAGACTTGGTTTTTTTTTTTTTTGGGGGGGGGGGTCCTTATTTTTTTTGGCCCGAATTTTTTTTTCGGGGGCAATCAAACATTTAGAAAAAAAAATGACTGAAAAATAAAATTTCGAGATAATTTACTAAGAAAAAAAAAATAAAAAATCTTATAAAAAAAAAAAATTGGGGAAAAAAAAACATTCTTGCCCCAAAAAGCATTTTTTGGGAAAAAAAATTACCCCTATTTTGGGGGGAAAAAAAATGGAAAAAAATAATTTCAAGAGGAAAAAAATCATGAACAAAATTATTGAAAAAAAAGACCCTCGGTATTGGTGTTATATGTGTAATTGGTGACATACAGTCCTCAAGAGAGCGACATGCATTGATTAAAGTTTTTCATTTCACCAGCTTGTAAAATCTAACCGGCCAGGAAAATATAACCATTTGGATTATCGCAATTGATATTACGTGACGAGCTCTGGACCAATTACATGTCGGTATCTGTCTAAGCTTTTTAGTATTACTTTATAGGGGGATTCCCACCCGAATCGAGGTGATCCCAAATGTGACTTCTCCAAAGTTATTTCACTGTTAATCTACATGACCAGTATTCGACAATTTAATTACGATTTATTAAGGCTTGTTTTGATTTGGCGCAGTAAACCGCCGCACAAAAGCCGCCGGTCTTTGACATTTCGTGTAAAATGAATGGCAACTGCATGCATATAACAACTAATAATATCTGAACTAGCCTTTATTAGCTAAAGATGGGTGTAAGTGGAATTCTTTGCGAATATTTTGTTCATTCCTGTTATTCACAAATGCTTTAACGATGATTGCCACACCCACTGCACAAAACAACCCGATGATAAGGGCCAGGTTGTCTGGCCCAGTTGGTTTGATGGTGGCTACAGACACCGGTATTGGTTCAATGGTTGTGGGTACAGACGCCGGTATTGGTTCGGTAGTGGATGGTACTGATACTGGTATTGGTTCGGCGGTGGTGGGTACAGACGCTGGTATGTAGCGGATCGACAGGGAGGCGATGTTGGACAAGTCCCCTCCGTTCCCTGCCTCGTCCCAAGCCCGAATTGCGAAATAATAGACGATTTCTTTCCCCCTCTCAGGGAGTGAAATAGCGACGGTCTCAATAACCCCAGCAGGACTGATTAAGGATAGGTTCCCGGAGACGAGTTGATCCTGTGTGACCTCATGACTAGTGTTGAAGTTGTTTCGGACCTCATTGTAGTTGGTAGAATGGCGGAGTTCGTATTTTGAGGCTTTGTGGTGGAAAAAATACATGTCCATTATTATTGATGAACTTCAACACTTTTTCTTTACATTTTTTCAGCACCATACATTATAGGTATGTGTGATCGTCTGAAAATTCAGTTGCGAGCAAGCGGAGGGAACGAGTAAACGAGATTTGAGAGGTCTAATTGCCACCGATTAGATCTTATTATTTAGATAACAATTACCAATCCTGATGAGATAGCACGTAATGTTGTTATGATTACCTCTTCTTTAATATGAAAGACATTAGGTAATAATAATGAAGTTATCTTGACTTTGAAGACTCCTTCATTTTTTTAACCTTGATCAAAGGGCAATTGATTAGCTGGATATGTTATGAAGTTCAAGGGGCACTGGGTTTAAACAAATTGAGTTTAGAAGGTGCCTCTAATAGCAGTTGAGTAGAATATGTCATGGTAGTTTAATAAGGCAACGTTTAGTGTAAAAAGGGGGGCACACTTTTCAGATTACGAAGACTTTTCTGGCATTCATTACAAAAGAAAAAGGGCACTCAGCCAAAGCAAAAGGAAATTTTCGGGGAGGGGCACTTATTAGAGGGGTTATTTGCCCCTTGCTCCCCCCCCCCCCCTCGAGAGCGCCGCCTCTGCCGAATTCCATCTAAAGATCCTAAAAGACATGAAAAATTGCTTACCCCTTCCTTTGTCCAAGTCGTCTCCTACAGCAGTCCAGCTGAGGGTCACCGTGCTTTTGTCATAGGAGAAAGAGGTATATTCCAGGTCATGGATACGGGAAGGTCGTAGAATATCGTCATCGGGGTTGCGAGTGTAGTTTTGGACCTTAAAGACTCCTCCCCATGCTGTACGCATGAAAGATGGCTCCACTTCAGATTCTGCAAACCAGTTTCCTGGAGGCATACAGTTGAGAAAAAACTATATATTATATATATATATATAAATTATCCCAATTCGATAAGTTAATATATTCCAATATTTTGTATTGGGTGATATATTGGTTATAATAATTTTGTTTTATGTACTCACAGCAGCCTCATTAGTACAAATGCTGCTTTCCTGACATCCCTGGAATTAATATTCGCGCAACATTGCAAGGTATCCATTTTACACCCGGGTAATGATTAACAACAAAGGATGTAGGCATCGAGCAAGGATCTATCCATGGACTTCCTATATAGGGGAGTCAAGAGCCCTTATCAATTCAGTGCTTCCATTCGGGATAGGCCTTCCAAGATCCTCTGCTGTGCATACATTATGCTATGATTTCTTTATTTACTATAAAGTTTTAAACGATTTCAAATGTGTCCACGAGAGGAATGGATTTTTTTGCCTCTTACCAATTCAAGATTAAATTTTCTTTTAATCCATAGACCTAAAGTATACAAACTTTGTGAAAGTGAAAGGAAATCTCACCCTAAATAATAAGTGTAGGTATTCTGAAAGATAAGATGTATGCCTGCCCTTTGATGTATAAAGATGTACATAGATGTGAATAGAGGAGGCTAGTTGGCTCAGTCGGTAAAGCGGCTGCCTGTTTATAGACCAAAGATCCTTGGTTTGAATCCCACCTAGGCGGATGACTGAAGCCTGCGTTGTGTGTTAACGTGCCCCTCCCCTTGTTACATAAACGCAGGCTATGTTAAAAGGCAACCTAACACTTAAGAATTAGTGTAGTTATTCTAGAAGAAAGGATGACTTCCTGCTTTTTTATGTACAATACATCTTACGAACGTGTACAAGAGATATATAAATGAAGATGTCTTGACATGATGTAATGCCTTTTAACATAACGTCGCTTGTCCGCACAAAGGCCGCTAACGCGCATCGCGGGTCAAAAGTTAGTTCCGAGATATCGGGTTTTAAAAGGTTTAAACTCACAAGTCTTCTTTAACAGATAAAAATCACACATGAATACGTGGATTGTGGCATACTCTATTAGACTGGCAATTTATTTTTGCAAAACAAGCATTATTTTGTTAGTTATCGTCGATTTAGTGTTAGTGCCTTTTGTGCAGTGAGTTGAACCCGCTGGGCGTTTCCTGCACGAAGGCCGCTATGCGCGTAACGGCTTTTGTGCGGGCACTAAAAATGCGCGTTCTATGCACAAAGGCCGTACTCTACGTGTTGTACGTATTCGCTGTAGCTTTTGTGCATTTAGTTTTCCCAAAGACGTTGTAATTCTGTTTACACATCCAGTGGAGGATCCTTGGCGGGGGCGGGGGGGGGGGGGGTTGAATAAAAAATAATGCTCATTACCCCCCCCCCCCCCCCGTTGACCCCCCCCAAAAAAAATCACAAATTGCCCCCCCCCCCCCTCGCCGCCTCTGCACACATCAGTAATTTGTGTGCTTCTTTGTGGAAAAAAGGGCTTCATTTCGTTATTTAGTTTATTGGTGATACACTTATAACATTTTTTTTGGTTTTATTATTTCTTCTCCATCTTGTACATTAAATTCATTAAAAAAATTAGATGGGCTAATTAAATGGATGATAAGCAGTGGCAGTTACTTACTGTTTGTTTTTTGTTTGCACAAAGGCCGTACTCTACGTTTTTTTTTTTTGGGGGGGGGGGGGCGAGAGGTATCTCAACATAAAGATATACCACTGAGATGTGTCAGTGTTGATTTAGCCAAACAAATTGAAGTTGGGCGGGGGCGGTCTCACACTCTGTGACATTATCTTGTCATTTTATTTTGGTCATGTGCTATGTGCAACCTATAGCTATAGCAATGAAAAGGGGAGGAAAGCCATATTTGGACTCTATTGTTTGCCCATTGTGAAACTAAACTTATTATTTTATCAATTTGTACGGATTCAGCCAAATTATATACATATGCACTATCTGATAAGTTTAGAGTTCAACAAATTTCTTAATAAAACCGTAGATGTCTCTCTCGTTCACTAATTATACAGTCCACCACTTGAATGCATGCTTTATTCCAATTATTCATCAAACACTGTACGTTCAGACAGTAAGAATCAATCATTTTCATTGTCGCTCCAGGAATAATGACACAAAGGCTATTTTTAAGGAACAAATTAGAAATGTCAATTTATTATATCTTGTTCAATAATTTATTATATCTTGTTTAATAAATATCAAATTCCATTGATAAATTAATTCAATCATAAATTAAAATAAGTTATATTATAATCATCTTCTCTCTCTGTTTATATACAGTATACAATGTAAGTACAAACTATTTAATTCATGTCACAATGTATTACTAAAATCCAAATTAAAATGTTTTTAAAGATATTTACATAACTATAGTAAAACCACAAAGAACTTCTATTTTCTAAAATCAAATGAGTATCAATATTGTGGTGTCTAGTAAAAATTATACACACAAACAATTCCTGAAGATTCAAATATACATTGTCACATAACAAAATGATTCCAATAAAATACTTTTTACCACTCAAACCATTTCTGTCTGTCAATGTGATCACTACATCTCAATGTTGCTGAGTTCATTTCCCAATAATCAAGATTTGATTTGTTCCATCTCTGGCATTACCAACAAAATAATGTTATATCATGTACACTTTTGAGGCTGGGAAATTCATTACATGTGCTGCATTGTATTTCATTATCCCAATTATACAATTTCAAAGAGTACATCTTGATGAACAAAAATAAAAATATGAAAATATTCAGCAATATCAAATTTAAATCAATATTGTACATCACATTGCATATAGAACTGCAATAATTGAACATAATTTGTTTTCAATTCATTCATGTAAAATTAGATTGAAGTCTTTTACTCTGGTATCAGATCCTATGCATGAAAGAGCATCTGTAACTCTCAAATAGTGAATATATATCTAATATCACACTATGTCGCATAACACAAAACTTATATTTTATATTAAGTTTGTAGTATTCTTCACAAAGAAATTAACAATGGAATCTGAGTCAATAAAAACAACTGACTAAATAATTCATAAAAATAGTAAATCATGTCTTTCATACGACATCAGTCAGAGCAAATTAATTTAATTTGTGCATATATACACACACTGTTTTCACACTGAAATAAATAAATGAAAGACAATATTTTATATTTCAACTAAAATGTCCATGTAAAATACATCCTGTATAAACTTCATATATATATATATATATACATAACATGACTCGAAATCTGAAATTTATGATAATTGTGTACGCCATGTGCTATATTTTTGCACCCGTATAGAAAATTTTCAAAAGAAAGATCACGCACATTTCACATTATGATGGTCTTTTCTATATGCTTTGATTTTACTACTATCTTTGATACACATGAGTTGTACTACAAAGGATTATCATAGTTCAAACTTGCAAAAATATATTCATGAGAATATGCATTCACTACATGAACACCATATGAATCCATAAACATTTGACAGGATAATTGATATCTTGTGTACATACAAAATACAAGCAATGTCCATATTCCTGCCAGTCCCCCAAAAATAAATCCATAGAGATATTACAAACAAAATACATTTAATTTCAGGTATTTGATAATACAAAGTTTGTTTATCTCCTATCTTTGTCAGGTTTGTATGTTATTGATCACTCTAAATTGTCAGCATTCATTTCTATACTACATGAAACATAATGATTGTCTCACATTTTCCTACACAAGTTTCTATTTCGGGCAAGTAACAGCATATCATTCCTATATATTATTCCACTTAACGAGTTTGATTTAATTTATTGTTAATCAGTTGACAATACATTAAAGAATGTGAACAAGATAATTGTTCAGAAGCAAATATATCTATTCTAACCTGTCATGAGTTTACAATTGCAAAACAAAAATCGAAATTTTGCTTTGACATTTTTATGTGCTTTAATTGGTATGGCACTAGCAGAATTGTATATTCGTGTTTTTACTTATAACATAGCATTTCTGCCTCGTCCACTCTGAATCGAGTAGACAAAACATACTGCAATGTAAATTCCATACACGCATGCATGAACTAGCATACCCATTGCTCAGAGAAATGTACCATTTAACTACATTTCTGTATAAAAATAAATAATAAATAAAATGTATCACCTGAACGCAGTGAAAATATTACAGAGAGAAGCCATTTTGGCCTGCTCAGCTGCTCAGCTGCTGACAAGATAATAATGGACTGCAACAACCAAGTTTGCTGAGCCGGCAAAGTCTTCATTAACTGTCAACCCAAACAGAACAGATTAGTCCCACAAACAGACAATGAAAGTGCTGTTATTGTTCCTGATTCTTGCTGCCTCACAAAGTTTTAAATATAAGGACTCATGTGTAAAACAAGTACATCATGTACAAGAAGTAAACAACACAAGCCTGCTTAGGGCAAACTACTTTTTGTGAGATATATTGGACGCAGAATATCATACTATGTAAATTCTACAGCAACATTTAGATCACCACCCCTGAAATGTGGTGACATAGACCTCAACCCTGGTCCATTAAATGACCATCCCCATCATCGTTACTCAAGTGAATATCTGCATAATTTGAGGGGAAACTGTAGTAAGGGAAAAGTCTCCTCCCAGACATGGACAACAATCACCAGCCTAATTCGAATACACTCCAAGCCAGTCAGTCACAGAGGCAAAAGGGGTGAGATTAGGAAGTATTGCGCAGCTGCTACATCAACCAAGAAGTTGAGTATGCGGTATACATCATTATCACCTTGAACTGAGCACGCCTTTCTTCAAGAGTGGGCCACTTCAGACGAAGGAGCATGTTGGTGACACTAATTGTGCGACGGTGGTCTCCTATAGTAAACGTGGTGTACTTAGAATATTAGTGACTGAGATGGTTTTACATTTCTGAGGAGTAAATGTCATCAGCCAGTCTGATTGCCACTGATGCAGGGAGTTGAGATCCTCTTGCAGATTGTTTGCATCATCTTGAGAGCAAATCTTGCGGTAGGGGAGACAGTCATCTGCAAACAATCTGGTTGTTGATTGGGTAGAGACACTATCAGGTAGGTCGTTGATGTAAAGCAGGAAGAGGAGCGGGCCGAGTACACTACCTTGCGGTACCCCTGATGAGACTGGGACAGCTAGTGTCTGAGGTATATCCATTGAGAACTACTTTCTGTGTTCTGTTGTGGAGGAAGTCTTGTATCCAGCTCAGTGTAGACTGATGGATGCCATAGAATTTCAGTTTGTATAGAAGTCGATGGTGAGGGACTCTGTCGAAGGCCTTTGAGAAATCGAACAAAATCATGTCGTGCTGTTTGCCTCTGTCTAGACCCTTGGCAAGGTCGTCACAGGTAAGGATGAGTTGGGTGATACATGAACGACGTTTGCGAAATCCATGCTGGGCATCTGAGAGGATGTTATTTTCATCAAGGTGACTCACGGTGCAGCTGCAGATGATATGCTCTAAGATCTTGCATGGAATAGAAGTCAGAGAAATGGGTCTATGACTCTCTGGATTGCTCCTTTCACCTTTCTTAAACACAGGAGCAACATTTGCCGTCCTCCAGTCATCTGGAATAATGCCTTGTTCAACAGATGCTTTGAATAATGCTGTAAGTACTGGGGTGCACTTCATCAGCAAGTACCTTGAGTAACCTAGCCGAAATTCCGTCCGGGCCTGTCGCTTTGTAGGGATCAAGTCCAGATAACAGCTTGTTGACACCAGCTGGAGAGATGTCAATGTCCTCCTTGAAGGGATAAGGACTGTCACCTTTGTCTGGAATATTAGTTGGGCACTCATCTTTGGTAAATACTGATGCAAACTGTTTGTTGAGGGTATCTGCCTTGGAAGTGCAGTCAGATTGGATGATTCCTCCTGGTGACTTAAGAGGAGCAACACCAATGAATGCGAGAAACCGTTTCGGGTTGCATTTGGACTCAGATGAAATGATGTTCCTGATGTGGTCGTTGTATGCTTGTTTGCATGCAGATCTTGACTCTTTCTTCAGAGCTTGGTACTTCTCAAAGTCTTCTTGGGTGCCAGCTAAGCTCCTTGCTTTCACATATTGACACTTCTTTCTTCTTGATAGACGCTTCACTTTGGTGTATATCCAAGGTTGGTCGTAGCGTATGGATGACATTTTTGAGGACACAATGCTGTTCCAGGATTTCAAGAAGATTTGATTTGTGAGTTGACCATTACGATATCATGGTCCCCTAGTCCAGGAAGTGGTTTGCATTCAGATAGCAAGGATAGCCAATTACTCATGAAGAGATCTAAGATGTTGTCCTTCCTTGTTGTGAAATCCACCCATTTGTTGGAGGTTGCAGCTTTGGAGCATTTCAAAGAAGCGCCCACTTAGCTGAGCAGGGGTCCGCTGGCTATCTGATGTTAGCGTATCCCAGTTGATTCCTGGTAGGTTTAGATCCCTGCCTATCCATATCACAGAGTTTTTGTGTTGCTGGCAAGTGCTCTCAACTGAAGAGCAAAGTATTTCTAAATACCCAGCATCACTAGAAGGGAAGCGGTACAGGGCACCTACCACTAAAGATTCCAGCAATATGGTGACCAAGAGTACCAAAAACAGCTGCTATGTGGAACCGAAGGCAATCTGTGGATATCAGAGACACAATAGCTGTTGATTATAGATATGAAAAGGGGTGCACAAACATCCATCCTCGTACCTTACGGCAGATACCACCTTCATCCTGCAGTGGATCACTTGAGAATCCACCCGTCCGCATTGGTGTTTGGAATGCCCAATCCATGATGAATAAACCAGCAGAGATCTGTGATCTGATTCTCTTTGAAAGACTTGACATCTTAGCTATAACAGAAGCCTGGCTGAGGGGTGATTGCCGAGATGGTCCAATCAATGCTCAGATTTAAAGTACTCTTCAAGATTTTCAGTTTGTGAAGTTAGCTCAGAAAAGGATGAGAGGGGTGGACTATGCATTATCCGCAAGATTAGAGACATTAGCTATGATAAGTTCCAGAGTGACATTAGAGATATCTTTGCAAGCATTACACATCTGGATGACATCAGTGTTGATGAAAAGGTTGATATCTACAACCGTATATACCCTTGCCACTGCACTTGATCAGCATGCTCCAGTACTACAGAAAGTGATATCACTGCATCCTCATTCTCACTAGGTATGATTAGGCTTTGAAGAACAACAAGAGAGGTGTTCGCTTAAAAGAAAGAAAATGGAGAAAGTCTGGAGATGCTAATCACGGGAAGTAAATGCTCACAGCAACCTCTGAGTATTACCAGCTTTTAAACAGGCGACGGAAATTGCGCTATATACATGTAAGTGGAACGTTTTATTATTATGTATATAAGTATCAAACTATCACAAAGATTCAAGAATGTATGTGAAAGAAATGTATTGTTAACAAATCTTATTGAGCAGGCTCAAGATATCAATCTGATAATGGGTGAACACGTGTGTTCTTCTCAAGAATGAAGCTTCTATGGAAACAATTGAAAGACAATTGCATTATATTAGGAAACACACATTTTAAGCTTTATTCCTCAAGGGTGTGAGCCTCTACTTCATTCCCCACTTGATCTCTACACTTTTCAAGTGTGAGGCTTTGGTAGAATCCCTTGTATTGGCTTGGGATAATGCCCGTTTTGCACAGCTCAAGAAGATCCTTTTTCTTCGCAGGAGCAATCCCAGTGGGGTGCTCATAGAGGGTCTTCAGATCTTCCCTCTGGCTTCTCCTATTTCCATGAACACGAATGTCCTGGAAATCCTCTTGGAAGTTCGACCGAACCTTCACAGACCCTGGGTCGCTCTTCTGCACCCTAATGTGGCGGACTGACAGCCAACTGACTGTTTTGCCGGTCGTGTCTCTGTTTGCCCCGGAAGGAAACAGACGCTGTGAAAGCTCTTTAAGGTCGAGAAATTCACTGCCAGGGACACTGTTGATGACATATGGCTTCTTCCTCCTGGCCATCTGCATCACCCCTTGCCATTGATCCGGATGGTGGATGACACGACCCTTCTTGGCCCTCTCAATGCAGCTATGCATACTATCAACCTCCATCTCGGTGTGACCACTCAGGAGGAATTTGTGGTCGATAGTATGCAAAGATGCACTAGTCTGCACCACATGAAACAAGCCTGCAGCCACATTTTTGTTTCGATTTTGGCCAATGCATGAATCTGAAAAGAGTGCCACTTCTTTAATTTCTTCTGGCAGACCCTGGAGGTATCTCATGATGCAGGTCCCTATCTCGCAGGAGCCACGTCTTGCCTCAAACTCATGCCACACATAACATGTACCCTCATGAGAAACCTGATCGAAGAAGGTCAAGTTGTATGTGGCCAGCTTCCGCTTATAGTACAGGGAGGAGGCATTCCCGGTTGGAGTGTTCAGCACTTGCTGCAAATCAAAAGTTACACTATGAAAAGCCTTGTCACTCTCAGCCGCTCTGATTTTGTCGAGTGCTTTTTCTTTTCGGCAGCTTTCTTTTAGAGAAACATGATGATCATGCTCTTGCTGTACAAGGGCCTTTTCAACTTCGCTTAAACCATCAAATGCGACACAATCCTTGCAAAGGTCTTTCTTTGGCTGATGGAAACCAAGATTAAACTCTTTTAGGAAGACATCTCTGTACACTTTCATTGATACTGGACTAATAGTCTTTTCCATGTACAAATCATACATTTTCGAAACATTGAGGTCAGTGGTCAAATATTGGCGTGTAGTCGAACTTCGACAATAATGGCTTTCTACCCTTGGGAACATGTTGATGTGGTCCCTGACTTCATTCAGCTTTAACTGACTAGTTTTGTTATGTGGCACACTTTTCTTTGTGTTTGTCTTTCTGAAACTACCACAGTTGGTTTTTTTGATCGTGTATCTTATCAATTTCTCATTTACATCTAGTGTGTTACAGAAGAACTTGTAGCACACCTGTAATTTGTCATCATCATTCGGTAAGAAGTACTTTCTAGAGACACGTGTGGTTTGAGATTCTTCTTGATTTTTCTTGTTTTTGTTCTGAATTTTTACGTGATTGACAATGAAATCACGTTGCCTGTAGAAATTGGCTGTACCCCAATAAGCATAAAAAACATCATTTCTCTGAGCTTCATTGAACTTTTCTCTACATTTAAGATGACAGTGTTCTGAACAAGGGGGTCCAATCTTTCTCCTTGGGACCTGCTTGCCAGCCCTAGAGGTGTAGTCTAGTCCTTTGTCTCTCATATCCTTCCGAACATTTCTCTGCCATTCCTCCTCATTTCTCACACGAGGTGTAGCTCTTAAACCCTGTATAAAATGGCATAAAGTGTAAATGCTAAGGACTTGTAATGCTTTATTAGATATAGTCCATTTTAATCAACTTTGTCAGCACATCCATGATTTCCCTAAGTAGAGCTTTCAACCTATAAACTTAATGGGGTAGTTTCAGTGACTACAAATGCAAAAAAATAGTTTCCAAATGTACTGCCTTACAAAAGTATTCAATACAGTAGGCTTGTGGGTGCACTATGTGAGAGAGAGGGAGGATTGAGGAGTCCTGAAAACAGGTTGACTATCCGTCGTCAGGAGTGGAGAATAGCTGGCTTGCGTACGTGAGCTTAAGTCACCGGGGTGCGGACGTCGGGGAAAATACATGATCGTGTGTGCTTGAGTCATCGAGGAGTGGACATGGATGGTCTGCTCATCCGTCTGGCTGTCCGTCTGGGCTGGAGTCTCCGGGTTGCGGACTTGGGGGAGTTTCAAATCCATGAGTGGGGTGTGCTGTCGGCGAGACGCTGTGTGTGTCCCCGACGTAGGCGGCATTGTAGTCTGCTGTCGTCTGCTGTGCATTGTAGCTGTGAGGCTGGCGGCTGCTTTTAGGGTTCGGCGGGTGGCGGTGGTTGATGTACGGGTGTCTGTGGGGTGAAGGCGGTGGTGGAGGTGGTGGTGGAGGAGGAGTGACCGGGTTCTTGTTGATGATGGGTTTCCAGATGTCGTTGATGTATAATACTGAGTCTTGGGGCACGGTATTGTGGCTGTGAATTTCGATGGCTTCTCGGATTCGGCGTGTATGCCAGTGCTTCATTATGGAGATGACTGTTATCCCATTCGATGGTGTGTTCGTGTTGCTGGGCGTGTTTGACGATGGCGGACTTATCCCAATCGTTGAGTCTGAAGCTGGTTCTGTGCTACTTGAGTCTTGTTTCCAGATTTCTCCCCGTTTCACCAATGTAGACTTTTCCACATTCGCATGGTATTTTGTAGACTCCAGCTTTCTTGTGGTTTGGATGCTTGTCTTTGTGGGAGTGGAGTATCGAATGGAGTTTGTTGGAGGAACTGTGTCGAACTTGTATGTCTGCTGCTTGAAGGATACGCTGAATCTTGTGAGAGGCTTGACCGATATAGGGAAGAACAACAGTTTGTTTCGGTGGTGTAGCTGCGGGTTGGTTCTCTTCAGGGATGGTGTTGGCTGCAGGCTTGCTGGCGGGAGTCTTGGATTTGATCTTATGTCTTGGGTATTTGTCGATAGTAGTTAGGGCTGTGGTGACATGCTGGATTCCCTGGTCTAGATGGTCGGCATCGCTAAGTTGATGGGCTCGGCGGATGAGGGCGTTGGGGACTGATTGTTGTACGGATGGATGGTGGAAGGATCTGTAGTGAAGATATCTATCGCTGTGTGTGGGTTTCCTGTAGACTTGGTGAGAGGGCTTGCCGGATGGCGATTTGGTTATGAGGACGTCTAGGAAGGGGATGCTGTTGTTTTGCTCAGTCTCCATGGTGAATTTGATGCTCGGGTGATGCTGGTTGATGTGGACGAGGAAATGGTCTAGTAACGTCTGCTATGTGGCCAGATGACCAATGTGTCGTCGACATATATCGGAGCCAGAGAGAAGGGCATTGTGAGAGAGTCTGGAGTGCCGTTGTTTCGAAGTGCTCCATGAAGATGTTGGCTATAACCGGTGAAAGAGGCAATACCATGGCTGCGCCTTGAAGTTGCTGGTAGTAATTGTCTCGCCATTTGAAGGAAGTTGAATTGAGGCAGAAGTACATGAGGTCATGTATTTTATCCGTTGTCAGGGGAGTTCTGTCGGGGAGGGTGTCGTCAGCTTCGAGGCGTTCTTTGATGATTCGGCAGGATTTGTTGACAGGAACATTGGTGAAGAGGGATTCAACATCGAAACTGACCATGATGTCTGTATCGTGTATGGTGGTCTTGGAGAGGATGTCGACGAAATGCTTGGAGTTATTGATGTGGTGCTGCGATTGTCCTACGAGTGGTTGGAGAATCGAGGTCAGGTGTTTGGCTGTGTCGTAGCAAGGCGATCCTTGGGTTGAAATGATGGGACGAAGTGGAATGGTAGGTTTGTGTATCTTCGTCTGGCCAAACAGGATGGGGCAGGTAGCTGAAGATGAGCGAAGTTTGGAGTAGAGTGGCTTGGATATGACTTCTGTCCTGTGAAGAGAGAGGAGTCGCTGGTTGAGTTTCCTTTCCGTTGCTAGTGTGGGATCTTTCTTTAGTTGTTTGTAAGTCGGAGTTGTAGTCCACTTTGTTCAGAACTACTGAAGCATTGCCCTTGTCTGCATGTAGAATGTGAATTGACGGGTTGCTGCGTAGATCTTTGATAGCGGCAAGTTTTGGTTTGCTAATGTTGGGTTGTGGTGGCTTAGCTGTGGATAGGGCTTGGGTGACTTGGAAACGGATTTGGTTATTGGCCTTATACTGACTTACCTGGTTCGTATTGGAAGCTTAAGGTTGTACTGGATCATCAAAGATGGTTGTCTTCATTCATATATCATGTAATGTCTGGGAACTTTAAGGTTATTTGCTTTAATTGACTTACCTGGGTCATCTTGGAAGCTAAGTTACTATTGGTTTGTGGATGTTTATCTTCATGTTTCATGTACAGTAAGGTCAGGGAACCTAAAGGATGTTGGCCTTAAACTGACTTACCTGGTTTGTCTTGGAAGCTTCTGGGTGGTTTAGGATGTTGGTCTTTATTCATTTATCATGTAAGTTCTGGGAACTTAAAAAGTTAGAGGCCTTAAACTGACTTACCTGGTTTGTGTGGGTTTTCGACTGCGCTGCACTAACTGCACAGTCGTTGTCAATGGCCTGTGTGCTTTCATTGGTGTCGTCGTTGGATATCTCCGCTGCACTGTCTGCACATTCATCGTCAGTGTCCTGCCTTCTTTCCTCCATGTCTTCGTTGTTTGTCTGAGGTGAAGTGCCTGCACAGTCCCAGTCCTGTTAGTGTATTAGAGAAAATGTGTTGCAGGAATATGGTTTCATCTAATTTGCTAACCCATTATATTTTGTACCTTTACTAGGTTTTATTTTTTTTACAGCAGTTTTTACATAGAAAAGAACAAGTTATTACCTAATAGAAGTATCTTAAATGATTTCAAAAGTATTCAAGTTCAACTAAATAAAGTTAGGGACAACTTTATAAGGTTATTGGCCTTATACTGACTTACCTGGTTCGTATTGGAAGCTTAAGGTTGTACTGGATCATCAAAGATGGTTGCCTTCATTCATATATAAGTTAGAGGCCTTAAACTGACTTACCTGGTTTGTGTGGGTTTTTGACTGCGCTGCACTGTCAGCACATTCATCGTCAGTGTCCTGCCTTCTTTCCTCCATGTCTTCGTTGTCTGTCTGAGGTGAAGTGCCTGCACAGTCCCAGTCCTGTTAATGTATTAGAGAAAATGTGTTGCAGGAATATGGTTTCATCCAATTTGCTAACACATTATATTTTGTACCTTTACTAGGGTTTTTTTTTTTACAGCAGTTTTTACATAGAAAAGAACAAGTTATTACCTAATAGAACTATCTTAAATGATTTCAAAAGTATTCAAGTTCAACTAAATAAAGTTAGGGACAACTTAAGGTTATTGGCCTTATACTGACTTACCTGGTTCGTATTGGAAGCTTAAGGTTGTACTGGATCATCAAAGATGGTTGCCTTCATTCATATATAAGTTAGAGGCCTTAAACTGACTTACCTGGTTTGTGTGGGTTTTTGACTGCGCTGCACTGTCAGCACATTCATCGTCAGTGTCCTGCCTTCTTTCCTCCATGTCTTCGTTGTCTGTCTGAGGTGAAGTGCCTGCACAGTCCCAGTCCTGTTAGTGTATTAGAGAAAATGTGTTGCAGGAATATGGTTTCATCCAATTTGCTAACCCATGATATTTTGTACCTTTACTAGGGTTTTTTTTTTTTTACAGCAGTTTTTACATAGAAAAGAACAAGTTATTACCTAATAGAACTATCTTAAATGATTATCATATGACCATTATTATAACAATTCTTCTTTTGAGTAAAATATTATTAAGTTTCACCACCCGTGTTTCCCTCTTTCTCTTTTTATGTATATTAAAAAATAAATTCATACATGTCTTAGAGCTGACATATACCTTGATGGTCTGCATACAATGATAGATGATCTTCTCGTCATTGTGTTGCTCTGGGATAGGTACCGTTTCATTCTGTTTATGAAAGAGTAATACAAGATGCAGAAGAGAAATGGTTACTAGAAAGCATTGACATTATATTAGTTATACAATAGTTCATACGTAAACACTCTGAAAGAATCATTGTAGGTGAGCTAACTAAGGAAAATCAAATGAGTTTGTAGCAATCTTCTAAGCCTCAGATACAAACATCTCATGCAAATCCAGTCAAGAACTAAATCATGGTGATAACCTCCAGTTCTTCTTGGGCAGCACATGCATTCACAAATAGGAAATCAATTATCAATGACATTGAAGTACAAAAGAACTTATTGTTTTAAAAAGACGTGAGATATTGGTACTCTAAGGACATTGTAATGACAGATATCACACTATTTTTAGAAAAGTAATGCTATTTATATGATATCTTCTTATTAGTTCAGTGACTTGAAATATAATCAAATAATACTTACAAAGTATGAATGTGAGCCACATGGGTCATCCCCCATCCAATGCCCATGACACAAAAGTGTATGGCAACGGACACATGCTGCCCATACTTCAACGAAACACGATGGATGACCACAATGCTGCGCGACATATTTATTAGAACATTGGCTCAAAGATCTTTCTGCAAATGAAAACAAATGAAAAAGTTTTAAGTAGTTTTCAACAAGATTTTAAACTTTCCTCTCAATGCTCACACTGACATGCACTTGTATCATGATCTCATAAGTAACTATAATGGGGATTAAAATAGAACTGTGTACCTAAAAAAAAAAGTCTTCTATGTCATTGTTGCTGATTTTCATGCTAACATTTAAGATAAATGATATTCTATAATTACATGTACCACTTCAATGCAAAGAAGATTACATTAAAACAGATTGAGAAAGTGTTGTTACAATATCCTACAAAAAATGAATCGTTGGAACAGTATTTAAATATGGGTAACTTACTAGCAAGGACTGCTAAAGGCATATTGTCATCATCACTGTCGCTGTAGTCATTCTCTTTCTCTGGCTCAGCCTCTCTCCAGTCATCAACAGCCAGAATGGTACCCTTCCAGCTTTTCCGTCCCCACTTCATTGTACATCTTGACCCAACCCAGACTCCATCCATCTCTAAATCCTGAACAGCCACCACATTCTTTTTTCCGGTTTTCGTCCAACGGACCAAAACCAGGTCTTCTGTATCATTCAGCATATCTATAGAACATAGAAATGGAAAATAATTAACGCTATTTATAATTGTTTTTTCTTTGCTATATTTTCTTACGTGCGCAATGAATAAACCAACAATTATTTTCTCAAATCTCAAATCAAATATGGTAAATTAATCTTGTTGGTTTACTCATGAAATTCAACTGGGCCTGAGTTTCATACTGTGAGTTGATATACTTATGAATTAAAAGTTTGAATATCAGCTTGTCTGCACCTAGACTACAGCTTTTAGACTTTGTATCAATATCACAATGACTAGACTTATCTAGAGCATATCTTCAACGTGATTGAATTGTGTTGATCTACATCTAGGCCCATTCATTAGTGAATATATCAAACAAAATGTATGCCTTGCTGATGAAGATCATTGGCATGCGCATTTCAATGAATCCAAACACCAAATACAAGGAACCAAAATCCTCAAATAATGAGCAGAGAATGATTATTCAAGAGTATAGGCTAGGCTTTTTAAAGTTTTAGGCTAATTTTAGTAACACTACAAATAATGATAATACTACCTCTGCTTTAGTTAGATCTATATATATAGCAGTGCAAATGGCTATTTAAATTGTTAATCACCGAGTGTTAATTTACAGGGACACAGCAATCTAAAATTACATTGTGTTACTGTTAGGCTTGGCCAAATGTCAGGCAGAATGTTTTTATCACTAATTGACAAGTACAAGTAGGTTTATTTCAGTCTCTCAGTTGATTAATAAGTAATAGTACAGAGGCTGGATAAATCTTCATAACGGTTCAGGTAGGTAGCATAAAATTAATGGAATATATTATTTATTAAGACCAGTGAGAATTGAAGGGTCATAATTCTACAGACTACAGATTCATAGTTTCAAGCTAGTAATACAGTCTACTATACTAGATCAAGACCTTTTGCCATGAAACTGAGAGGCTTATAGAAACTCAAAAACAAAGAATACCCTGGCCCAAGGCCAAGTCACTCGGCCCAACCTAATAAGCCTAGTGAAGCCGTCGTAGATCTACTCATTAGTGCCTAACCAGATCCCAGAGTCATCATGTCGTTCGAAATTAACGAAACGTGAAGGGTATTATATCTGGAGTCTTTTTCTTTTTTACAAACTTAGCTTCATGTGATATAAAATAGGCCATTATGTAATCAAGTGCATGCCATAGATTACTTTTAATTAGTCTAGACCGACTAATAGAGGTCTATAGCAAAACTGAAAATTGAAACGCAACTATAACACGACAGTAAAGTCAACCTGTGGGGCTGCCCAGATTAGATATAAACAAAAGGAATACCAATTGGAAACAGCGATGGGAGCGCCTAAAATAACGTTTTCATGTTTCTTGTTGTGCATTTCAATTCAAATTAAGTCATTGTTCAATTATGTTAATGATTTAAATACGGAATTTGGAAAAATAACTTACTTTGAATGACACATCTAGCGGACGAAAATTTAGCTCCGTGAGCTCCCAGATTTCCTTGCAGACGACAGAATATTACAATTACGGCTTTTGTGCATTCAACGCGCGAACTTTGTCACTGCACAAAAGCCGTAGCGCGAATATAGCGGCCAATGTGCAGGGAAATTTTGTGCATTACGGAGATAGCGGCCTTTGTTTTTGAAGGATATCTTCATAACAAAGATGAATCTGGAAACAAGCGACATATCAAATTGTAGCATTTTTAATTCTCTACATGATGCAAACAAAAAGTAATTTTTAAAAAATTTGACCAAATTTGCCGATAGCGGCCTTTGTGCGGGCAAGCGACGATAATTGGGCGCAGCCATTTTCTTGAAAATGTGACGTACAAGGCGAAGTTGTACATGTATCATGCACCAAGCTTTAATTGGAAAGACTTTTTCAATACCAAAACCTTTATTTTTCAATGAGAGAAAATCATAGCCGAGAAGGTAAAAATTATATTTGGTAATAAATATATAATAGGGTAACAATTGTAACTTATATCATTAAAAATACTAAAAAAATATAGCGATTGAAAAATATATTTACTTTATTCAAATAATCTTCACCCCAGAACATCACCAACTTATTTATGCAATTTGCGTTCTGGCGATTGGAATACAAAGGATAATAGCAGGTCAATGAAATGCTTCAAAACCAAAAATACCTGGGAAGGAAGCATCCAACATTTGCATACATTAAGTTTATTAATGACTTCGCATAGTCCGTCATGCTATCAAGAAAATGGCGATGCCCATGTTTTGCTGAGAAACTGTAATTTATTCGTGATTTATGCCTTTCTCATCCACTTTGGTGGAAAAATCATGTAGACTGGTGGGCTAAAATACAATAATCTCTCAGAACAACTAAATTTATCCCTTAGGGTTAGGTTTCCTTTACCAGGAAAATACTCCGTCCCTCGGATAGGACGTTAAATGTAGACCCCGTGTACTGGAGAGACACCACCTTTGTACATTAAGAACCCACTGCACTATTCGTATAAGAGTAGGGAGAAACCCCGGTGTAGTGGTCCACCTGCACACCCCAGTAAACCAGTGTACCCAGGTGGACCTTGTGGAAGATTAGCCCTGTGCTAAACAAGTTATCCAATAAAGTCTACTAATACTACTACTTCTACTACCAATGAAGATATTCTTGGTATGATGTGATGCCTTTTAGGATGACATGGGCGCAGCCAATTTTTTGAAAATGTGACGTATCAGACTTTAATTGGAAAGACATTTTAAATCAATAAAAAAACCTTTAGGAGGAAAAATTATAGAAAGATAGAACTTATAGTTTATAAAAAAATATGTAACAGGGAAACAATTGTAACTAATTCATTGAAAGATACTAGAATATGGCGGTTGACAAATCTATTTTTATTAATGAAAAAAACCTTCACCCAAGAAGAGCACCAACTTATCTATGCAATTTACGTTTTGGCAATTATTGTAGTACAAAGGATAGTAGCAGGTGAATGAAATGCTTCATCACCACGCATACCTAAAAAGGAAGCATCCATACATTTGAAGAAATTTACTTGATAAACGACTTCACATAGAAGGTCACGTTATAAAAAAAAATGGCGATGTCCATGTCGTGCTGAGAAACTGTACATTATTCTACCTGTATGCCTCTCTCGTAAACTTTGTTGGGGGAATCCTGTAGATTAATGGACAAGAATGGAATAAATCTCTAAGAATCTTAAAGTAAAGTTATTTCTTGGGGTGAGGTTTCCTTTAAACAATATCATTTTACAAACCTGTGTGATCATGGCCGATGACATTGACCTTGACGTTATATGTGCCATTAGACGTGAAGTTTAGGAAGAACCCTGAATATGTTCCGTCATCTTTGAATAAGTCAGACCCTGAAGGATGCAGAGAGAAGAGAGTATGACGATCGAGAGTTATGCATTATTTCTAAAAACCATAGCTAGGAAAGGGTTTGCACTCGCTATAAAATAGTTTTCCATTGGAAAAAAAAAGAATCAAAATCGAATTTAACATTTTCTTTCACATGTTTGAATTGTTGCATTTACCTGATTCGGATAGCAGACTGGGGGGTTAATCACTAATTAACTAAGAACGATATCGTTCCTGAAATCAATTTTTTGGATTGATTTCAATCCCAGGTTAAAATCGATTCTACCTGACTGGTTAAATAAATCGCTTTTAGACTGGGATCAATCCCAGCGTGAATAATCATGCGCGCATATGAATATTCATGTACGCGATCAATCCAACCAATCAACTCAAATTTTGGTCACTGGGCATTATTACGCTATCAATCGGCCGACATATTTAGCTGCTAAATTTGGCAATGACGAATATCGTCATTGCCTTGTTTTCATTCACATTCTGCTCCATTAATATTCTTCTTCTCCTTGTTCTCCGTGTTTTCCGTGTTGTTTTCGTCAGGAAATCACATTCGTTTTGCACGTAGTGCTTGTTATCACTAGTTATGCCCTTTGCTGTCCGTTTCCTTTCAAATTTCACAGGCAAAGTCTTTAGCAACTCCTCAAGGTCACTACATTCTTCGATTCTCGAAATCACTCATGCATACCCGTCCAGGCGCCATTTTATCCGTTTCTGGTCCGTTTTAAGGCCTTTCTTTCTTCCTTCCTATCTCCTCTAGGATCCTAGATCCTACAGAGTTCTAACAAATTCCTCTCAACAGTTCTCAAAGTGTTCTTTTATCTGCGACGTATAACAAAATTCCATCACCGCAGTTGCAAATTCCGAAACCGACTCCGTGAAAAATCTCTAACATTTGTTAAACATAGACCCCTAAAAATATAAAATTGCCATAACTTTTTAATACCATTTCCGTTTCGTCTCGATTTTACCTGAATACTGAATACTACTGAAAAGAAATTCATTTATTTGGTGTTCATTACGCATGCCATATTTGGTACAGGACTTACTGAAAGATATTATAGGGTTGGAGCCCCCAATAACATATTCATATTTGTGTGATTTGGGGGCGGGGCCTCTTACTGGAGGCTTCTTCTTGCCTCATTGATAGATTTTGATAGACTCGATTTTGTATAAAAAGAGAATGGTCGGCCTTTCAAGAACCTGGAAAGGCTAAGAGTCAATGGTCATCTTCTAAAAGGGATGCTTGGCTAGATAAGCAAATGTCTCTGTGGCATCATCGTACACTTTTCAAGCATGCTAGACTGACTTCTTTCCTGTGCCATGAAATGCTGATGTTGTGTCGCAACCCGAATATGAGTGTAATAGTGGAAGTGTTTGTGACATTGGCTCTCCCAAACTCCCACAGATGGCATTGATGTGGAAGTATATGTACTTCTTCCCCATACCTTATGCCACCAAGATGTCAGTTAATGGTTGAGTCTTGAGGAGATCATAGAATTTGCCGACACGAATGACTACAACATCAATACACTGCCAGTTCCTCTCTTTTCACAGGTAGACTCTGACTTTCTAACTGTTTGGAATGTAAGGGTCCCACACAAGATCTAATCTCTTGGTAGTCTGCAGTTGCTTCTCGAGGTAAGGAATGAAGACTTCGTTTCGAAGACTTTACATCAACATGGTAATGGTGGCCCTGGTTGGGCAGGCTGCTCAAGGCAATGCAGCAGGTCAGACTTTATACCTAGTAACTAGTAAATGAAGATCAGAACCGAAGTCCGAGAGGGAAGAGCGATGTAGAATTGGCCAAATAGTGCTACATTTTTGTGAAGCACTTCAATCAATCTTATTGTCTTTCTTCTGAACTATCCTGCAGTGGGAATGAGCCAGTGAATTTCTCTTGATTGGATCATGGATTAAGCGGGTGCGCTCATAAAGCACAGTCTTGAAAAACTCTTGGTACTGTTTCCTTCTAGTCTCCTCCAGAGTGTGGACTGTGGTAATAACGGCTCTGTCTGTGCATTTGCAACTGTCAAACGTTACCAGATCATTAAACTTATTCGAAAATTGCCTACCCGTTTGCCTGATGCTTGTAGAAAGGGCATTGATTGTTTCTGGAACGACTTCTGTGATGAGAGACCTTGCTCATGGTGATGGAAGTTTTTAGGATTCTCCATATCATCTTCCGCGAAGTATTCTTCCTCAAACTCTTTCAGCATTCTAGTTATTTCTGGTCCAGAGAGCATCCATAGTCTAAAAACAGCAGGGTGTTCCAGGAGTCCAATACACCATCTGCACCTTTCACAATCTTGTTCTCTTGCTCATGGGCCTGGTCAAAAGGGGTTGAAGAAAGCTTGTTTGATGTTTTGGAAAGAACACAGTGTGAGTTTTGATAGAATAGTAATAATCATATTAATAACACTAAAAACAAATTGGCCAAGGATCAATTGACAAGTAGCACCCTCCTAGCTGGCCCAATACCACCCACGGGCGTCCTAGACTGGTCACCCCATATCAAGCACAGTGCACATGTTCCATGGCGGAGGACATTCACATACAGTGGGAAATTTTTCTCTCTGTGAGCTCTGATCAAGATGAGTATGAGGGCTTCATATTTCATGATCTGGTCCGAGAACGTGAAAGTAGGGCCCTTCTTCAGCATGTGATCTCTCCATTCTGTGGCTGATCGTTCATTCTTGGAGCCTGTACTTGGCATGAAAACCTCCTGCTGCAAATTGTTGAATTACAGGCGAGGGGTCATGAGGGGGTTATGCTTTTGGTTGGTTGGACACTAAATTTCGCAAAGAGTGTGTTAGGAGGAGGGCTTTTATAACTGTATAAACCAACCCTTCCGCAAGCATCATGAATACATTTTTCTTTTCTTAAATCAATGTTAAATAGAAAAGGGAGTGATTCACACTCCAATGTTTAACATGTAATAATACAGTGGCATTGCCATGTAGATCAGTTTGCCTGGCTACACCCCACTTACCTTAATTTACTGTATGATAACCGTGTTCTGTTTTTTTTTTTTTTTTGGGATAGGATTATTTACTGGCAATTCACAATATTGTACCCCAGAGTATAGCAAAGTATTCAGGTAAAACAATTCAACGTGAATGTGTGGGGGCTCCGGTACAACGCCCCTGCTCCCTTCACACTTATATGAATGTTTTTATTTTTTCAGGTACTCCTTTCTTAATATCGTTCAGTAGGTCCTAAGAGAGCCATGTACCAAAACAGGCGGTCGGTCGTATAACCACAAACCAATGTGATCTTACAATATATATAACATGGGGGCTCTGGCACGACGTCCTGCCCCCTTCACATATATGAATATTATGCCGCGGGATCCTACACTCAAATCGCTCAGAAGGTCATAAGGAAGCTCTGTACCAAAAATTGCATTCGTACAACAACAAATCAATGTTATGTTACCTTATTTCTTATTTGGGGGCTCTGGAACAACGCCCCTGCCCCCAAATCGCACCTTTATAAATATTTTGTAGGGGCTTCCAACCCTCACAATGTTCAGAAGTCCTAAGGAAGCCCTGTACCAAAAATTGCATTCGTACAACAACAAATCAATGTTATGTTACCTTATTTCTTATTTTGGGGCTCCGGGACGACGCCCCCGCCCACTACACCCTTTTCTGAAATTTTTGCCGGGGGCTCCTACCCTAATATCGTTCAGTAGGTCCTAAGGAAGTCCTGTACCAAAAATGGCGCTTGTATCCGGTCTGTAACGATAATCGATAAATTTGACGCTCAGCCACCTGACTACAAGAGCAGATGCCTCGAGTGCATGACGGACACACACCGCGTTCGTCGCGTCAAATCGATAGCTTGCATTTGGCTCACCTGACCCATTGTCGAGCAATGTCATCGAGGTCGTACTTGTATCCGAAAACGAAATGATAGCTGTGACGTCAGCACCGAGAACAGGCAGATAATCTCGTTGAACCTGAGCATATATGGCTAGTGCTGGAGTCTCTGTAAAATTCACCTCCTTACAATTACAGATTACAGAGGAAAACGAACAAGAAAATATGGTTCATAGCAAACATGGTAAATAATTTTTAGTCAATAATTAGTCAATATGTTGCATCTTCAATAACCGCTTATGCTATGAATAGAAAGCAAATCATCAGTGTATTGGAAATAGACATGTGAATACTAAGTAAATATATTTAAAAACATTAGAGCAATTGTTTTGTCTACCTGTAAATCAAATTGACCCCACATTATATTACTGTTCATCATAATGTCTTATTATTGATATTATACGTTTGTGGGTGAAATCACATAAAATCAAAGGTTTATTTCGTCTTCATAAGCTATGGAACATCTTAGTCTCTAGTTTAAAAGGGCACTGGTTAGCCCCGCCCCCGATGATATATATGATATATAGAACAACAAATAACAGTATAGTATTTATTAAACCATCAAAATATATAAATATAGGAAATAAAGCGACAGTATTCTTACACGAGATCCTAATAACACAGTAACTGTGACTGGCGAGTTTTCTTGCGTGGTTGGCTTAGATGTTACTGAAACACTAGCAGTGTCCATTAAGTCAAATTGCCTTTGGCCTATGATAGTTACATTCCAAAAACCAGCCTTTGGGAGAGAAAAAAATAATTATGATAATAATGGCAATGCTAATAATAATAATAATAATAACAATAATAATAATAATAATAATAATAATGGACGAGAACATAACGACTAGCAAAAATAGTTGACAAAATTGACTAAATCCAAAATTTGTAATGGCTTGAAACTTTGGGATAACAGTTTCCTACACATTTTTGGAAATATATGTAGACAATCTAACTTCATTTATGGGTTTCCACAATCGTTGAAGAGATACCATTGATCTTTACAATGTACATATCAAGAATGGTAAAGGTACTGTTTCCTCAAACAAAAAAATAAGTTACAAAAGTGTCACCTGCGCCAGAGGTAAGTTGATCGACACGATCCTATTCATTGTATCATTGTAATAGCGAGAATCGTTACGGTCTGGTCCAGTAACTACGACTGATATCGATTGATTCTTCGTCCAGATCACCGTGAACACCGTTTCTTTGCCCAGTGCGGCGTCGATGACCACCGGAATAGTTTTGAAGCCGTTGGGTTCGATAATGATCTCGGAACTGTAGATCTGAATGAAATTTACAAAACAAGATTGAATCATTTGAATTTTTTAAATGATGAGTTAGGGAAGTGTGTGTCATGATCTATCAACACTGTGCTTTTTATAGGAAACCATCAATCAATAATACGTATGAAGAATTCGTTAATTGTCAACGGAAACTATTTCAAGGTTCGCAGTTATTTGGAATAAATCTAAACGGAATTTGCATTCAGGAAACAAATGAAATGCATTTGTGTCGTCTGGAAGATATCTGACATTTGACGAATTCTGTATAAGTTATGCATGTAGAGAAAAGAGAAAGAATAAGACCTATTACGTTCCCCTGTAGAATTATAATCACGCCCATTTGTTCGTTATCTGTCATTCAAAAGACCACGCTGGTTTTATGAATCTGAGAAACTATTACCTTTTTTACCTTGAACGTACTGACTGGCATACATAGGGTGACTTTTCGAACTAAATAGACGACAAACCTGTATAGGAACCGTCTTCATGCCAACCTCATGTCTCTCCGATATACTATGGAACGCCTGAATTAGACAGGTCCCAATTCCAATATCCGAACAGATGCTTGATATGCCAGAAGTGCTTTTTGAAAGATCTTCCATTGCCTGGTAGTTTGAATTGCTAATAGTGATAGTGTCAATTATGACTCCTGATTTCGTAATGTTGTCATACGGGATTTTGTCGTGATACTCTCCACCATCACTGACGAGTAAGATGTATCCACCTTGTGCGTATGACCCCAGTACCTAGAAAGACAAATTGAGATACCAGATCCTCTATTTGCTTAGTTACTTGTAATAAAAGTATCATTGACGAGTTCTGAATCGTCAAATTCGTCGCACATATGTCTCTGAAGAACCTCTATTTATCAATTTAAGATTTACTATGACATTATCAATGATATTAAATAATTTAGCTTCATATTTTGTAAAATAGAATCTGATATTACCTCTATAACCACCATATATACCGTGGCTTACTCATATATTATCTCATTCATTATGTATGTTTATCATATGTGTATGTTCATCACTGTCCTGTAATATTTATTTGTATTGTAATACTCTGTAATCAGTGGAAACCAAATTTCCTGAAAAGGACAATAAATTATTAAACCTTATACCTTATTCTCATCGCCGTCGACGAGAACCAAGAGGTACCTCGCAAATAGGAATCCATTACCTAGAAATATCAAAGTATGTTCTTAAGACTAGGCATGGCAGAGACAATTTTTTTAAAGCTCAAAGCAAGTGAATGAGAAAAAGAATTAAAATACGGCCTTCCAATGACTTTATTGACTATTCGAATTTCCACCTGCTTGCTTTCTCTTAAAGAACTGTAGGATAAATTATTACATATATTTCTTGACTTCAAATAGTAAGTAAATGATATAATTCGTAGCTTTTATGTATCTGTTTTAATTGGTCAGGTTATGCACGCTGCACACGAGCCGTCATTTGCGTTGCGTTATTACTTGCGCTAACAAAGCGCGTGAAGGCAATTAGCCCCTACGCCTGTGCGATGTACTCATTGTTTATTTTCCATTCACTTTTCGTTCGATGTTACCCTGAAATAGCGCATCAGATACCGCGTCAATCGCTGTCGCAGTCCTGCGTCAGGCAAATGACGCCTCGTGTGCACCGGGTATAACATTAGCTAGACCTTGCCGATCGTACCTCAATGCCTGACAATATCCCGAAATCGACACGCGATCTGTGCCCCGGTGCTGATGGTAAAGCATCGACGAGTCCTTGACGCGAAGCGGTATCGGTAACATCTGTAAGCTTTGCTCTGATTTGCGATTTGGTTTCGTAGACTACTATTCCGAGCTTACTGTCTGAGGGAATTACACTCATGATGTAATCAGCAGATGCCGCAACCATTCGGTTAAATTTGTTGCCCTAAAAACGGAACCATGTGGTAACAAAATGGTAAAATAATTTGTTTTTAGATACTCATTGTTTTAGCGTACATGTAAGCCCTATCAATTTAAATTGTCTACTTTCATTGACGCAATAACGATTTAAATTTTTTAAGCTACGATAAAGATATTGACACTGGAGAAAAGTTAGATAATATGTGTTTGACAGAAAATCATTCAGTCATAATACTTATTCTAATGCAGTTAGACTTTTTTTTTTTTAACAATGTTGACTAAAATCAAACCTTTGACATAACTCAATGGTAGACATGTGAGGTGGAATCAACAGGCACGTGTACTTACAAAACCAAATGTGACTGAAGAGAATAAGATATCCCCCTTATCCCAATTGTGTTCTCATTCCCATTATAAGTTTACCAATTTTCGCTTGTCAGAAATAAAAGACCCCCTCCATTAGAGACACATTTACATTAAATAATCAATTAATGAAAAGGAAAATTTTCTGCACCAGTGGAAGCTCAAGGCCCCTAGGGAGAGAGAGAAAGAGAGAACACAGACTTACACGCATACTCTCACTGATGTCGAGGACAAGTACTACACTTCTGACTGGCGAGAGCTGGAGGATCTCAAATACAGGAGCGGTACTAAAGACCGTTGGGACATCCGCCTGGAAGTCTGTTGTCCGTTCCCTCATGACCTTCCATGCACTGTCTCCACCGCATAATCTGTTCATAAGGTTTTGCGCTAGGGGGTTGTGTTGGATATCTTTGTCTGATTCACCGTCAACACAGAACTCCTTTATCTGTAATACGAGTAACGGTTGGCATTAGAGAGTTGGAAATGTGGATCTGAATAATGCCCATGTCAATGACTTTGAAACACATTTCTTGCCAAGAAAGGTGAAAGAACACATCTCGGTCAAATGGAAAGTAAATATTATGGCTACTCACTGTCATCTATCTTTGCTCAGGTGATCTCGGCGCAGCGGGATGCAAGGGACTGTGTGAAAGAACTTACCTGGTTTTTGAGAGTCCACAGGAGTGGATGAAAGTTTTGCCTACTAAATTTAAAATTGGTAGAAGCTAAAAGTACGATTTTTGTATTTTCCCTTAACACCAACGAAGGTTTTCTGTATTAGTTTGAAATGTTTTATGCTAAATTTCCTGCTAAAATACTAAGGAATAATACGGATGTTCCCACGCGTATTTTAAATTTTAAATTAAAGATGTAATTGTTGGCCAAAAATTATCAAACAAAAAATTATATAATTTTTATTATGAGTTTGAAATAACAAGTCTGTTCAATATGCATTTGCATGTTGATACTACACTGCAAAAACCAGGGTGTTCAATTTCTAACACCAGCACGGAATAGAAAGAAAAAACACCTTGGTGTTAATTTCACGTCCGTTCATGTCCGTTCAACACCAACAGAGTGTCGAAATATTTAACTACAGGTTGATGTTCCGAGTCTTGGTGATATGGTGTTGAACTTGCGGATGCGCATAAGTTAGTGGATTCGAGCAAAATCAACGGACGACAGTTGTCATATGATATGACGTCGTATCGTGCATGCGCATGCGCGAGCTAACTGTCAAGAATCTCTTCGGGATATCGTGGTTATGGAATTTTTAGTCAATGTCTGAATATCCTATTTCACCAGCGCAATCATGCCGTTAAGTGTGAAAATTTGTTCTGCAGACAGAACAGTTAACAAATTGTTTCCACTAAATCCAACAGACATTGCAGGATTCTTTGAATTGAGTGTTAAATCATTGGTATTGATTTTAACAAAAAAATCAGGATTAAACTTTACACACCACTGGTGTTGAAAGAATGGTGTTGGGTTTTTTAACACCAAAACTAGAATTTAACTTTTACACCAAGTTGAAAAAATGGTGTTGGATTTTAACACCAAAGGCGGAATTACTTCAACACCAAGAGTGGAATTGAATTGTTTAATTCCAAACCCTGGTGTTAAATAACACCAGCTGGTGTTTTCCGACATAGATACTGGGAAAGTGTTAAAATTAACACCCATGGTGTTGAATTTAACACACTTGTTTTTGCAGTGTACACACATATATATGGCGCAGTGAAAATACTCAGGAATAAGGGGTCGTGAAAGCGAATTATTTTTCAAAGTTGTGTACACACCATAAATCTGTCCGTTAAACTTCTTGTATATATATTAAACATGTATGTAGTTAAGCCACATACGGTTAAGAATTGAACAGATAATATGATAGATATGTAATTTTGTTATCCTAAATTAATTGATGTCTTTTTACACGATGCGCATTTTGAATGGAAATGCACTGTTCATGTACCGTATATGGCAATTCCCACATATTAGCAGTATTAGTCCATGGACCAAAAAAAGAAAAGGCAAAAGCCCCCTGAGACACAGTCTTAAATGACTTGTGATGTGATGTGATGGATGTGACCACTAGTAATATTACTTCTGTTACGGATCCACAACATTAGAATTCTTGAAAATGACATAGATATTTGCTTATTATGTTAACACAGAAAGGATGTCAATTTGTGTTCTTTGTTTATTTAAATAAATAACAGGTTGCATAATTTAAAATGACGACCTTCTGTTTTGTATAAGACCCTCGGGTTTGTTAATTTCTCTGTTTGCCATTAAGTAGGTAATGGACGTGAGCGCTGGGAATTTACAATGAAACCAAATCAAGAAATATTGGATTCTCAAATTATCAAACAACATATGGAAGAAAACGTAAGCATCTACAAAGGTAAGGGATTGATTATAATTAAAATATTTGGGTCATTTCAAGTAACAAAATAGGACCGTTGACATGAAAGCTAGATGTTAAAATCATATAACAATTTACATACAATATCTGATTAACACAACAAAACAAAACAAGAAAAAAAACATAACAATATTAAAAGAATTTTTAACACCTAGAACTTATACTTGAGACTGTGGTGGATCCAACAAAGGCCATTGACCTGTCAAGGGCTGGTCTCCAGGAATAAATTAATAATATATAGGTAGGTACAGAGCATAATTTAGTACACAAAAAAAGGGAAACAGGCGGTCTGTGTGAAGAGAAAGTATACACAAAGAATATTTGAGCATGAATAATTCAGGTGGTGTAGTATTTTTGTTTTAATCAACGTAAATATGTGTTATTACTTCAAACTATGATTAAAAGTTCTTTTTCGGATAATGCAATTTTTGTAAGGGAAAATGCGCGTGGCATCCGCCCCTATCTTATTATTCAGTATTTTTGCAAGAGTTTTAGTATGGATGTCATTCATTACCCGTAAATGCCGTCACAAAAAAGTCACGTCTTGACTGGTCAACTATATATGAAACCAAAATGTTAGGATAGTGCAATTTTCAATTTGAATTTTAGGAGATACGACTTATCATGGACTAAAAGACATTACCGAATGAATGTGAGCATCTCTGGTTGCAAACAGCAGTGAAGCTGTAGCCGTCTGTCCTTCAGTATCAGGAACGAAGCGGCAATCTGGATTATAACCAGTCTGGTTAGAATAACACTCGAAAGTAGTTCCATCAGGCATCGTAAGATTTCCCTTGATCTTAAGAGAGCAGCGGGTTCCTTCTGTGCCACCATCGGGTGAGTCGTAGGCAGGAGCACCGCCTCCGATGCCGTCATAGTGTTCTTTGAACAATCCCCAGCGATAATACCCCCAGGTTCGGACTAACACGCTATCTATCGACATGAAGATGGAAAAAAACACGTTTCGACATTCATGCCAACTGCAAAAACTCAAGTGATAAGTCAAGGCAGTAACGTACCAACACTATGAACATGACGGACAAAGAAAGCGGACAAAATATACAGTTCCTCATTCTATCCTCAACAATTGCTATGGTAGACAAAGGAACATCCCTTCACTGCCATTATATAAAAATGTGTAGAACAGGTAAATATGCATGTGACACCTGTTCTACAGATTTTTACATAATAGCAGTGAAGGAGGGATGTTCCTTTGCAATTGTTGAGGGTAGAATGAGGAACTGTATATTTTGTCCGCTTTCTTTGTCCGTCATATTCATAGTACAAGCGTTTTGGTATGGTCGTGTGTGTGCCATGGGGGCTTGGTGAGTTGGGGGGCAGGGAAAGCAAACAACCAAAACCCTCCGACCTGTAAAATTCATGTCGCACGCACCGTATGTAAACCTCCATACTTATATCTATATAATAAGATGATGATGATAATGATAAGGGTAACATTGGGGATGATAATGATAAGTAATGTTGGGCAAACGCAGTTGTAGACTTTATGTGTGCAACCGTCAGTAATTTAATTTTATCTAGTCATTCTTTGTCAATTCTGTTTTTTAAACGTCACATTTGCTGTCACTACATCAAACAATAACTTTGTTTTTTTCTTTTTCTGCCATGCTTTCTGTCAACTGGCAATATGCTTTAAACGATCCTTCGCAAATGTGACGATGTTGTCTTCTGCCAGTTGTAGGCTAGTTCAGCCTCTGTACCGTTTCCGTGTAGCGCACCCATTCAGCTGATAAAATATCACACCCTCAACGTTGAAAGTAGACCTAGCCATTCCTCTCAATTTGGACCCCGAATGCGACGGAAATTTGGGGATTGCGCGATCAGTGGAGAGACCGCGCTGCGTGTAGGATCGATGCGTGTGAAAGAAGCATAAAAACAAAGAACGGACTTAATCTGGACTAGTTGTAGGCTAGTCCAGATTCAGTCCGTTCGTTCTTTTTATCCCCCACACACATCGCGGTCTCTCCACTGATCGCGCAATCCCCAAATTTCCGTCCACACGATGGCTAGGTCTACTTTCAACGTTGAGGGTGTGTTATTTTATCAGCTGATTGGGTGCGCTAAACGAAAACGGTACAGAGGCTGGACTAGTTGTAGGCCTACACGTAAATGTTAATCTTAAGACAAAATGCAGTTTCATAAAATATGCCTACCTGTGTTGCCAAACTTGTCTTCTCGGTAATGTGTACCTAGGATATAGGCCGGTGTAATGTGTATTAGAGTTCCTTCTTCCCCACATCCTGCAAAGTTATCGACAAACGGTTCGTCATCTCTAAAGTTATGCACGAGAATGTTTGCAGACTGTGAACTTTCGTTCCTAGCTTTTTGGTATCGGCTCTGGATGGACCAGGTGTTTGGGACCAGAATCTTGATGTGCCCCCAGTAGACCTGCTGCTTGGTGGCAAGGTAGAGACGCTGAGATGCTGATGTAAACATCGCCTGAGAGAGAGAGAGAGAGAGAGATGAGAAAGGGGGAAGTAGAGAGAGAGAGAGAGATAGAGAGAGGGGAGGGAGTGGAGAGATAGACAGAGACAGACGGAGATGGGATTGAGGGGGAAGTTGGAGGGAGAGACGAAGAAAGACAAGGAAATGAGGGATAGAGTGAAGGAGAGGGAGGGAGAAAGGAGACGAGGAGGGAGATGGAGGGAAAGACATGAGGGGGGTTAAGAAGAGAGAGAGATAGAGAGTGGGAGATGGTAAGGGAAAGAGGGCGGAGATAATGAATTGCGAAGACTCCAATCATTGCGTTCACTGAAGTAGATAATATACTAACTTTGAGTGGTGGCCACTACGCCCATGTAATTATATACCCTGATTAAAAAAGGGGTGCAAACCTCCGATCTGCAGTAGGTGTCGTAGTCGAGTGGTTTAAGCTCTTGACTTGAAATTCAAATTTGGCAAGGTATTATTCTACATTTGCCACTCCATACCCAGGAGCGAAACGGGGACCTGGCAGAAGGACTAAAGCCTCGTGTTTGTTATTGACGTAAGGTCATCAATGACAACGTGAAAGCGTCTGCTGAACAACTCCAGCTTTGTCCATATTTTGCACGTACCAGCAGAACAATTACCCCAAGCATACCGCCAAGGTACTGAAGCAGTGGTAGTTAATCAGAGTTCTATATATGATGGAGATGCCCTTCTCATCTTTGTGCCTATTATAATTATCCTCAGGCGCGTACGCAGGATTTTTTCAAGGGGGGGGGGGGGGGGGGTTTTAACATTTATAAATCGGTCCAAAAATTTCGCAACGACTCAGCCAGCCGCTGAATAAGCGGGGGGGGGGGGGGGGGGGGTAAGAGGACACTTTTTTTTTTTTTTTTGGTCTCGAAATTTGGAAATTTGACATTTTGACCCGTTGGGGGGGGGGTAAGGTCACCTTTTTTAGGTCGGTCATGGGAATAATCCAAAATCCAAAAGGGGGGGGTTTTAGGGGGTTTTGGGGGGTGTTTACACACAAAAAATTAACAAAGGGGGGCGTTTAACCCCCCCAACCCCCCCCCCCCCCTGCGTACGCGCCTGATTATCCTATTACTTAAAGAAGAAGTATAATCGAGTGTCTTTTCTCCCAGTCATCAATACTACCTAGTTAAAAGAATATAAGTATGGTAAAGTTTTATATTATTTAGTAGACCAGCCGAACATTTTTTTAATGGCTCTAGAAAAAGATTCCATTGCATTTTGGGATAATGCATAGCATCCATACCAGAACTCTAAAATACTAAGGAATGAGAAACGGGTGAATGCCATGCGCATTTTGTATTAGAAATGTCAATTTTGGCTCAAATTTCAAAGGATACCAAAAAATCATTTATAATTTTTTTTCTTTAATTATGTATTATCTGAGACAGATCTTTCAATTGATAACAATTTCATTATGAGTTTGAAGTTGTACACATGTTAAATATACTTTGGAACGTTGGATATTACACACATTTACATGTATGTCGCAATAAAACATGAAAGTGTGATTAACTCAGAATATAGGGTTATACAAATTAATTGTACATCAAAGTGTTTTTACACACCAATAATCTGTCCATTAAAACAATTTTTTTTTATTAAACATAGAATATTTGTTTTTTGCCACACACAAAAATAAATGTACAGGATACGCATTTGGAGTGAAACACATTTATCATACGTTTATGGCAATTCCAACACATTAGCAGAAAAGCTGAACAGGCACTCACCCCCTAAATAACTATCTTAAATATTCGTGTGTCTTGAATGTCATTGCACTATATTTGAAATTGCATGTGAATTATAGAGTGAACTGGTGACAATTATGACAATGGAAATGTTATGGAAGCAAAGAATTGGCTTTCATTTGGTCTACATTCTTCTCTTCCTTTTGGATTGGTATATTTGCATTAATTCAACTGACAGTCTAATCACAATGGACTCCGTTTTGAACACAAATCGCTCACTCACCCATGGGGGATAGCTGAAAACATGTATCCCTCGATAACGCAACTCTAAGGCTTGTTCTTACATTGAGATAAATTGTGTTGTGGTGATGTGAAATATCACCTTGAAAACAAGGAATTTTGTATTTGTACGGTTAACGACGATGTATTGTTATTCTTATTTGTGCAATGCTCTACAATCCTTCTTGAATAAATAATTTTTTTGTTATGCTTGGCTTCCTGTGACAATTGTCAATTGTTGTACAAAAATATCGCCATGCACCTAGTGGATCATGCTGGTTCAAAGATTTGTTTTTCTTGTTTTCAAGTACAAGATCTAGCACGCGATCTTTTGGATGAGATTAACTAACATTGCAAGCCCGAAGTGCTTCACCATAATATAACCTCTTGTTTGCCCCTTGCTTGTCAAAACTTTCAGAAATGAATCCTCGACTTTCATCAAACTCTGTATCGGCTGCTGCATACATGGGGTAGTAGTAGTATTCATAGTATGAGTGGTATATGAGTGAAAGAAGAAGAATAAGCAATAGCAGAAGTAGTAGTGGTAGTGGTAGTAGTAGTGGTGGTAGTAGTAGTAGTAGTAGTAGTAGTAGTGGTAGAAGTAGTAGTAGTAGTAGTAGTAGTAGTAGTAGTAGTAGTAGTAATAGTAGAGGAAGGAGGAGAAGAAGAAAAAGTATCAGCAACAGTAGTACTACATGTAGTAGTGGTAGTAGTAGTAGTAGTAGTAGTAGTAGTAGTAGTAGTAGAAGTATAGTAGTAGTAGTAGTAGTAGAAGTAGTAGTAATAGAAGAAGTGGTGATGATGATAATGACACTAGTGTATTGACAGTAATGATTCGTTTTGACATTGTCATTCTTTAATCTCAGTTTTCGATTTAATTAGGTTTAATATATTAAACTAAACATTTTGAAATCACAAATAATGAAATAAAAGCTCATAATATTAAAGGACTTCTTACTTTGATATTTTCGATAATCTTCAGATCCTCAGGCACGTTCTTGTCGATTGCGATGAGTAGATTCGAGTAGGCGCCATCGTTCAGGTTGATGATATTCTTCTGGCCCGTAACTACTCCTACAAGAAATATCTCCAGCAGTAAGAGAAAGGGAATCCTCTTTTGATATTCCATCTTCCTTTCAGCAGATACAATTCAGAGTGCACTGTGAGTCTCAGGAGTATTGAGGAATCGTTAGTTATGTCCTGATACCGTTTAGAACATTGTGTATCTCGTGTGCAAGCAAATTGTGATTTGCTTCGAAAAATTGTAATCCTTGAAATTCATGCAGAATCGAAGTGTGATCATCCAGAGCGAGCAAAGTTCGTTTTGGTTTGCATTCATCAGCTTGAACATTTAAAGATAAAGTTGAGTTCTGTTCATGCGATTGCATTTTGAAAAGAAAAACGGTGTGGAATCGATCAAAAAATGTTGTTCATGTGGCATATAAGTATTGGTGTGTACTGCAAGGTTTTGGAGTCATCAAAATGATAACAAATGTGGACCAGTCTTGGTAAAGTAACAAGCACTGTACACAAAAGATGTATTTGGAACCACATAATCATGTGGCATAAAAATCGGGCCTCATCTTCAAGCTATTACTTGTCATATTTAGAATATAAAGGCATATAAAGAGCACTGCTTTTTAGGGAAATAAAATTGTTCGATGTTCTCCCACACTTGCATAATAACAATGATAACCTCTCCCCAGAACTCAACCTTCTCTTTAAGGCTCGTTCAGATATAACGCAGCAACCCCTCGGTGGATTTTTGTTATGGTGATGTAAAGGGTAATATGCTTCAAAACCCTGGATATCATGAAGGACGTCATGTTTTATACACCTTTGAAGGGATTCCTCCACCCACCCCCTTTTTGTGTAGTGTCAATGACAATGACATTGACAAGGAATCGAAGAAACCAGTGTACCTAGGCATCGGGTCATCTCTAGGGACTTTTAGATTTGCACGTTGACATAGTGGACTACTACATGTGACGTCTTTTTAAGGCACTAAGTCACACGTAGCAGTCCACTATGTCGACGTGCAAATCTAAAAGTCTCTATTGCGAAGTTCAGCCCATATCGCCAACATAAACAATTGTAGGTGCTCTCATACAGGGCCGTTAGCAAAGAAAAGATACATCCGTATGCATGAATTTACATGTATACAGAAACGAACGAGTTTTGTCACAATCATGAAAGAGAAAAGTGCATTGTGATTTGGGTGCATGGTCTATAATGGTGTATGTGTGTGTGAGTGTGTATTTACATATAGAGTGTTTGTCCCATAGCGTATTGAAAGAGATAGAGATAGACCATATCGTGGTCATAGGTTAAATCATAGAGCTTCCATTGGTTCTCTTCTACTGTAGATCAGCCAAGACGTTGTGCGTGTTTGTTTTTGTGTTGGGGGGGGGGGGGCATTAGGGTATTAAAGGGCTAGTTGAGTTCTGTTGCTGAGGGCGCTACACAAAATCATTTTGTTGTGAGATAATGAAAAACTGAGTGTCAGATTGAAAGAACATAATATTTACATGACAAAATCATCTTTGTTTGAACAAAATCGGTTCAGAGACGGTTGAAATATAACGATTTCTAATACTTGTGTACCACCACAAAATAATATTAGATATTTACGGTCTGAAAACATCAACTATCCCTTTAAAGTGCATGGAACCCATGTTAAGACTCTTGCCAAAATACTGAAGTAGAAGATACGAGTGAATGCCACACGCGTTTCCTGTTGTTTATACTAAATATATATTTATTTATTTTTGCTCAAAATTTGAAAGAACATAAAAATCATGATTTCTTACTTTTTTTAACAAACATCTACCTTTCAAATTATATGATCTTGTATTAATATGAGTTTGAAGTTATAAACATGTCTAATATAAACATGTTTAATAGTACCCACAAATGTATGACGCAATGAAACATAAAAGTGTGATTTACCCTCTTTTTATTTACATGTGACTTCTGAACCAAACAAAAATTATTTTCTTTTCCATTATTGAAGAAAGTCTTTATAAAAACGAATACAATTTTACAAATCAGAATTTTTCCTGAAAATAAATCTCTATGGCTTTACAACTTTTAACAAATGTATTTCATACATTGCTTTTTACCACAGCACAGGACATTTGCGATACTCAACCCATTCACTTGGCAAGTGAAATAAGTTGCTACATGTAGTCATTTAAGTTTAAACCCTTGAATGTTTCATCCCTTTATCAATGCACCTAGGATAGATCCGGGGTAATAATCTACAGATCTTTGGAAGCGCATATGAGTCATTGAATATGTGAGGTGCGCTAAATATCATTTATATTACTATTATTAATGATTTTCATCTTCTGTCGACGTATCTCGTGTGGAAATTGATTATTTCGAAGAGTTGGCAAGCCACTTTTGTTGTGTGCCTTAGGGCTAGCAACCTTTTGGTTCTCGCCAAACTGAAGCCAGTGAGACTTTAAATTAATTTGGCAATCGTTCACATAATTTTCTTGGGCCATTACTTGCAACCACGTCTCATATATCTATGAAACGCCAGTTCTTTATAATCATGTTGAACAATACAATGAATATAGGAAATAATCCATTGTATTTGCATATTTATACACGTCATATATACAATGTGAAGAAGGATAATATGTTGTTCTTTATATAATATTGCAGCATTGGTGGTGGCAGCCTTTCATAATGATGTATTATATAGCCTGACTGAATTTAGGTAATCTTAAATAAAAAAATTCGAACTATAAGTGAGAAAAAATGAAAAACATTTGTCCATTAACCTTTTTGCCACAAGAGTATAGGCCTATTTTAACAAATTTACACAAAGTGGTTATCGAGTGTAAAGAAAGATTTAGCCAGGGAATATGAAAAAAATAGTGGATAAAATGTAAAAGGAAGCGATAGTCAGATGAAAGAGTAAGAGAAACTATCGTGAAATAGAGAAAATTAAATACTAGGTGAATTTTTAAATGGACAAGAAGGAGGGAATTTGTTTATTCATACACACGCACCAACACCCTCACTCACTATATTCATACACAATACTTACCAACCTTCCACATTTCCCAATGGTCAAACCCTCGATCAATCCCTCGTGTTCAAATTTACCAATTCCTTAAAATCACAAGTCTCATTTCATTTCTCTTTATGTTTCAATAAAGGTCATTTAAGTTTTAATATCCATAAAATAGAATAAAAGAACCTAAAACAAAATTTCAGGTCTTTCGTTCTGACTATCATGGATAAGTCTCTGATTATATCCATTATTATCAAAACAGCAATAAAAACAACAGCAACAGAACCGATTACAGTTTTCTTGGTTTTTTCCGAGTATATGTGAACACAGAAACTTATATATATTTAACAAGTGATACTTAAATGTTAAACAAAAACGACTTCTAGTCTTTAAAAGCGTATTTTACATTTTAGTGAAAAGTTATATATATTTATATCGTCTGGAAAAAACACGAGCTTATCACTGAATATTTACAGTAAATTAATGCATGAATGTAATAGTAAAATTTTGGAAAGAACACCAAAAGGCATCAAACAGAAAAAATAATACGAAGGAAACAGTGGTAAATTATTTATATGAAAGGAAAAAAACTACTGAGTATATACAGTGCTGATGTTTTTTTATGACTATACTAAGTGATTAATGATATCCAAGACAGTCTCCACGATGAAATAGCCCTCTACCTTTCAAAACAAAACAAAACAACAAACGAATATATACACTTATTTTTCTTGGCTTCTTTCCAGAACTGATTTGCTCAACCTTAAAATTTGATGCTTGGTTTTTGGTAAGGGTGAAAATATTGTGCTAGATAATGTATTATGTTCACCTTAATAAGGGGAAAACGTTTAAGATGCAGTATAAGAGCTGCCTTTTGTATGTCCGTGGCCTAATGGTATTAATTTTTATGTATATATACATCAGATAAAGATATGCCTAAGCGTTATCCTATTATACAAAGATATATATATATATATTTAAACAGCTAAATGACATGTAAAAGTCTAACATGTTCAGTGAAACGAAACAAGTAGTAAACAAACGGAGGGATTAATATTACGTATATTCTTGTCATCAACAAGATGTGCCAATGCTTTATCCTATTTTCTACTTTTGTATACTTTTTTTCTGAGCCTTTTATTTATTCATGTATATGGGCTTTAAAAAATATTCTTGTCAAACGTGTATGGGACAAGTTAATGAAATCGAATTAAATGTAATGGATTTCACTTTTTTTTTTAGTGCGAATTTCACCTGAAACGAAGGTAGTGATCCCTTTATGACTCCCTCAAATTGGATTTCCACTACAGTAAATTTAGAGAATAAAATCAATTTAGAGAGAAAGTAGGATTATCATAGGTTGGATTCTTGTGCGCAGCCTCCGCCTCTGGAAGCCCTTCCTGGGCACGTGCGACATTTCTCTTCCGGTAGCATATGTACGTCATGACAACTCCAACGATGAATACCACACCTACTGCACAACACGCTCCGATGATAATTAGGGCCAGTTTGTCTGGCCCAGTTGGTTCGGTGGTGGGTACAGACGCTGGTATGTAGCGGATCGACAGGGAAGCGATGTTGGACAAGTCCCCTCCGTTCCCTACCTCATCCCAAGCCCGAATTGCGAAATAGTAGACGATATCTTTACCCCTTTCAGGGAGAGAAATAGTGACAGTCTCAATAACCCCTGCTGGACTGATATAGATTAAGTTCCCGTAAACTAGTTGATCCTGTGTGACCTCATGACTGGTGCTGAAGTTGTTTCTGACCTCATAGTAGTTGGTGGCATAGCGGAGTTCGTAATTGTAGGCTTTGAGGTGGAAATTGAAACAGTAACAAAATATTATGGACATGCCTCACTCTATTGCAGATTAAACATTTAAAGGTGCATTCACTGTGAGGTTCGCAGTTTAACTGGAGAAGTTTGTCATAGTCATTTATATATGACTGCAAAGAGGCACAGTTTATAGGCGACAATGAGAAATATAGGTAAAAATGGGCACTATAAAAAGGCAAATATAAAGAAATGGAAAAAATCGTACCAAAATGCGCCTATCGGATTCCGATGAGGATACTTTATAGAAGGGAAATTGGCACTTATTAGAAGGGACAAGGGGCAGTTATCAGAGGTGAATAGGGGCACTAATAAGAAGGGAAAGTGGCACTCATAACAAATGGAAAAGTGCACTTTTAAAAGTAAAAGGGACACTGATCAGATTTGAGTAGGGGCACTTATCAGAGGTAAAAGGGGGCACTTATGAGGAGGGGCACTTATGAGAAAGAAAAAGGGGGTATTTATCTTAATTAAAAAAGGGAATTTTCCTGTGCAGGAAGAGCACTTAAGGGGTATTCGTAATTTGTGGGGGCCACTGTGCCCACTTGACCTCTCCCTAACCCTCCTCGAGAGCGCCATCTCTGCTAAAGTCCCTTTAAAGACTCCAAATATATGAACGATTGCTAACCCGTTCCTTGGTCCAAGTCGTCTCCTACAGCAGTCCACCTGAGGGTCACCGTGCTGTTGTCATAGGAGAAAGACGTATAAACAAGGTCCTGGATACGGGAAGGTGGTAGAATATCAGTAGCGTTGGGAGTGTAGCCTTGGACTTTGACGACTCCTCCCGATGCTGTACGCATGAAGGATGGCTCCGTTGCAGTATCAGCTTCAAGTTCAGCTGACCTTTTTCCTGGATGCAAATAAAGAAGGGAAACCGTATCAAAATTGTCATGACATTTCTCTCGATTGGATCAGTACAAATATTCCAACATTTCGTATTGGATGAAATAATGTTAATAATAATTTGGTCACATGTACTCGTGGTTCCCTCACTATAATCAATGGTGCTTTTTATGAAGGCGCTGCAATTAAAATTACCGCAATATTGCAAGGTATGTATTTTACACCCAAGTAGAGGTGGACAAAACACTTTATCCAAGGATGTATAGGCACCGAGCAAGGATCGAACCATGAACGTCCTATATGGGATTCAACATCCTTTCATTAATTCAGCGTTTCCACTCGGGCTAGGCCTTCCCAGATCCCTTGTATACATACAGTATGCTATAATTTCTGTATAATTAGTACTGTAAAATTGAAAATTAATTCAATATTCCCACGGAAAAAATGGATTTCTTTGGCAAGTACCAACTCCAGATAACATTTTCGTTCTAATTAATAGGCCAGCAGTATATGCACCGTAAGAAAAGTTCAACTAGATCATGTTACAAACCTCTCTTGTTTTCTGCGCCATCATAGCCGATGACATTGACCTTGACGTTATATCTGCCATTAGAAGTGAAGCTTAGGAAATATCCTGAATATGTTCCGTCATCTTTGAATAAGTCAGACCCTGGTGAATGCAAAGAGAAGAGATTATGAAGATCAATAGTTTGCTATATTACTAAAGACCATAACTGGAAAAGGCGTTGCACTTTTGTTATCCAATAGTTTTGCATTAGAAGAATAACAAATATATATAAATTACTTTTTTATTTTACATGTTTGAATTGTTGCATTTTTCCCTGATTCGGATAGCAAAAATGTTGTACAGTGTTCGATATGCTGTAAATAATTAGGCATTTCCCATTTTAAATCGAATGACTTTCTGGTACGACTTCCATAAGCGTTTTGTGTAAACACTTTTCAATTTTAAATGGCCTTTATTCAACGAGCTACTAAGAATAAGTCTAAAGGTTAAAATAAGAAAAAACTAATGCAAATATATCAATCACTATTTGTGATTGTATATACAAAGACATGATATGCAGATAAGGCCATGACGTTACTCGATGTACAACGCGTTCATCGCGTCAAATCGAAAGCTCGCTTGTGGCTCACCTGACCCGTTGTCGAGCAATGTCATCGAGGTCGTGTTAGATGAATCCGAAACGATTGCTGTGACGTCAGCATTAAGAACAGGCAGATAATCCTGTTGAATCTGAGCATATATGGCTAGCACTGGATTCTTGGCAAAATCCACATCCTTAAAAAAAATACAAATTACAGAAGAAAACGAACGAGCGCTCATGGTTAACATGAATCATGGTATTAAGCTAGGCAATATGTTTCATCTTCAGTCACCCATAATGCTATGAACAGAAAGCAAACCATCAATATATTGGAAAGAGACATGTAAATACCAAATGAATATATCTGAAAGCAGAAGAGCGATGTTTTTCTTCTGCATGTTAGTCTAATAGGCCCTTCATTAAACCATAGTACATTATCATATTGTAGTATTGATATTACATGTTTGTTGATAACATCACATAAAATCAAAGGTTTTTGCGTCTCCTTTAGCTATACCAAATATTATGCTCTAAGTGAGAAGAGCATAGATTAGCCACAACCCCAATAACAATACATATGACTGTTTTGAGCGCCAGGAGGGTAAAATCTGACTGACATGAGCGCTATACAAGAACCCATTATTATTATTATTATTATTATTATTATTATTATAGTATTTAACCATCAAAATATATAGATATAAGAAATACAGCAACATTAAACTTACACGAGATCCTAATAACACAGTCACTGTGACTGGCGAGTTTCCCTGCGTAGTTGGTTTAGATGTTACTGAAACACTAGCATACTCCACGACGTCTTGCTGTATGTCGTTGATCGTTACATTCCACAAACCAGCCTTTTAGTAAATAATAATAATAATAATGACAATAATAATAATAATGACAATAATAATGACAATAATAATAATAATAATGACAATAGTATTAATGATGAGAGTAATAATAATAATGACAATAATAATAATAAATCTAGTAATATTAAGAATGATACAAATATAAATACTAATAGAAATGATGACAATAATGATAATATTCATTTCTGGTTTAGCGCATATCGTAGGCCTAGAAATGTTTTAAGTATATCTGTGTTCTGGGTTGAATGTGGCAAATTTACAATAATTTGTTTGTTCAAGTTAGTGCTGTGTCAATAGACTTGCAACCCATTTTCCATTAGATCACAGCACGTCTCCGTTCACGCGTAATAAAGGCTAAGTCCACTCCAAACATTATTTGCTTTAAATACATGCAGAAAAACAAGAGAAACAAAAGACGTCATTGCCTCACTATTTATCAATTGCTTTGTGTATTTATATCCCAATAATTTCCCCTTTTATCCCCCAAAACTTGATTTCCTTTTGTGGCTTTTCCCAAGTTATATGATTTGTATCATATTGCGTGCATGACGTTTAACAAAATCCTTTATCAACTCTGAAGAATTAAAACAAATTTCTGAATATTGTGTATTCATAATCATTGATTTTAATATATCTAGTTTATCAATATTGACATTTTTAATGATCTAACTTAAAAAAATCATTACTTTATATTAGTGCATTCACACAAAAAATATTACTATCAATATAACTTGGATGCTGACGCGAGAAAACAAGATTTTTAGGGGGAAATTTGATATTTATATTATCAATATTAGGAAAACAATTAGTGGATAGTGAGGCAATGACGTCCCAGACTCATGGGTGAGTTGCCCATTTAAAGTGTTTCATGTCATTACAAATTCATAACCTTCTTATTAGTTATCCGATTTTGCTTGCTACTGACTTGATTTGCTACTATGAAAAGTAAGTTAGTTTTAAAGTGAACTTGCCATTTAACAGCTTTAACATTTCTTAAATTAAATTATAACAGATATTCCAATCACTCAATAATTTTGTACATTTTATTATTGAAAAGCGATATTTCTTTTTAATCAGTTTTAGAATTGAAATGACCTGACCCCATATTCCTCCAATGTTACAATTTTGTGAGCAGCAGGGTAAATAAATAGAAATGCAAAAATTATTTTGGAGACTGAGTCATTCTTGTGCATACGACAGGTTTACACAAGGTTAAGTTATACCAAGTGGACGAAGAAGACAACGATAAGCAAAAATATTAGACAGAATTTACTAAACTCAACTCTTTCTTGGCTTGAAACTTTGGAATACCTGTTTCCTACACATCTTAGGAAACATTGTTAACAATCTAACTTCAGTTGAGGGCTTCCCAAATCGTTAAAGAGTTACCATTAATCTTTATAATCTATTTAAAGGGATCCGGTAACATTGTCTCAGATTCTGAAACAAAATCCTGAATTTAGCTCATGCTGCAAGATAATAATAAACCTTTAGGTCAGTCAGGAACCCCATGACTTTTACAAGCCGATCGCCTGTCTGATTATCAAGATATTTATGATTGGAAATCGAAACCAAATTTAGTGTTTGCCAAACGCTTTTCACAACACTACCGTCTAATGGGGCAAACGAGTATGGTAAAACCAATCACTAAAAATTGTTTACTTCTTGATCGTTTTGAAACGCGATTTTATACAATATTACAGATACTGATAACACGTAGTGCCGTGTATCTTAGATTTAACATTGTTAAACGATGCCATTAGGAAGATGGTAAAGGTACTGTTTCCTCTAAGAAGACAATGAGTTTTAGAGGCTTCACCTGCGCCAGAGGTAAGTTGATCGTCACAATCTTGTTGGTCGTATCAATTTGATAGCGAGGATCGTTATGGTCAACTCGAGTACCGTCTGGCCCAGTAACTACGACTGAAATCGATTGACTCTTCTCCCAGATCACCACGATCACCGTTTCGTTTCCTAGTGTCGCGTCAATGACCACCGGAATATTGTAGAAGCCTGGATCGGGTTCGATAATGACCTCCGAACTGTAGATCTGTATGAAATTTCCAAAACATGATTTAATCATTTGAAATCTTCAAATAATGAGCTAGGAAACTAAATGTCATAAGCGTTTGTGTGTGTGTAATTAGGTTTGTACAGATGTGTGTCAATCAGATATGATTATTTACGTGCGGGACCGACCTTGAGTGTCACCATCCGAAAGACGAAAGCTATTAACATTGTGCTTATGAAAGGAAATCATCAATGCATAATAAGTATGAAGAATCCCTTTTCTAAGAATTTCGCAGTTATTTGAATAAATCTAAATGAAATTTGCTACCAGGAAACGAATGAAATACAGTTGAGTCATTTACAGACTATCTGATGTTTGGATAAGTCTGTAAACAGGTTATTTATGTGGATAAAAAGAAAGAATAGGACCTATTTCGAATCCCTGCGGAATCCTAATAACGCTCATTTCCCATTTATCGCTCATTCAAAGGACCCCAATGGTTTCGTATAAAGCTGAGAAACCATTACCCTTTTTGCCTACAACGTACTGATCACTCGCATACAGAGGGTGGCAATTCGAACTAAAGAGACGACAGACCTGTGCAGAAACAGTTTGCATGCCAACGTCAGGTCTCTCCGTTATGGTTCTATGGAATGCATCTATTAGACAAGTCCCAGTCCCAGTATCCGAACAGAAACTTGATATGCCAGAAGTGTTTGTGGAAAGATCTTCCATTTGCTGATCAGCTGCGTTGCTTATAGTGATAGTGTCAATTATGACTCCTGAGTTCTCAATGTCGTCATACTCGTCTCTGATGTATGGAGCTCTATTCTCCCCGCCATCACTGAGGAGTAAGATGTATCCTCCTTGTGCGAATGATCCTAGTACCTAGAAATACACAGTAAACATTTGGTCACAAGTTATTCATAGTACATTCTCAAGACTATGCATGATAGACCTTTTCTTTAAAGCTAAAACAAATTAATGAGAAAAAGAGTATTGTCTTTGAGTAACTCAATTGACTGTGTGATTTCCCTCTTGGAGAACTGTTGGATAAATTGTTATATATTTTGGCGAGGTAAATCTGTAATACGTGGTTATTATGGGGGGTTATTGGTCAAGGTTTACTCGTTGCACACGAGCGGTCATTCGTGATGCGTTATTACTTGCGTTAATAAATAGCGTGAGGGGAATAAGCCCCAACGCCTGTAACGCAACGAGATGTACGCACTGTTCAATGTTACTCTGACATTGCGCATCAAATACCGCTACCATCGCTGTCGCAGTCCTGCGTCAGGCAAATATATATGTTTAGATTTGCACGACGAGAACGTGGACTGCCACGTGTGACATCCTTTTAAAGTGACTCGGTAACATTGTTGAAGTTGATGAAAAAAATTGCTTAATTTTTGTATAAAATGTTACTTACTATATTCCTTCTACTATACTAACCCTCTGACATGCACAAAATCCTGAACAAACTCTCAAACCACAAAGATTTCTATGGTTTTCTTTGAAGGCGTCGATGTGAGGCACCCTCTAACAGTGATTAACAGTAAATTCTCCCAACCATTTTTGAATTTTCCCAACCGTTTTTCCATGAGAAAAATACATAAAACAGGCTATAAAAATCTGTTAACACTTAACTGTCTGGAATGGAATGTAGAGCCATTTTATTGCTTTGTGACGATTTACATTCACCTAAAATGTAATTAAATTGTCCTTGTCTTGATGCTGAACAGGCTTTGACAAGTAGCAGAATAGAAGTAGAATAATATAGTTGGGAGAATTAAGGAATCGATCAGATCAGTTTTTCCCAATTTGTACCATGAATAATGATCCGTTTTCACTCAAATTTTCAGATTATCTTTAATTGTACATCTAGCATTGAAGTCACTACCTTAGCACCACTATCTCTCATCTGAACAATGTTACAAAGTCCAATGTGACGTCCTTTAAAGGCACTGGCAGTGCCCGGCAGTGCTTTAAAAGGACGTCACATTGCCTTAAAATGATGTTACACGTGGCAGTCCAAAATCTCGTCGTGCAAATCAAAAGGTCCCTAATGACGCCTCATGTGCAGCAGGGTAAACATTAGCTAGACCCATCCAACCGTACCTGAATGCCTGACGATATCCCGCAACCAATACACGTAGCACCCCCTACTGATGGCGGTAAGGCATCGACGAGTCTTTGACGTGAAGCGGTATCGTTAGTATCCGTAAGACCTGATCTGATTTGTGATGTCGAGTCGAAGACTACGATTCCGAGCTTGCTGCCTGAGGGAATTACATTCATGATGAAATCAGCAGATGACGCGACCATTCGGTCAAATCGGTTCCCCTGAAAACGAAAACCATGTGATGTCAATATGGTTTTCAAAAATAGATTTTTTGTATGAGCGTAAGTAGGCCCTCTGGATTTTAATCGTCCACTTACATATCAATAGGGTGTTCATATGTTACGATATATACGTGTGGGATAATCATCTATTTCTATGTCTTATTTGTTCCATTACACGCGTTTATGGTCCCACGAAGTAGACCCTGACCCTATTTTAGTACATCCCAAAATATGGAGTGAAGACATGTGGTATGCTTTGGTCACAACACAATGAGGATTGAAGAAAACTTAGATAACTATGTTTGATATAGAATTAATTATTGATAAAACTGTATTCGAATGAAATAAAAGGGCTATTTATATTGATAACAATGTTCATTAAAATCAAACATGCACATGTATTAATCAAGAAAATTTGACAGCGCAGAGTCTCTCTGTTTAGCCGTGGTCTCATCTTTTTTCTTCAATAATGTCCAAATATCGAAAGCCAATGTTATGAACCAGAGCAATATAACACTGAGCTCCAATAGGAAATCTGTTCATTCAGATGGTCATATCTCAGTCAATACTTTTCAACTGGTTTTCGACATTTGGACATTATTTTGATGCTCTTTCGGAAAATGAAGAAAAAAATTGAGAAATTCTAAAAATAGATTGTTATGATTTCACAGCTTCGGTACTCTATGGGGGAGAGAGGGAGTGGGGGGAGAGGGGGGAGAGGGAACACAGACTTACTGCCATACTACCGCTGATGTCGAGAACAAGTACTACACTTCTGACTGACGAGAGCTGGATGACCTCATATACAGGGGCGGTGTTAGAGACCAGTGGGACATCCGCTAGGAAGTCTGTTGTCCGTTCCCTCATGACCTTCCATGCACTGTCTCCACCGCAAAACTTCTTCATGAGGTTTGGTGCTAGGGGGTTGTGTAGGCTATCTGGGTCTGATGCATCGTCGCCACAGAACTCCTCTAGCTGTAATACGAGTAACGATAGGCATTAGAGAATTGGAAATGTTGAATGGGATAATACCCATGTCAGTGAATTTAATCATATTTCTGGTCAAGTAAGGTGAAATAATCCACTTGGATTAAATAGAGACAAAACAGATCATTCTGGCTATTCACTGTCACCTATCTTTGCTCAAGTAATCTCGACGCAGCAGGCAATAATGGACAATGTCAGAGAATTTACCTGGCTTGTGAAAGTCCACAGGAGTAGATGAAAGTTTGTCTTTTAAATTTAAATTTGGATTTACCATTGAACGAGTAAACCTTTTCTGTATCAGTTTGATAAATGTTGCTCGATGTATTTAAAGTGTTTAAAGAAACGATCTATTTTATATTTACTCATTAAAACTCCATTCGACTATCACGCCAATGGGCAATCGCGGTGTATTTTACCCATACGTATTAAACCAGCACCACCTTAAGTATTACTACACTGATGATTCCACTGACGAGCATGGATACGATCACTTAACAACAAAAAAAGACAACACTCGTGGTATACTAATTCTGTCTGGTTTTCCCTACTCTTGGAAAAGTGTTTATGGGGCAGCAAATGATCAATTACCTTAGACCTTACCTTATGACACTGTTATGTTCATTTGAATTTTAGGACATAATTATAATTCATCATGGACTAAAGGACATAATTTACCGAATGAATGTGAGCATCTCTGGTTCCAAACAGCAGTGAAGCAGTAGCCGTCTGTCCTCCAATCTCAGGAACGAAGCGGCAGTCGGGATGGTAACCATTGCCAGGACTACTCGGACAACCGTTACTACCAGATAGCTCAAGATTTCCCTTGATCTTGAGAGAGCAGCGGGTTCCTTCTGTGCCACCACCGGTCGAGTCGTAGGCAGGAGCAGTGCCTTCGTCGCTGTCATAGTGTTCTTTGAACAATCCCCAGCGGTAATACCCCCAGATTCGGACTAAGACGCTATCTATCGACATAAAGATGAAATAAAATAAAAAAAACGTTTAGACATTAAAGCCTACGGCGAAAACTCAAGATATATATCTATATAAGTCAAAGCAGTAGAGTAGCCAACTTGTTAGTATAGGTGTGTGAGGGCATTTTGTGTGGAGGGGGCGGGGGCGGGGTAAGGAAACAACAAAAATAAACCGACTTATAAAATATATGTCGCACGTAGCAAATATAATTCCTATCTACATGATAAGATGATAATGATGATAATGGAGAGATTTGTGGTGATAAGGGTTAGTAATGAAACTAATTATAGTATTTCAAAAAATTATTTAGAAAGCGCAGTCGTAGGCGTACTGTGTTGTGTGCAACCATCAATAATTTCATTTACTCTGGTCATTCTTTGTCAAGTTGGTTTTTAAAACGTCCTCTTATACTGTTGATTGTGTTCACCTTTGCTGTCACTACATCAGACATTAATTTGTGTCAGATATTAGTCTGTCATGATGTCTGTCAACTACCAATATGCTTCTGTCGATTCTTCACAAATTTGGCAATGCTATCTTCTTCCAGTTGTATGCCTATACGTGCATGTCATTCTAATCTTAATACAAAATTCAGTTTCATGAAAGACGCCTACCTGTGTTGCCAAACTTGTCTTCCCGGTACTGCACATCTCGAATATAGGCCGGTGTCAAGTGCATCAGAGTTCCTTCGTTCCCACATCCTTTGACGTTATCGACATACGGTTCGTCATCTGTAAAGTCATGCACGAGGATGTTTGCAGACTGTGAGGTTTCGGTCCTAGCCTGTTGGTATTGGCTCTGGATGGACCAGGTGTTTGGGACCAGAATCTTGATGTGCCTCCAGTAGAGCTGCTGCCTGGTGGCAAGGTAGAGCCGCTGAGATGCTGATGTAAACATCGTCTGAGAGAAAGAGATTGAGGGCGAGAGAGAGAGAGTGAGATGGGGTAGATGTAGAGACAGAGAGAGAGGGGAGGTAGATGGAGAGATAGAGAGAGAGGGGAGGTAGATGGAGAGATAGAGAGAGACAGAGACAGAGACAGAGAGAGAGAGTGATGGGATTGAGGGGAAGGTTGAGGGAGAGACGAAGAAAGACAATGAAATGAGGGATAGAGTGACAGAGAGGGCGGTAGAGAGGAGATGAGAAGGGAGATGGAGGGAAAGAGAGGAAGGTAAAAGAGGAGAGAGAGAGATAGAGAGAGAGAGAGAGAGAGAGTGGGAGATGGTAGGGGAAAGAGGAAGGAGATAAAATACTAAAGACTAAGATACGGGTAAATGCCACGCGCATTTTGCACTAAAAATGTCAATTTTGGCTCAAAATATGAAGGGATGCAAAACTTCAATTACAAATTTCTTTACCAATCATGTATTATCTGAGACAGAACTTTAATTTGACATAATGTTTATTATTTTTTAAGTAATGCGTATTTTAAATGTACATTTGAATGTTGGATATTACGCACATCTGTATGTCGCAATGAAACATAAAAGTGTGATTAACTCAGAATATGGGGTTATATTAATATATTATGTATCAAAGTTGTTTACACACCATAAACCTGTCTATTGAAACAGTATTGCTTGATTAAACATAATATGTCGGTTGCTCGGTAAAAGGTCGCGTAGCGTTGGCGCTGGTAAAAAAAAGGGGGAACCGAGAAAAACGCTTTTGAAGTTTTAACAATTTAACTTCCGGCAAAAGGTAGTTTAGCTCTACGCGACGTTTTGCCGGGCAACCGACATATAATTATTATATTATAATAAGTATATGTTTATGCCACACACAGAAAATAAATTTACAGGATGCACATTTTGAGTGGAAACACACTGTAGACGTACCGTTTATGGCAATTCCAACAAATTAGCAGTATTAGTGCATGGACCAAAGCTGAAAAGGTACTCACCCCCTTAGACACTATCTTAAATGTTTTTTTTCTGTAAGTTAGGACCCTTCCCCTACTCTGATAACATGCTTTAATTCATTTAATTATCTGTCTAATTTCACGCACCAACTGTGTTTTAATTGCACATTAAGTCATCATAGCAGAGAGTGGCCACAGAGGGTTCGCACAAAAGTAAGATCAACGGTTATTTTAGTGAGTTTTATCAACTGAACTTTGTGAAATCTCCTATGGTACGTGGTAGATTGATTACATAAGCTATGTTCAGACGGGGGCTTGCTAGTCGGCGTCAGTTAATCCAGTCAGACCGCAGCCGGTGCGAAAACCCTCTATTTTATTCAGCACGTATGCAAGAATTTACGTGTCTTGCATACATAATGAGTAGTGCAGACGGTCTTCCTGATCGGCAGTTTTTGCCTTTATAATTGTTCATTTCTCATGAAATGGATCTTATTTTAAAGATAAGAAGTTGCACTCTCTATATACTTATATTACAATCATGTTTAATATATTTTTGAAACAGATATTTTGCCTTGAAAATGGGGTTTTTCGACGATAAATCTATCCAAAGAGTAGGGCTGATTTTCACATAGATATCATGCTTGCGTCAAGAAGATGTTATAATCAGCATAAAGCACAAATATTTTTCTTTAAAATGATATCAAAATTATTATATTTTACGCTGTACCAAAGTCAGGAACCAAGAAAAATCACGCGAATGTTCATGAATAATTTAAAAAAGTAGTCAACTTTGCCGATGTGGTAATAGAGAGTTCTGATTGGTCAAATACGTCAACTACGTCACATAATGTTCCGCGTTGGTTCATTAACATTCTAAATCCGATTTAGGAAGCTTGCTTTGTGGCGTGCGCCGGTAATCCACGTGCGTGTAAGGAGTCATGACAACAATCTAAGATCTTTTAGATAATTATTTTCTACAATTTTTCTTTTTTAATCATTTTTCTTATTTGTTTTCGGCCAGTCGGTGGCGCGGCGGAGCTCCCTGGAGTTTAACAATCAGTTATGCATTGCCATTGTTCAGACGGCGAGCGTGCACGAGTATGAAATCACACAATTTCGCGGCATCATAGAAAGAACAAATTGGTAATTTCCGGGTTTTTAGGGTCTTAATTACTATGAATATAAAGAGAACATGATTTTGCGTAAATTAGGTTTTGACATTATTTTGATCAGTGACTTTTTATCTTTCCAACGAATCTCAAAGTAAACAAATTAATTATGTACCAAAGTCAGGAACCAAAAGCGAAATTCCGGGTACAAAATAGCTGTTGAAATGTTACAAAAATAACGACAATAAAAGTGGTGAAAAGGATTGTTTCAAAATTGTGAAATATGGCAAGTTTCATATCAAACTGAAGTTGAAAATCTCGAGAGTAATTACCGTTGCGTGCTGCCATGTTGACTAAAGTTATCGACCACAAAAGCAGCTGCATGTACACCCTTACAAATCTCACTGAAAATCTCGTGAATTTCAGCGCACGTGAATGTACGAGATAACCAAATAATCAGCGTACAGCCTCATTATTGCGCACGCTGCGGTCTGACTGAATCCCTGCATCGGTTAATTCCTCATGTATCTTTCACTTACACCATTAGTTGTCCACACACTCTTACTCGAACCGATTTGCCACGATTAAGCACGACCATCCACCGACCAGCGTTACCGAAGTGGTTGCGCCCTCACTAGTTGACTCTAACACGCCTTCCGCATCTAAAGCTATGGTCACAACCCCAAAAAAGTAGCCTGTCGGGCGCCGAGTTTTTAGCCAATTTCTCCCGGGCACCGAGCGGGGGCCGCCCGGGTACCGCATGTTTTTAGGGCATCGCACGGTCGACGTTGAAGTTTTAGCGCGGAGTTAAAATTCGGCGACGCCTACTCACTTTTCACTCGCCGCCAAAAATACGCTCGGTGCCCGGGCGGTCGACCCTCGGGCACAGACCTAATCGAGCGTTCGCCGTCGAGCGATTTAGGTCAAAAATCGAAGCCGCTAGGTTAAAGGCTGTCGAGCGGTCGCCCCCAGGTCGCCGCTGGGTCTGACCTAGATACCGCCCGCCAAATGACTTTTTGATTTCCTCTCTTCCAATTGTTGTTAATCACTCATGCGTGGAATATGCATCATATGAGTTACATCAGATGAAAGAGGTGGATCTAAGCTTGATAATTATGTGTCATTTATTAATTATAATTGTGATTAAGTTGTGATAAAACATCGATAATTCTCGGTTTCGTTTTTTTTTTTTTTTTTTTTTTTTTCGGGGGGGACACTGTATAAAGGGCGCACGTAGCTATAAGTAGTGCGGTGGGGCTTAAAACAAGCAGTATGTGACCCATAAATTTAATATTATTTCGATTAAGGTGACCCGGTAACATTGTTGAAGGTTGATTTAAAAAAACTGCGTCAATTTTGCATGAAATGTTACTTAATATTTGCCTTCTACTGTTCTCACGATGAAAATAAGACATAAGGCTTTTAAAAAATCGTTCAACACTAAAATTTCCGGAATGGTATATACAGCCAATTCATTGATTTGTGAAAATTTAAGTTCATCTTAAATGTGATTAAATTGTAATATAGTTGGGAGAATTAAGCAATCGATCAGATAAATTTTTTTCCCAATTTGTATCGTTAATAATAGTCATCTTTCACTCAAACTTTCGGATTATCTTTAATTATTCATCTAGTATTGACGTCACTACGTTAGCATATTATACCAAGTCCCTTTTTTAACGACGATGTATTATTATTCTTATTTGTTCAACGTCTCTAAAATGCTGCTTGAATGAACACATGCTTGGCTTCCTGTGAGAAGTTTAAATTGTAGTAAAGAAATGTCTGGACTGCACCCAGTAGATCACGCTGGTTCCAATATTTGTTCTGACTTGTTTTCAATAGGATAGGGACTTTTAGATTTGCACAACGACAACGTGGATTGCTACGATCGACGTCCTTTTAATGCACTGCCTTGAATGGACGTCACACGTATCAGTCCACGCTAATCTAAAAGTCCCTAATTACAAGATCGAGCACGCGATCATGTGGGTGCGCACCAAATATTTCTTTACAACAAAAAACAATGTGGTACTATTCGATGTAGCGTCACATGGCATTCAAAAGGCAGATAAATCCATTAGTAGCGGGTTTAATCATTTTGAAGAAAGTTGTATTTGAATCGCGGACCATGCTTTCTCTCTCTCTCTCTCTCTCTCACGCAATACGATCTAGGAAATGCATGTTCCCTTTTGCCCCCCCCCCCCGCTACGACATTGAATTAGAACGTTATCTATTTTATTCCAGAGAGTAGGTCTTGCAATTTTAAAAGAAAATGAAAACAACGATGATGAAGTAGATACTTGTTTTAGCTACTGTTTACCATGTTTGCAATCGGATGATCTCTTGAAATTCATGGTTTACCATATTGATGTTGAAAATGAAAATGGATGTTTTTATCATTCATGTACCTAAAGAGGTGGAAATACTTTTGTTAAACCCCCCCCCCCCACTCCGTGAACGGAGGGATACCATGCGTGTTCCCAAACTCTCCTGCTCGTAACAAAAGAAAAAGTTCTACCCGTATTGACTTTACACACCGGACTTTTGCTGAAAAGGGGGGGGGGTGCTGAAAAAGGCTCGTATAACAAAAGAAAAAGGTCGACCCGTATTGACTTTACACACAGGACTTTTGCTGAAATGGGGGGGGGGCGCTGGGAACACGCATATGCGTATCCTAAATAACACTGAGTAGGGGGCCGGGTTGTTAAACCAGGTAGCTTCAACATTGTTAACACTGTTCCCTTCTTGAGAACCCTGCAATCCTATTATTACACTTATATCAAATGTTTTGCAATAGACAATATCGCATAAATTATTGTCTTAAAGACTTAAACTATACACTATTAGCACCTTTTCGAGTTTTGCTTGGCTATTTGGTTCTAGGGAATCATCATGATAAAATAATTCTTTACATGATCACAATTATATCTTATTCTTTGTATATTGTTTTCTTTGTGTGTTCCGCACAATATCATTTTAATCGATCAAAGTTATATAGCTTTATGGCCCGTTGTAAATTTAAGGGGAAGCATTTTCAACAAGCTCTTCCTCTTTCATGAATCATTGTATGTTTGTTCTGCAGTTTATTTAACTTGGATGATTCCACTGTTCGGACGATTTAGTAGAGAGGGATGGAAGTGAATATTCTAACGGTCAACGACGATGTATTTTAGGGACTTTTCGATTTGCACCACGAGAACGTGGACTGCAACGTGTGACATCCTTTTAAGGCACTATCAGTGCCTTAAAACGACGTCACACGTGACTGCCAGTGCCTTAAAACGAAGTCACACGTCCACGTCCACGGAAATCGAAAACTCCCTATTACTCTTATTTGTTCAAGGAATGTTGAATATTGTGAAGACAATAAACATCAATGTGGTACTATTTGTATGTAGCGTCACATGCCATCCACATGGCAAAAAGATGATCATCCGTTCAGTGTTTAAAAGTCTTTTGAAAGATAATTAAGATTGAACTCTGGGCCCTATTCTCTCTCTATCTCTCCCCCCCCCCCCTCTCTCTCTCTCTCTCTCTCTCTCTTTCAAGCTCACTTCATCCTAACCTTCCTCTTCTCTCCCTTACGTGGTTCTTACCATGAAGTGTGTAATGTGCAATTGAGTATACTTCGAATATAGAGCAAATAATAACTATTTCGATGAATTTATTCTTCCTCGTAGTAGTACTATAGTACTATTACTAGAAGTGGAAGTAGTAGTTGTAGTAGTAGTAAGTATTAGTAGTGGAAGTGGTAGTATAGTGGTGGTGGTGGTGGTGGTGGTGGTAGTAGTAGTAGTAGTAGTAGAAGAAATAGTAGTAGTAGTAGTAGTATAGTTATTAATATTATCATTATTATTATATTGATGTTATTATTATTAGCGTCATCAGCATAATCACGTCACGTTCACACATACCCCCAATACTGTAGTCGTGAGTCTACATTTGCCTATAGGCGGTTTTAGACACAATTTTCCCGACTCATCTTGAATACCTAGACAATAGCTATCTAGATAATTCACTTACGTACTAGGTGACAGACAGGTGACAAACAGAAATTTCACGCGAAAGATTCCCTGAAATGCCCTCGATGAGGTAGAATGTTTTTGGTTCGCTGTATGATTTTTCGCGGGATTTTCCCGGAATAATTGATGACAGACAGTGATTTATTTAGATAGCTATTTTCTTGATAATTGGCCTCTGTCTGACACCGCCTCATATTACCTCTCACTCTATTTCTATTGCTTCAAAGAAGGCGGAATATTCTGTATCTTTCAGGTCTCCTTCTATTTGCCATACTGTTCTAACCTTCTTTATGTGCGTCTTGTACATTTCTTTCAAATTGAACAGTACGTTCCGTTATAAGTCCATATTCAACTTTATGTTTCGACATGTAGTAAACGAATAACTAGCATGGGTATTATGTTTTGTAAATGTTAAAAACGTTGGCATAAATGTATAGTTTTCTATTCATCTTTTTTGTTTTGTACTTAATATTTATATGATGAAAAGCGAAATTTAGGTTGACTTCATTTATAGTTTCGGATTGTTTTCTTTCTTTTCTTTCTTCCAATTTTTCATTAAGATACTTCTGAAAGAAAGATTTATACGTGACACTCTTTTCTCCAACATACTCCTCTATTAAACAGCGTCATTAACCCCCCCCCCCCCCCCTCCCCGGCTTCTATGGACTCAAGCTTTCATGCTTATAATAGCCGGCCTCTGCAGTTATCTTGATTCTTTGATTTACCTCCATACTTTTTCAAGTTTTCAATAAATTATTTATGCATTTTTTTTGTGTGTATTTAGAGCTCACAATAAAGTGTAAATCAATTATTATTATGTACAATTATTGCTAATTGAATATTTTGTGTTTGATTTGTCAATAAATGCAGAGACATCTGCTTTAAAAAATAAACAAATCTCAGGCTAGTCACATGTGCAGTATCATAAGGTACAATATTACAGTATTGACAGTAATGATTCGTATTGACATGTCATTCTCCAACCTTAGTTTTCGATATAATAAGGTGATAAACAGAAATTTTCAGATGCGAGAAATTTCCCTTTTCACCTCTAATATTTTTGCCTTTTTTTACTTTGACTCGTGCCCCTTTTTCTTTTCAATAATTGCAGTTTGTCTTGCGTAATAAGAACCCCTTCCCCTTTCTGTCAAACAGGCACGTAGCCACGGGGGGGGGGGGCACATCAAACTCTGGCTACGGGCCTGTTCTTAAATGCCACTTTTCACCTTTGATAAGTGTCCCTTTTATTTTGACACGTACCCCTTTTCCTATCTTATAAGTACCACATTTCCTTCGGATAAGTGCCCGTTTTCCTTTTTTATATGAGCCCCTTCCCCTTTAAAAAATGCCCCTATTAAACAAAATTCTCCATAACATGCAACTCTAACTCAAGTTGACTTAGAACCACTCTTTCTATTATTTGTTTCCTTGAAATTCGCTCGCTACGCTCTCTCGCATTTATAGATGTTATAATTATGTTACTTATAAAACAACTTTTCAGTCTTACTTCGTTAGATAGTGTTTAATACTGATCAGGGTTTTTTTCTATGATTGAAAGATGTAATTTTTTGCACTGGGACCTCACAAATCTCAGAATTTGTTATCACTCGCTTTGCTCGCTCGAAAATTAATATTCAGACCATCACATCCAAATGCAAAGTATGTTGCTTATCTATATTACTAGTCGTATAAGAAGTAATAGTAGGTTTAATAGAAGTTGTAGTAGTAGTAGTAGTAGTAGTAGTAGTAGTAGTATTGATGATGATAATGATACTAGTGTATTGACAGTAATGATTCGTATTGATATTGTCATTCTCCAATCTCAATTTTCGATTTATTAAGGTTATAATTATATTGAAATACAGATTATGAGACGAAAATAAGTTCATACTAAAATCGTCTTACTTTGAGATTTTCGATGATGGTCGGATTCTCAGGCACATTCCTGTCGATTGCGATGAGTAGATTCGAGTAGGCGCCATTTTCCAGGTTAATGATATTCTTCTGGGACGTAACCACACCTACAAGAAATATCTTCAGCAGTAAGAAGAAGGAAATCCTCTTCTTATATTTCATCTTCCTGTTAGCAGAGTTCAGAGTGTACCGTAAGTCGCAGGATTATTGCCGAATCGCAAGTTATGTCCTCATACCGTATTTCTGGTTATATATATTATTTACTTCGCAGGGAGCTATAATTGTAATCCCTGATATTCATGCGGAATTGCAGTTTATTAATTGAGAGCGAGCAAAGATCATTATTGTTTGCATACATCAGCTTGGAATACTTAAGGCTCACTCAGATATGACTTGGGAAACCCGCGGGGGATTTTTGTATAACTTTAAGTGCAATATGCTTCAAATTTCTGAATCTCATACCATGACGTCATTTTGGGTACACTTCTAAATAAAGGGATTTCCCCCTTTTTTTCCCTTTTTTTTTTTTGGTAGCGTCAATGACAATGACAGTTACAAGGAATCGAAGGAACCAGACGAATCAAGACCTCGAGACAATTGTGGGTTTTCTCGTCCAGGGACATTGGCAAATAATAAATACAACTAAAGGCATATAAATCCATAATACTCGAAAGAACAGCAAACAAAAATGATGAATTTACATGTAAAAAGAAACGAACACGTTTAGTCACAATCATGTATTAAAGAGACAAGTGCATTGTGATTGAAATGCATTGTCTATAAAGATGTATGTGTGTGGGTGGGTGGTTGCATGCTTGAGTGTTTATTCCGTAAATAGTGTCTGTCCCATAGCGTATTGAAAGAGATAGTTGTGACCAAATCGTGGTCATAAGTTAAATCATAGAGCTGTGAATGGTTCCCTTCTATTAGACCCGCAAAGACGTTGGGGTGGTGGGGGGGAGGAGGGGGTGGAAGGCGTTCTGTGGTAATGCATGGCATCCATGCTAAACAAAATTGCCAAAATACTGAAGAAGAAGATGTTAGTGAATGCCGGGCCGTTTTTTAAAGTAATACATTTGTATTTTTGGGCTCAAAATTTGAAAGAACATAAAATCATGATTTTTTATTTCTTGACCGAATAAACGTACTATTTGATAAAAAAAATCTCTCAAATGAAATAATTGTTATTAGTAATAGTTTGAAGTTGTAATTATACATGTTTATTTTACATTTTAAAGATGGATATTACACACAAATCTTTCCTGTTTTCACGAAGTGACGGTAGTGAGGAAAATCTGCATGCAAATTGTATGCGATTTTTATTCACTACCGTCACTTCGTTAAAACAGGGACGAAATGTATGGCGTTTTGTGAATATATATATATAGAGAGAGAGAGAGAGAGAGAGAGCAACATATATGTGTATAGATTTTCCTAATAAGCAATAGTTTTCGAGTTTCAAGTTTCAAGTTTATTTCACATTTCACAAATAAAAAGAATTCACATAATTGACAAAATTAGAACATAATATGAAATATACTAAAAGTGTCACTTTATATAATTAATTCTTTGAAAAGACGTCGTAATTAATTGAAATGAATAGAAGGTTATACAGAGTGAAATATGAGGAACCTATTACAAAGCTAAGCTTGTAGATTATAGGTTCCCATAAATAAAACTATTTTGGTTGAAGTAGTTGTGATGGTAGAGGATGTAACAGTAATTATAGGTGGGCAAGAAGCCTTGACATAAGATGATTATACAACGTGCAACAAGCAAAAAATAACAAAAATAGCAAATACAGCAAGCAAATTAATTTGTTACCAAAGAAATGAGACAATAGTCACTTTAAAATATTGAGGTCATTAAACGAGGTCATTGAACGAGGTCACCCGAGCGAGGCAGTAGCAATCATGTTACGATAGGCGTGTCTGCACTATCTCGAGATTGCCAAATATCCAGCTATTTTGAACTATCCCGATCGAAATTATCCAGCTATTTGCGTCTTCATTAGACCGAAGTGGCAAATTAGCTGGATAGTTGGTCGGGATAATATCCCAAGATATCTCGGTCTAGTTTGCAAAATATCCTTCTATTTCCGAACTATCGGGATAGTTTGCGACCGTCTTCATTAGACCGAAGTACGGAGTCAATTATCCCGATCCCATCATGCACAACGATTTCCTGTTCGCACATGCGATCTATACCGCTCAGCGCTGACCTCGCAACCACTGACCTCGAGTAAACACGGAAAACCGCAAACTAGACCGAGATATCTTGGGATATTATCCCGACCAACTATCCAGCTAATTTGCTACTTCGGTCTAATGAAGACGCAAATAAGCTGGATAGTTTGCGATCGGGATAATTCAAATAGCTGGATATTTGGCAATCTCGAGATAGTGCAGACACGCCTGATAATGTATACAATAAAGTAGGCTGTAGCCCAGACACAATCCTGTTACCAACATGCATTCAAACCCACGCACGTCTGCTCCCAGAGAGCCCCAGGGCACGCAAACAAAATGGTGAAAGGTGTCTTATGTGATGACGGCTATATTGTGATAACTAATCACATAGATCTAATATTCCATGAGTTGAGAATCTGTATGGTTGCTAGAGACATCAGTCCCAGGGGCACAATATAAATGCCAATATTGCAAAAATTGATGTTACAAACCTAATCCCAGTACTTCTATTGCCATTTTATAAAGTTTTAATAACAATTTGCACTCACCATCATTGGATTTTCATTTTTCTTGCAATCTCGGCATGTCATCTGAAAGGCAACATATTTCATACTGGCTATATTTCTCAACCCAGTTGGGGCGTGACCTGGGGCACTCGTATTTAAAAAGGTTCATTTTCCATGAAAAGAAAAAAATATAAATACCCAAACCTCTTATACCAGTGCATCCATCACTCTTAAAATAAAAAAGGTTCATCATTACGAAAGCGTAGTGTATTGCTCCGAAGGGATTGGCGTGGGATATGAATGGATGATTCCTTTAATAGGATAAGTGTATCTTTTCTTCTACCAAAAATAACAGGTGTTGTCAGTGGAAGCACTTTGTAAAAATTAATTGCACAAGTGCCGCTAGAGAGTGGGGGGTGATGAGTTGACACCGCGTTGACTCAACAGTTTGATAAATTTGTTATCCTAGCATTTGACGAAAAATCTTAAAATCAAGTGAGCGATTGTTTTACTTTTCTCGTACTGATATTTTTTAATCTGGTCAGGAAATTCGGATTCGAGGGATTTGCTTGTATAAATAACTGTGCCTTTTTTCTGATTTACCTATATCTAGTGATTATGTTTTGTTTAAAACAACACACAAAACAGCTTTGTGCATCATATCACGCCCCTGGTGATTCAAAGCTCAAATGTTCATCCCCCACCCATCTCGATGGTAAACAGTGTCTTCATGGCTAATGCCTTAAAGGGGAAGTCCACACTGGTTTTAGTTGGTTTTAATAAAAACAGAAACATGTGAGAAACAGGACAATATTTGTTAAATCATATGTTTATATTCGCACACAGAATACAAGTCCATCACTTCATTAATTTCATTTTAATTATTTTCATTTCCAAACATAAAACAAAACAATATACACTCAAAAAACTGAGGTGCTAAATGTTGGGTGCTGAGTGAGATTCTGCACTTGAAGTGCCAAAATCAGCACTTGACGGGTTAACTTTAACAAGGAAACCGAAACGTGCTGAATATTTGAGTGCTGAAAACGAGTGCTATAACAATATACAGCACTTAACATCGAGTGCTGACTGCATAACCTGATCTGATTGGTCGGTTAGTATAATAGCTGTTACCTTGTGAATATTTGTTTTTGAATCAAATTCAGCTAAGAGATTCTTACATTCTTCATTCTCCAGGTCAATACCCAAGGCCTCAAAAGTCTGAATAACTTTGCTCCTTAAACTGTCAACAACATCAGTATTCAAAGCTGTTGCAGCAGAAAACACTCTGTTTGTCATAGCATGGGTCATGTTGGTGTTTGATAAAAGAGAACCAATGAAAAATGCAGCTGGTCTCACTATGAACATGACAGACAATGAAAGCGGACAAAATATACAGTTCCTCAGGTAGACAAAGGAACATCCCTTGACTGCTATTATGTACAATGTGTAAAACAGGTGAATATGCATGTGACACCTGTTCTACACATTTTTACATAATAGCAGTGAAGGGATGTTCCTTGGTCTACCTATGGAACTGTATATTTTGTCCGCTTTCATTGTCTGTCATATTCATAGTGTCTTGTACTGTCATTATGCATTGCTCCATCTTGTTCTTGTAGTAGGCCTATCCTATCATCATCATCATCAAATGCATCATCTGCTGCAGGATTATTATTACTTCACCAACAGCAACACCCAAATCAGCATCAACTAGACCCTCCATACCCTGTACAGCTTCAGGTTCAGGTTCTTCTTGTGGATGTTGGTTTAATAAATGTTTCCTGTAAGAGTTGAAAGTGGTAAATGACGAAGGACATCCACCTTGACCACATAGGCATATGTTCTGGCTTATTGCAGAACTTTGTCAACATGTGCCTTTACTGCAACAGTGTTTTTTGGTTAAACTGTTAATAAAATACCAACTATATATATAAAGTCATTTATTTGTCTTTTTTTTGTGTGTGAGTGTGACAAGATTGCATAATTTCACTATATATGAAATATAACGCCTGGAGTGCTAAAACATATAACACCAGTAGTGCTAAACATTACAAAACTGTTGTGTTCTGCACCTAAGTTGTGCAGTTTTTTAGCACTACTAGTGCTATTCAGAGTAGATTGTGGGGTTATTTAGCACCACCTGCCCAACATTCATAGCACTTGAAGTGTTTTTTTAGCACTTTTTAGTGCTTATCTATAGCACTTAAACTAGTGCTGAACTAGCACTTGCACTTGTGCTGAAATAGCACTAGCTGTGCAGTCCCTATGCGAGCACTGAAAAGGTGCTGAATATAGCCCTCCAAGTGCTAAAAATAGCACTACATTTTTTTGAGTGTAACACTATGAAACATGCAGGTCATGGGTGATAATCACCCCCAAAAGAATTACAATAAATAAATGTACAACACGAGTTGGATCAAAAGGAACTGAACATTACATAAGTTTTCCACATTGTACAATAAATGGCGTGATTCGATATTTGTTTCCTATTACCAAATACCTGAACAAAACAAACCAAGAAAAATCTTTGAAAATGCAGAGCCCGACGTAGAAGCTAAAAGCTTGTAAATTAAAGGCCCTGGGTAAAGAACAGACACAGACAAACAAATACACCGGGACAAACACCCTCATACACACAAACACCCATACTCACAAAAGTGAAAATATACAAACTTACTATAAATAAATGTACATTGTACATGACTTGGTTCATAAGGAACTAACAATTACATACTTATGTGTACACACACAAACACCCACATACACACAAAAAGAACGAATACACACTTTCACTTCCCTTTCCAATTCTTTCTTCTGACCCCGCCCTTTTCCTACAATGTAAGTTTACCCCCACCCCTCCGGGTTTTCCCTTTGTAAAAATCCATCACCTTAAAGGTAATACAAAGTTTTGGTATGGGGTCATGAATTTGGTTCAAATGAATATATTGGAAGCATATGCGATCCTACAGTATTCAGTGATCGTTGTCGCGGTCGAAATCGAGTCTAAAGTGATGATATTGTAAATAATAAACTCTTTTTGTTGTATGTCTCCCTCTCAAGGTCAATATATTAATTTAGCTTTAAAACAATGTTTCTTGACTACAATCGACAAATTTGCTATTCCCGTTTGGAAATTATATATCACAACTACATACTCTGAGATTTTCATGGAAGCAGCTACTATTGTATGGCCGTATAGGCGCTATTTGATATTTATCAAAATTTATATTTTTCTCGAAAGCAGAAGTGTTTTAGGGGCTACATGTTCTAGTACTTATAGTAAATCTACAGGGGCATCCAAATATATCAAAGTTGTAAAGAATCACTCAACAGCCAATTTTCAAAGTTTCCCAAAACTTCGTAATACCTTTAAATCTCACTAGGAAAGCGTTGTAACCATTGAATGTTGTGTACGATAGGTTTTTGAAAATACATTTATTCAATTATAAGTTTAAAAAGACAAAGTAAATCTTTCTTAAAGATATAGTTGAGTTCTGGTCATGCGTTTGCATTGTGAAAGAAAATGTGTGGGATGGATCAGAAAAGTATTGGTGTGTACTGCAAGGTTCTGGAGTCATCAAAATCATAATAAATTTGGCCCAGTCTTGGTAAAGTAACAAACACTGTACACAGAAAGATGTATATGAGACTTACACATGGTATCGGGTCTACTTACCTTTATTTCCTTATCTTTCTATGCTCATTACTCAGCCAGTATACACTTTCTACTAAAATTGTTTGGCAAATGACATTATTTGTAATCTTGAACATTCAGTGTAGGTTTCGTTTGATTCTGTGAGAATTCATCTTCTTCTTTTTTACCAGAACTCAAGTTTATTTTTAACCATACATCTCTGTGCTTTTAAACAAATTGCCAGTCCTTCGAGTATAGCGAGCAACGAAATGACATTGATTTAACAATCACTTGATCCAGAAGAGGTGTCGTCTAAAAAAACAGATTATTACGGGAACAAAATGGTTCGCGGTTCAAGACCTAGCCGCATCAAGTCTTTTGGAAAGTTATTGATTTATGTTTGCCACTCTCAAACCAGATGTAAATACGGGTACCTAGTAAAATGTAATTTATTGAATGACTTTCAGCGTCTTTTGGAAAGTTTGCTAGAGCCATGTTGATAAACGGTACGTTGTCGCCGCTTTGAGCATCGTATGAAATGGATATGTGCGCAATTAAAATTACGATGATGATGATGATGATGTTGACTACCACCATAAAATACATCCACTCCGACGACTGATACCATGACAACTACTACCCGACCATCTTAGGCTAAGAACACCCAATCCTCTAGAAGGAACAAGTCCTGGTAGGAATACAACCATGATGTCTCCAAGCTCGACAGCATCTACTAAAGTGGCACCTACCAAGGTTTCCGGAGGAATCCAAGGTCCTCTGTCAGGGTTGTGACTACGGATGTAATTCATGTCAGGGTTAGTTAATTGGAGGTGTTGTGGTAAAGATGATAATTTACCAGACTAGAATCCCTGCTTCGGCACTGATATCCATGGGCAAGTCATTAATCTATATTTGCCCCTCTCAACCCATAGTTAGCCGGAAGGAAGAGATTCCTTGAGTACTTCAGCGTCTTATTATATTAAGGTTGTCTATAGACCTGAATTATAAGGAATGAGGCTATCCTGTGCAGACTAAAAGATGTCATTATGTCATTTGTAGAGATTTCGTAGGCGAGTGGTTTAAGCACTTGACTTGAAATGCAAAGATCGAGGGTTTGATCTCCGACATGGCACAAATGTTATTGAATTGGCAAGACATTAATCTACATTTGCCACTCCATAACCAGGAGAGAAATGAGGAACTGATAGGATGACGAAAGTCTTTGTGTTAGTCATTGCCATATACCTTCATACCTTTTGGTAGAAGTACTCCCCATAGAGAGCAGATGGTGCACATTTTGCGTGGTTGAATCCGATTAGTGTGGTACTAAAAGCTGCAAAACGCGGAAGACGGTATTTCGTCTTATAAGTGTTATATAAATCCAGATAATTATTATTATTTTACTAGTAGTAGAAGAAGTAGTAGTATTGTGGTTGTTATTGTTGCTATTGTTATTAATGTAATTTATTAGCAGTATTATGAATATAATCATCATTGTCACTATCATTATCATTATTACAACTACAATTGACTTTGTCATCATTACTCTGATTATTATTATTATATCTACAATTAACAATGTCGTCATTATGTTATTATTATTATCTTTTTGCAACACGGTCTAATGTTAACGGAAATGTTTCCAATAATTAATTTAATTACAAATTATTCCCTGCTATATTACATAACTTTCTTTTATAACTGTTTTTTGTTGGGGGGTGTCTTATTCATTAATGCAAGTTTTGCTTAACATCTCAAACGACATTTTGACTTTAACTTTCAGATTTTCAGATGAAACGATGATGATAATCGTATAAATCTTGAGGGCGCTGTTAGTATTAGCGTCATTATAATATTGGGCTGTTTCATCTGGAACTACAGATTGCGCCATGTACTTTTTTTTTAAAAACTTTACACGGTAGGCTTACCGGTACAATTACCGGTACATTTCACTTGCGCCAAATTACTGGGTGAGGAATAAAACAGTGCATTGAACAAAGACAGTCAGACAGACAGACGCACACACGCACATACACATTTATTTTATTTTATTTTATTATGGTGCTCGAGTTATTTCTGTTGTCAGAATAAATTAGCACCTTTATCAGAATGTGCATTCTTTAAGTTTTGTATGGCATTTGGTATATTAGACCAAAATTCAAAAAGGGTTTGTGGTCTGGTGGGTCAAACTCAGACTATGGATCACAACATACAGGGTTCGAATCCTTATCACAGGAAAGGACATTAATCTACATTTGCGATATCTCTGGTGAATTAAGTGGCCTTTAAGTGTAGGCCTTTAGGAAGTAATTCCCTGAATGCTTCAGCGCCTTATCAATACATCTATAATTATGTAGGATAAATCCGGGGTAAATATCTAAAGCTCATTGGAAGCGCATCAAACATTAAACATGTTAAGTGCGCTTACAGAAACTAAATATCATTAATATTATTATTATTAATGAGTTTCATCTTATTTCGCTGTATCTAGAGAGGAAGACTTCGCTTTTTAAATATGGAACCTTTCGAGTGTAAAGAAATATTTAGCCAGGAAATATGACCAACATAATGGATTAAACATATTCATACACACACATTCACACACGCACACCCACACGCACACCCACACCCACACGCATATTTATACACAATACTCACTAACCTTCCACATTTCCCTATGGTCACACCCTCGATCATGCCCTTGTCTTCAAATTTACCAATCCCTAAAAATTACAAGTCTCATTCCATTTCTCTTCATTTTTCATTATAGGTTATTTCAATTTTAATATCCATTAAAAAAAAAATGAAAAGGACCTAAAACTAAATTTTAGGTTTTTCTTTCTGACTACCATGGATAAAATTCTGAGTAAATTTATTATAATTTTTAAAAAAACAGCAATAAAAACAACAGCTACAGAACCAAGTACAGTCTTCTGCGGGGTTCTTCCGAGTATATGTGAACAAAGAAACTCATAGAAGCTATAACACGTGATACTTAAATGTTATCTTTTTTTTTATATTAAAGCATATTTCATTATTAGTGAAAAGTTATATATATTGATATCGTCGGGAAAAAACAACAACCGAGATTATCACTGAATAATAACAGTAAACTGATAGTTGATACTTAACTGTTCAACCTTTGAAAAAACCCTGTAGTTAAAGCATCAAACAGAAAAGAATCATCCGAATGAATAAGTGATAAATTACTTATATGAAAGAAGAAAATACTACTGAGTATAAACAGTGTTAAAGATGTTATGACTTTACTATCTGAATAATGATTTCCAATACAGTCTCGACGATGACATAGCCCCTCTACCTTTCAAAACAAAAACAAGCAACAAACAGCAAACAACCAGCAAACAAATATATACACTTATTTTTCTTGGATTCATTTCCTGAACTGAATTTCTTAACCTTAAAAAAAGATGGTTGATTTCTGGCAAGGGTAAAAATAACGTGCTAGAAATGGTTTTATTATTATTATTGCCATGTTAACAGAAAAACGTTCTAGAAGCAATGATCCATTCAAAAATTTCTCTAGAATATTCTCATATTTAAATGGGACAACATTTCTTTTGAAAAGAATTCTGAAGCCACGTGTCTGTGAATTCCTCTGTGTCAATATTGGTGTCCTGCCCTTTTCGCTGTTTGTAATATTAAACAGATTTGGACGATTAAATGCAACCGTAGGTCCGTGATCATATACAAATGAAGTGCAATTTTATTCTACTGACAACATAGTCTATCAATTCAATTCTAATCAATCAATTCAATTTATTTCAACCATAAAAATACATATACAATAATTCATTGAAATATGAAAAACATGGGGGTAGAAGCCCCTAAAGAAGTTTGAAAACCAACTTTTTGTTGGGGAACCAACCATGACATATATATCGAGAATTGGAGAAATTAACAAAAACAACATTAACGAAAAACAGATATATACACGAAAAAGATCATAAAGACCTAGACCTATATGTGAGCATAAGACATTAACAGCAAAGCGCCAGCCATGAACGCACACAGGACACGCCGCGGCGTCCAGCGACACTGCGTCCCTATTTGCGCCCCTAGCCGGCGCTTTACAGTATTACCAAACATTAGGTACAAATTATTCATTATTTAATTGGGCGTTTTTTTATACTGCGAGAACGTTTCATTCTTCAACAGTTTTTTTTAATATACCAACAGTTTTACTTAAGGCCCGGTCACACAGAGGGGACGCATGGGGAACGCACGGCCAGCGCATTGGAAATTTGCAATTTTGGCCAGTGCGTTGTCGTTCGCTAGGTGCGCGTCATCATACTCGTTCGTCGAGCGCGCTGGACCAACGCTATGCGTTCGCCGTCATTCGCTGTGTGCGTAGGGATCTTTTGAGCATGCTCAAAAGTATGCGCGGAGCTCGACGCATGAATGTACACGCCAAAAGGACGCCAGACAGAGCGCGCTAGACCAGCGCAAGACATACGCGGAACACACGCCGAACATTTTGTGTCAGCTCGCTAGCTTTTCCAAAATCATGACAAAGGCCTTTTCCGATTTCGAATGCGCGGGCTAGAATTCCCAGACCAATATTCAACATCCGAATTGATCAAACCAGTCCCTCTCAGACATAGATAGATCAGCTACATCCTATATACATTTGTTCCTATTGGGTAGGTACAGAACACATGCAGAGGAGTGAAAATCATTCTTTTCAGAAGTCATATTACGAATCACTTTCTCTGGAATTAAACCCACCCCAAATTATCTATTCCAGAGTAATTGTTAAATAACTCTTTTCTTTTGTGAGTGAATTCCATTATTGTTACCTATTAGGTCGGATTTCCACCCAAATCGAAGTAACCCCCAATTTTAACTTTTCGACAGTTTTTCACAGTTAAACTGCATGACCAGTATTCGACAATTTCATTACAAATTATTGAGGCTTGTTCAGATATGCCATGGCACGGTAAACCGCCGGAAAAAAAGCCGCCGGTGTTTTACATTTTCGTGTAAATTGAATGGTAACTACCCGCAACAAAATAATTACTCGCGCGTATGTATTCTTTGACCTCTGTGTACGAAGATTCAGACATGTGAATTTTATTATATAATTTGGTTTTGACAAGTCATATCTGAACGAGCATTAATTAGATAAAGATGGGTCAAAGTGTAATCCTATGCGCACAATCCGTTGTTCTCTGGGATAGGTACAGAATATAAATATCTACGTCCAACTTGTATTTGGACAATTAATGTAATCAAATGAAACTAAATAAATCTCTCTTTTTTAGTGCGAATTTGGGAGCGAAATTCATCTGAAACAAAGAAGTGATCCCAATTATGACTCACTTAGATGTGATTTCCACTACAGTGTAAATCTAGAGAGTAAATCAATTTGTAGAGAAAGTAGGGTTATCATAGGTTGGATTCTTGTGCGCAGTCTCCACCTCTTGAAGCCCTTCCTGGGCCCGTGCGATGTGTTTCTTCCGGTAGCATATGTACGTCATGACAGCTCCAACGATGAGCATCACACCTACTGCACAACACGCTCCGATGATAAGTAGGGCCAGTTTGTCTGGCCCAGTTGGTTCGATGGTAGGTACTGATACTGGTATTGGTTCGGTTGTGGATGGTACAGACACCGATGTGTAGCGGATCGACAGGGAAGCGATGTTGGACAAGTCCCCTCCGTTCCCTGCCTCATCCCAAGCCCGAATTGCAAAATAGTAGACGATATCTTCCCCCCTCTCAGGGAGAGAAATAGTGACAGTCTCAATAACCCCTGCTGGACTGATATAGGATAGGTTCCCATTGACTAGTTGATCCTGCGTGACCTCATGACTATTGCTGAAGTCGTTTCGGACCTCATTGAAGTTGGTGGAATATCGGAGTTCGTAATTGTAGGCTTTGTGGTTGAAATTGAAACAGTAGCAAGATTAATGAATATGTTATCAACATGCCTAACTCTATTGCATATACCTAAAAAATATATTAATTAGAGTGCATTCACTAAGAGAAGTGCATTTTAGCTCGATAATTTTTCCATAAATCATTCATTTGTTAACGTTTCCTCTATCTCCTCAACTTGAATTTGATCGAATTTTTATATGACTATAGGTCTACATGACATTTTCCCCGTTTTTCCTCAACTGTTCTTCTCCTGATATTTCCCGTCAGTACCACAGCTCAGGGGTGGAGCAGCGTCTTTTCAAAGTAGGGGTGTACTAACAAAAAGGGCAATTTCTTGGAAAGGGGGCACCTAAAAAGGATAATTTCAAAGTGAAGAAATCTTCTTTTTTACATTGGTACATACCCCTACATTGTAATTAGTAAAAACTGTCCATTATCATTGATGATCTTCAATGTATTCTCATTACGTGGTCCAAGATACCGCTTCCGCACCATACACTGTAGTTGTGTGTGATTGTCTAAAAATTCACCTGCGAGCGAGTGGAGGGCACAAGTAAAAAACAAGTGTAGATTTGAGAGGTGGCATTGCAACCGAATTTATATTATTATTTAGATAAAATCACCTATCCTGATGAGATGTTAAGCGCATTTTCATAATGAAAGAATGGATATTAAAGACCTTTAATATGTTAAGGAGGCTATGATGTTAACGAAAAGGAGCACGACTTTTCTACAAAATGCGTACTTAAAAGAGGTAAAGAGGGGCCCTAAAACGAAGGGGGAAGTTGGCATTCATTACAAAGGAAAGAAGGCACTTGTCAAAGTAAAAGGATCACCTATCAAATTTGAGTAGAGGCACTTATCACAGATTTAGGGGTGTAAAGGCACTTATTAGAAAGAAAAAGAGGATGTTTATCTGAAGTGAAAAAAGGACATTTTTCTGCGCAAGAAGAGTACTGTTTGGGTACTTGACAATTCAGGGATCGGGGACTGTGCCCTTTACCCCAGCCCCTCCCAGAAGCGCCGTCTCATCAAAATTCTTCCTAAAGACTCCATAAGACATAAATTTTGTTTACCCGTTCCTTGGTCCAAGTCGTCTCCTACAGCAGTCCACCTGAGGGTCACTGTGCTGTTATCATAGGAGAAAGACGTATAGACCAGGTCCTGGATACGGGAAGGTGGTAGAATATCAGTGGCGTTGGGAGTGTAGCCTTGGACCTTAAAGACTCCTCCCGGTGCTGTACGCATGAAAGATGGCTCCACTGCAGTCTCAACTTCAAGGTCAGCTGACCTCTTTCCTGGATGCAAACAAAAAGGGGGGAAATGTGCATAAATATTCATGACATTTCTTCAAATCAATTTGTCCGATATGATCAGTCAATATTTCCCAACATTTTGTTTTGGATGAAATAATTGTAATGATAATTTGGTCATCTGTTCTCTTTAGTAGCCTTAGCAGTATCAATACTAACTTTCCTGAGGGCCCTGTAACGAATAGTAAGGCAAAATTTTAAGGTATACATTTTACACCTGAGTAAGAAGAGAGGAACACTTTGTCCCAGGATGTACGCACCGAGCACGGATCGAACCAGGGACTTTCTATAAGGGAGTCAAGAGCCTTCAACAGTTTAGTGCTTCCACTCGGGATAGGCCTTCCCATATCCCATACTGTTCATATAGAGTATGCTATAATTTCTCTATTTACTGTAAAATTGCAAATGATCTCAAATATGTCAACGGAAGGAATGGATTTCTCTGCCCTGCACTTATTCAAGATGTAATTTTTGTTTTAATCCATTAGCCTGAATAATATGAACCATAGAGGAACGGTTAAACTAGTTCTTTTACAAACCTCTCCGGTTTACTACGACATCATAGCCGACGACATTGACCTTGACGTTATATCTGCCATTAGAAGTGAAGCCTTGGAAGGACCCTGAATATGTCCCGTCATCTTTGAGTAAGTCAGACCCTGATGAATGCAGATATAATAAGATACGGAGATCAAGGGTTCTGCTTTATTACTAAATACCATAAATTGGGAAAGGCTTTGCTCTCGCTATCCAATAGCTTTACATTGGAAGAAATGAAATTAAAATCTTATTCAAAATGTTCAAATACTTGTTTTAATTGTTGCCGTTTACCTGATTTTTATCCTTAAACCGAATAAATTTTAGTACTATCGAGTTACAGGAGTGTTTTTTGTAAACATTTGTTTATTTCATAAGGCCTTGATTCAACAAGCTACTTAGAATATGACTCAAGGTTGAATTAACAATGCAAAATAAATGCGGCCCGTATAGCAGCGATGAAATAGGATTAAGCATTTACACACAGCTATCTCTATTTCCATAATTTGTTTTCATCATTCACAACTCACAACATATTAGGCGGTGTAACACAGAGGCCAAAAATCTGGATTTTAGTTATCCGGATTTTAGTTATCCTCTTAATTGCTGTCTGTCATCAATTATCCCATTAAAAATCCTCTAACGAAGCAAGAAAATTGTCCCTTGAAAGGATTTTTCAAGGGATTTTTTAAGGGATTTTTCTGTGTGACACCGCCCAATGACTCGTTACTTGGTTGATACAAAACTCCTCAGATTCCCTATCATTACATTACATTAACAACATGAACATCACTTGCCGTGTTAATTTCAGTTCGTAATTTTCGCACGCAGTAACGTTTGTAAATATACAAATGTTGTGAATCGAGAAAATAGGCGGTGTCACACAGAGGCAAAAATCCGTTATCCCTTCACAAATCCTCTAACCAAGCAAGAAAGTTCTCCCTTGAAAGGATTTTTTCAACGGATTTTTTTAAGGGATTATTCTGTGTGACACCGCCTATATGTTTGAAATGCCATACTTGTCTTGAAACTTACAACCCTTTGCTTTTCTCCCGCCGTTGAATTTTCTCATGAAACTGGATATAACCCCCTTCCCTTTAATACACCGCGTTAAATGAGATGTACGGTGTACAACTAATAAAGTTAGGATAATCTTTCTGCTGTGTCTTTGATTTTGTTTGAAATAACAACCACCATGGCATCGACTTTGAGACCTGCGAAGAAAGTTTCCGATGAAGGCAGAAACTTTAAATCAGATTGGTCTCAGAAGTATTTCTTCATGGAAGAGAAAGGTAGGCAACTTTGCCTCATTTGTCACCAGAGTATGTAATGAAGGTTAACGACATAGCAGAAAAGTGCAAGCCCCTGAAATCACACTAAAAAAGTAAGCCTTATTTGTTGTTCGCTTGTTTGTTTTTGCAAAATTGCAGGTGTGTATACGTATTGCATGAGTTTGTGTATGTGGGGGGGGGGGACTATCTACTGCCCGCCAAATCATGCCAATCTTTAGCTGTGGCCCGCGAGCCCGTGCCTTAGCAGAGGCCTCAAGTGTATGACGTTACGCGCTATTACACATGTTCAGACAAGGGCTTCCTAGTCCCTAATAGAGCAGTTTCGGTACAGCAGCGCAGGGACGTGATAGAGAAGGACTTGAATCAAGCCGTTCTCCTTTGACCCCATGCTCCAAGCCGCCGGAAAGTTATGCGCTAATCTGCAGCTGTTGACCAGATGGTGAGATAAAAGAGCGCATGAAATTTTAGGATTTAGAATTCCTACATCAGAAAATGGTATCACAGCAACTGTTCGCTGTCCCTTCCAATGATTTCTCATCCATTGTTGAATGTGTAAAGAGTAGAACAAGCGAACACAAACTTGTGTAATTTCATTCTTTTTTAAACTTGAAAAATACAAAAAACACGCGAAAACACGCATTAGCAAACTTAATGTTATTGAAGATTGTAAATCATGGATCAAATAACGGGACATTAAAGCATGCACAAATTAGCGCATCATCCTAAAATATTGAGTTTTTGACAGGATGTAATTTTTCTTTTACCAACTCTGGCACACAATTTAAAGGCAGGACGGAGTTCTAAATTTGAAAATTTGTTTGATGCACTATTCCCAATAAAATTCCCATATAAAGTTTTTAATTTACACTGTAATTTTGCCGGTAATTTAATATTTTGTAATAAATGTAAAACTGGTGCCTGGCTTCCGAAATTCCCCGCAGTGGAAGCGCGGTTCGGAGCATGGAACTTCAAAGCCAAGTGGAATGTTACACATCCCATTGTTACGCTTTAGAACTCAAGAATGCGTTTGAATAAATTACAAGAGTTTCGCCTCCTGTTCTTTCACCTCCCTGAGCAGCGGCAGAGCTTACACATGTGCACACTCCTAAAGTGACGTCACTTGTTGCACAACGCATTTATAGTCGCGTCAAATCGAAAGCTCACTTTTGGCTTACCTGACCCGTTGTCAAGCAATGTCATCGACGTCGTGTTAGATGAATCCGAAACGATTGCTGTGACGTCAGCATTAAGAACAGGCAGATAATCCTGTTGAACCTGGGCATATATAGCAAGTGCTGGGATCTGGTTAAAATTCACCTCCTTAAAAAATACAGATACAGAGGAATACGAACGAGCAATCATGGTTAACAGGAAATATGATAAATAAGCTAGGCAATGTGTTTAATCTTCAGGCACCGCTCATGCTATAAATAGAAAGCAAATCATCATTATATTGGAATGAGACATGTAAATATATTTTAAAAATATAAGAACGTTGTTTTCTACCTGTTAGTCAAATAGACCCCTCTTTAAACTATTGCACAATATAATATTTTATTATTGATAATATATGTTTTTTGATGAAATCACATCAACTCTAAGGTTATTACGTCTTCACTAGATATAAAACATTGTAGCCATCAAGTAATGGCAGCATGGGTTAGCCAAACCCCCAATGATAACAATACATATAACTGTTTTGAATATAGAATAAAAAACAAGTATAGTATTTAACCATCAAAATATATAGATATAAGAAATAAAGCAACATTATACTTACATCATCTTTTATCACAGTCACTATGATGGGCGAGTATTCTTGCGTAGTTGGCTTAGATGTTACTGAAACACTAACATACTCGATTCTCCGTACGTCGTTGAAGGTTATATTCCACAAACCAGCCTTTTGAAAAATTACAAGATAATAATGAAAATGGCGATGATAATAATATTAATACCAACATTAATATCAATAATAATAACAATTATAATATTAATGAAAACAAAATAACAATAATAATATTAACAATACTGCTGCTAATAATAAAAATGGTAACGAAGATAATAATAGTCTTCATTTCTGGTTTAGCGCATATCGCAGTCTCAGAAATATTTCTATGTAGGCCTACGTGTCTGTACTGGGTCGAATGTGGCAAATTTACAATATTTTTTTTGCTAAATAAGTGCTGTGTCAATAGATTCGAACCCAATTTTCTATTCGGCCATAGCACCTCTTCATTCAAGCGTTTTAAAGGTACTATGTCCCTTTTGCAACCACCTCAAATTCTGTAGAACTTTGAAGGAATTATGAATATGTCATGTATGTCCTATCTGTGAAATTTAAACGTTAGCAGTGTCATAATATTCAAATTATGCAAGGAAACCCATTAACTTGCTAGACTTCACTGTCAGACACTTTTGTCAGTATTGAGTTACTGACTGGCTTTTTCTTCTTCTTTGGTAATAACATACATAAAATGAGCTGCAAAGGATTTGTCTACATCAAGAAACCACTTCTTGTAATGGCCAAAATTAAACTGATTGGATCTATGCGCAGCATAAAAAGTACGACCATGCGGTAAAATGGTCTGAACATCAAGACTATTACCTATTGGCTCTATAGCTCCTAAGTCGATTTGACAACTAATAGTCGTTATTTGCCCACTTAAAGACATTTTCAAGCCCATTTTTTTAAGGGGAGTTCTAAATTAGTATTATCTTTCAAATGCCATTGGAATTTAACCTTTCATTTTTGTTGTCCTGTAAAAGGGACATAGTACAACAGTTTTAAAATTTCTCGATTGATTTAAAAAAAATATATATATATATATTTTCTCTCAAATCAAATAAAAATTGTACAAATCATTCATATTAAACAACATTGTACATATTCTTCTTAACAAAACTGGATGAACTGTACATTGATATTTAAATGAACACATAAATTGCAATAATAAAACGAAAACAAATTAAAGTACATTTTCATAAACTGTTAAGAAAACATTTTCATTATGATCAAAGAATAGTATACTTGAGAGAAAATGTTTGTCTATTCTCCCACCCCCCCCCCCTTTAAACATACTCCCAACACGCACACGCACACACACAAACTCACGCACGCACACGCACACACACACACACACACACACGCACATACATACACACGCACAATCGCGTACACACTGACATACAAACAAAAAACCACGTGTACCGAAAGGTGCATGGACAGTGCATTGCAGCCTTCCAGCATTTTTTTTTCAACCGAAAATAGATGTATTCGCCTCGCCGTCCCTATGTTTGACAGTTTTCCCATTTCCCAAGGTGGTAAGTTAATGTACCTCGCTCTTTAGCAAGTTTTCTTTCGTCTCGTTCATTTCCAGCATGTTTAGTTTAATATCTTGAGGAGTTGGGGGTTTACTTTTTAGTTCAGCTATAAACAAAAATCCTATATTTGATTAAAAGTATAATGTGATTGAATTAAAACAAAAATACGATCATTCAATGATTTGTAATTTTATTATCAAAGAGTTATATTAAGGGAAATTTCTTTCAGATGTTTGCATTCATCAACAAAATTTAATTGAAACGACCTGACAACACATTCCATCAATACTGGCATGTTGTGAGCAGCAAGGTTAAAGAAAAGAAAGGCTGATATTATTGTGGGGAAAGAGTCATTTTTGTTCATACGACAGGTTAACGCGAGCTTTTCTTCGTACAAAGTGAACGCAGAAGATAACGACAAGCATACTAAATCCAACATTTTCTTGGCTTGAAACTTTGGAATACCAGTTTCCTACACATTTTCGAAATATTGTTAACAATCTAACAACATATGAGGGTTTCCAAAATCGTTTAGGAGATACCATTAATCTTTCTAATATACATAGGAAAAATAATGTTTCCTCAAACAGAACAAAAATGAGTTCCACTGGCTTCACCTGCGCCAGAGGTAATTTGATCGACACAATATTGTTTTCCATATCATCGTGATAGCGAGGATCGTTATCGTCAACTCGAGTACCGTCTGGCCCAGTAACTACGATTGGTAGCGTATAACGATTCGTGAAGACCACCGTGATCACCGTTTCGTTGCCCAGTGCGGCGTCGATGGTCACCGGAATAATGTAGAAACCAGGATCGGGTTCGATAATGACCTCGGAACTGTAGATCTGAATGAAATTTCCAAAACAAGATTTAAGCATTTGATACCTTCAAATATTGAACTATGCTTGAACAACACAACTTTTTTTAAAGAAAATCTTAAGTATGAAGAATTCCTTGTCTTCGTCATTATGTATTATGGTAAACTGCCAATTGATTCAAGATTCGCAGTCGTTTTGGTATAAATCTAAACAAAATTTGTTCGGAGGAAACGAATGAAATACATCTGAGTAGTCTGCGAATTCTCTGACATTTGGACAATTCTGTATAGGTTATTAACGTAGAGAAAAAGAAAAAATATGACCTATGACATGTCCCTGTGGAATTCCAATCTCGCTCATTTGTCCTTTATCTCTCATTCAGAAGACCCCGGTGGTTTAGTATGAATCTGAGAAACCATTACCCTTTTTGCCAACAACGTATTGACTCGCATACACAGGGTGATAATTCGAACTAAAGTTACGACAGACCTTTATAGGAACCGTTTCCATGCCAACGCAAGGTCTTTCCGTTATTGTACTCTGGAACGCATATATCAGACAAGGCCCAATCCCAGTATCCGAGCAGAAGCTTGATTTGCCTGAAGTGTTTTTTGAAAGATCTTCCATTTGCTGATCAGCTGCGTTGCTTATAGTGATGGTGTCAATTATGACTCCTGATTTTTTAATGTCGTCATATATGTCTATGATGTATGGAGCATTATTCTCTACGCCATCACTGAGGAGTAAGATGTATCCACCTTGTGCGTATGACCCCAGTTCCTAGAAAGACAAAATGAGATACCAGAAATCATGTTGGAAAGATCCTCCATTTGCTGACCAGATTAGTTGCTAGAATTAATTAGCATCGGTAATGACTCCTGAGTTTTCGAGATCTTCGTTCGTGTCTCTGATGGACCTCAAATTTTCATCGTCGTCAGTGAAAACCAAGAGGTACTCACCTCACGAATACGAACCCAGTACCTAGAAAAAAAAGTAAACATTTGCCACAAGTTATTTATAGTACGTTCCTAAGACTAGACATGGCACAGACCAATTTTTTTTTAAAGCTAAAACAAAGGTAATCAGGAAAAAAAATAGATTAGGATCTTTGAATAATGTAATTTACCGTGTAAATTTTCATCTTGTGCTTGCTCTTAAAAAAATGTTAGATATATTTTGTTTAGGTAAAAAATATAATACATGGGCCCGTTGCACAAAACCATTGATGGTAACTTTGCCATCAATGGTAACTACCATGGAAACCTTGATTTTGATTGGCTGTTGAGCCCTGTTACCATGGTAGTTGCCGTTGATGGCAAAGTAACCATCAATGTAAGTTTTATGCAACGGGGCCATGGTATTATCGGTTGACACGAAAATGTCTAGTTATGCTCGTTGCACACCAGCCGTCATCTGCGTTGCGCCAATACTTGCGCTAATATAGCGCGTGAAGGCAATTTGTCCCTACGCCTGTAACGCAACGCGATGTACGAGCTCTTCATTTTACATTCACTTTTTGTTCTATGTTACTCTGACATGGCGCATCAAATACCGCGTCAATCACTGACACAGTCATGCGTCAATCGATGTCGCAGTCCTGCGTCAGGCAAATGACGCCTCGTGTGCCACGGGTATAAATTAAGTTAGAACTTGCCGATAATACCTGAATGCCTGACAATATCCCACATCCGATACACGTGGTACCCTTCGGTGATGTTGGTAAAGCATTGACGAGTATTTGACGCGAAGCAGTATCGGTAATATCCATAAGACCTGCTCTGATTTGTGATGTCTTTTCGAAGACTACGATTCCGAGCTTGCTATCTGCGGGAATTACATTCATGATGTACACGATAGATGACTGGATCATTCGGTCAAATCGCCGGTTCCTCTAAAAAGAAAAGCACACGATGTAATATATATGGTTAAAAACACTCATTGTATGAGCGTAAGTAGGCCCTATTAATATCAATAGTCTAAACTTGAATACTTATGATTTTATGCAAGTTCAACAAGGTGTTCAGATGTTACGATATATAAGTGTTAATAGTCAAATCATCGATTTGTATGTCTGATTTGTGCGATGTCACGTATTTAGGTCAGGGTCCCACCAAGTGAACCCTTACCCTATTTTAGTAAATGCTAAAATATGTAATGAAGACATATTTTTATATGCTTTTTGATACAAAACAATGGGATTGAATATCAGGCTACAATAAATATATAGACACTGAAGAAAATTTAGATATTTATTTATTTATTTGTTTATTCAAGTTTTATTTAAAATAAAGGGTAGGTACATTCAATACAAAAAAAATGCTTTCCAAGTACGCCCTCTAGGGCGACATAGCAAACATGTGATATACACATGTATACACAAAGAAGAAAAAAATACCAGGAATTCATGAAAATATAACATTCATAAAACTAAACATCGACATATTTGACATAATGTAGAGTATAAGCATATATAACATAAGAAAAACAATTATACCGGCAACGGGATTCTACTATAATAAATGCTTGGCCAATCAGCATTCGAGCTGAAATATTTCAATTGATTTGGTTGATTGAATTGAGAAAGGAAGTTTGTTAAACAGGGTGCTTGCTTTATACGAAAATGACAATTTTTTTAATTCGGTTTTGGGGTATAGGATGTCAAGAAGGGAATTCAATAAATAGCGGGTACAGTAGTTGAAGGTTCGATAATTGATAAGTGATTTTAAATAAGTAGGGGCCATGAAATTTATAATTTAAAAATCTAACAAACGGTAGTGATATTTTAATCTTTGTTCGACCGATTTCCAATTTAAAGTTGTAAGAAGCGTACATTGTGGTGTGTCGTAATCCTTATTTAAATTCAAACTCGCAAATCTATTTTGTAACCTTTGCAGCTTCGATAAATTTGTCTTTGAGCAGTTTCCCCGAGCAGTACAACAAAAGTCAAAATGTTATAAAATGTGCAAAATAGAGGTTTACAAGATTTGTATGGCGTATTAGGCGTTTTACACGACGAATACATCTATACATAGAACGAGATATTTTAGTACTTATATATTTCATATGTTCAGACCACGTCAGTTGTGAGTCAAGTAAAACTCCTAGGTATTTTATTGTTTCGACACACTGTAAGTTATTACGATTTAATTTTATTGAGAGACGATTGTTCTCCGACTTTCCTTTTGATCCAAAGGACATCACAATAGTTTTCTTAGGGTGTATATACACGTTATTGGTATCAAACCACTTACATATTAAATCAAAGTCATTGTGTAAATTTTCTTGAACTTCAGAAAAAGTATTAGAATTATTAAAAATGACAGTATCGTCAGCATAAAGTGATATCTTAGAATTATTATGAAATTTTAAATTATTGACATCATTAATATACACAAAAAATAAAGGGGCCCAGAATGTAAATAGAAATGTAAATATTTGACCCAAACAAATTGTGATAAATCAATGTTCGAATAAAATAAGCGTTCAAATGATTTTGTAATAACATTTTTATTAAAATCAACCCTGCACATGTAATACCTTTAACATTTAACAACGAAGAGTTTCTGTGTAAGCGATTCTTTTTTTTACATTTCAGCTTTGTTATCAAAGGCAAAACACAATCCTAGACACGCGGGACGGTGAGCGGTTGAATTAACGGGCCCGTGCAGTCACAACACCCAATGTGACCCAAAAGAAGAATGTGTCCCCTAATCACAATTGCGTTCTTATCCCCCTTTTTAGTTTGCGCATTTTCTGTTGTCAGAATAAATGACCCTCTCCATTGAAGACACATTTACATTTAAAAAAATTCAAATCATGTAAAGGAGAATTTTCTATACACTAGTGGTAGCGGAAAGTACCTACAAAGTGCGTACCCTGACTTTAGTCCATCTATCCTAAGGCCCTGAAAACATGCTTTATTTTTCTACCTTCTACCCATATACTCAACCTGTGTGGAGAGTGGTAATTGCAAATAATGTCTTCCTTAAGGACATAGTTGCCGCGGCTTGGTGATACCACAACATTTGAGAGAGAGAGAGAGAGAGAGAGATAGAGAGGGGATGAGAAAAAGAGAGAGGGAGGGAGGAATATGGAGAGAGAACACAGACTTACTTTCATACTATTACTGATGTCCAGAACAAGTACTACACTTCTGACTGACGTAAGCTGGAGGACCTCAAATACAGGAGTGGTGTTAGAGACCGGTGGGACAACAGCCTGGAAGTCTGTATGATTCCTCATTACCGACCATGCACTGCTCTCATGGCACAACTTGTTCATGAGGTTTGGTGCTAGGGGGTTGTGTAGGCTATCTTGGTCTGATGTATCGTCACAGAACTCCTCTATCTGTAATACGAGTAACGATAGGCATTAGGAAGTTGGAAATGTTGAATGGGATAATACCCATGTCAGTGAATTTAATCATAATTCTTGTCAAGAAAGGTGAAATAATCCATCTGGATTAAATGGAGATAAATCAGAAAGTTCTAGATACCCACTGGCACCTATCTTTGCTCAAGTAATCTCGACGCAGCAGCCAGTAAGGGACTATGTCAGAGAATTTGCCTGGCTCGTGAAAGTTCACAGAACTTGATGAAAGTTTGCCTTCTTAATTTAAAGCTGGTAGACGCTTAATTATACTAAGATTTTGGATTTACCATTAAACAAATGAACTTGTTATGTATCAGTTTGAATTGTTTACCTCGATTCATTTGAAGTGTTAACAAAAACGATCTATTTTATTTTAACTCATTGAAACTCCATTCGACTATCACGCCAATGGGCAATCGCAGTGTATTTTACCAATACGTAACCAATATCACCTTAAGTACTACTACACTGACAATTCCAGCTTGGAAACGACCACTTAACAACAAAAAAAGACAACACTCGTGAAATACTAACTCTATCTGGTTTTCCTTATTCTTGGACAAGTATATATGGGCAGCAAATGACCAAATACCTTTACCTTACCTCAGGGGCGTAGACAACGGGGGGGGGGGGGATGAGGGGGATGCATCCCCCCCACCTCACAAGGTGGGGGGATGGCATGTACAATCATCCCCCCCAGGTTTCGGGGAATGATATTTGCTTACTTAATAAGTCATAATGATGATAATAATAGTAATAATAATAATGATAACAATTATAATATTAAAAATAATAATAATTATGATGATGATAATAATAATCCTCAACATTATTGTAATTGTGTTTATTGTTATTAGCCGCATTCACACGGTGAAAGCCAATTCAGACGGTAAAAAAAAGAAAATCTTACAAGTATTTTGTGGTTATCTTGTGGTTTGGAAACCACAAGATAACCACAAGATTAAACAGGCGCGGATCTACGGGGGGTGTTAGGGGGTTTAACCCCCCCCCCCCCTTGGGCGGCCCCAAAAACAAACAAAAATGAAAAAATGAAGGAAAAAAAAAATAAAAGAAAAATAGAAAGAAAAAAGAACGCACGCTGGAGAGAAACCCTTTCAAGTGCAAATATTGTGAGAAGATATTCAACTCATCTGGTAACTTAAAGGTATTACAAAGTTTTGGGAAATTTTGAAAAATGGGTGGTGGTAATTCTTTACAATTTTTATATATTTGGATGCCCCTGTGGATGTATTAAAAACACCAGAAATTTTAGCCCCTGAAACATTTCTGCTTTCGAGAAAAATTGAATTTAAAGATTTACCGGTGCTCCCGGTAAATTTTGATAAATTTCAAATAGCTCCTACGGCCGTATAAGGAGAGCTGTGACCATGAAAATCTCAGAGTATGTAGTTGTGGTATATAATTTCCGAACGACAATAGCTAATCGATCGATTTTAGTCAACAGACATTGTTTTATAGCTTAATTAATATCTTGACCTTGAGAGGGAGCTATTCAACATAAAGGGTTTATTATTTACAGTTTCAGATTTTTAGAGTGGATTTCGACCGCGACAACGATCACTGAATATTGTAGGATCGTATATGCTTCCAATATGTTCATTTGAACCAAATTCATGACCCCATACCAAAACTTTGTATTACCTTTAACCAAACACATGATAACTCTGGATATAACTGTGTATTTAACTGTTACTTGATTTAAAAAGACGTTACCATGCACTGCTTTTTATGGTCTCCATTGTGTTAATAGATGCCAGGAAAACATCACTTACGGGGTTCAAATAAACACCCAAAAAAAAATCAGCTCGCCCCTTCGCGGCTCGTGGACGACGCATCGTCATTATTTTGGTCAACCCCCCCCCCCCCCCCCCCTTAGCAAAAACCTAGATCCGCCCCTGAGTCATCCCCCCCCCCCCCCCAGGTGTACGAACCTGTCTACGCCACTGCCTTACCTTATGACAGTGTTATGTTCTTTTGAATTATAGGACATAATTATAATTCATCATGGACTAAAGGACAGAATTTACCGAATGAATGTGAGCACCTCTGGGTCCAAACAGCAGTGAAGCTGTAGCCGACTGTGCTCCAGGGTCAGAAACGAAGCGGCAGTCGGGATTATAACCAAAAGGACTAAGGCAACCAGTATCCGGATCAGGATTCATAAGATTTCCCTTGATCTTGAGAGAGCAGCGGGTTCCTTCTGTGCCACCTCTACTGATTGAGTAAGCAGGATCTGTGCCTTCGTCGCCGTCATAGTGTTCTTTGAACAATCCCCAGCGGTAATACCCCCAGTTTCGGACTAAGACGCTACCTATTGACATGACGATGAAAGAAGAAAAACGTAACGACATTCATGCCTACGGCGAAAACTCATGATATATATCTATATAAGTCAAAGCAGTAGCGTAGCCAAATTGTTAGTATAGGTGTGTGAGGGCATTTGTGTGGAGGGGGGCGAGGTAAGGAAACAACCAAAATAAACCGACTTATAAAATATATGTCGCACGTAGCAAATATAATTCCTATTGACATCTACATGATAAGATGATAATGATGATAATGGAGAGATTTGTGGTGATAAGGGTTAGTAATGATACTAATTATAGTATTTCAAAAAATGATTTAGCAAGCGCAGTTGTAGGCATATGGTTTTGTGTGCAATCGTCAGTAGTTTAAATTACTCTGGTCATTCTTTTTAAAACGTCCTGTTATTTGCCGTCACTAGATCAGACATTATTTGTTGTCTGTTATATTTCTTTCATGCTGTCTGTCAACCGTCAATATGTTTCTGTTGATTCTCCGTAGATTTGGAAAATGCTGTCTTCCGCCAGTTGTAGTTCTACAAATACATGTAATTTTAATCTTAATTCAAAATGGAGTTTCATGAAATACGCCCACCTGTGTTGCCAAACTTGTCTTCTCGGTACTGCATATCTAGAATATAGGCCGGTGTCAAGTGCATCAGAGTTCCTTCGTTCCCACAACCTACGACGTTTTCGACATACGGTTCGTCATCTAGATGGCTATGCACGAGAATGTTAGCAGACTGTGAGTTTTCGGTGCTAGCAAACTGGTATTGGCTCTGGGTGGACCAGGTGTTTGGGACCAGAATCTTGATGTGCTTCCAGTAGACATGTTGCTTGGTGGCAAGGTAGAGACGCTGAGATGCTGATGTAAACATCGTCTGAGAGATGGAGAAAGAGAGGGAGGGTGGTGAGAAAAAGAGAAATAGAGAGAGATGGATATATATATATATAAAGATTGAGGGAGATGAAGGGGAAAAGAGGGGTGGGATGGGGGAAGGTGGGGGAGAGAAGGAGAGAGACGATAAATTGAGGGATAAAGTGTGTATGTGTGTGTGTGTGTGTGTGTGTGTGTGTGTGAGAGAGAGAGAGAGAGAGAGAGAGAAAAGAAAGATAGAGAGGGAGCAAAATAGGAACAGGAGGAGATGAAAGTGAGAGATGAGATAGGGAAAAGGCAGGAAAGTGAAAAAGGTGGGAGGATGAGAGAGGGAGAGGGTTAGGAAGGGTAAAAGAGGGCGGAGATAATGAATGTGAAGACTTTAATCGTTGAGTTCATTAAAGTAGATATCAGGCTAACTTTAAGTTGAGGTCTCGACGCCCACGTAATTTATACCCTAATTGAAATAGAGGGGCTGCATATAAGAAGTTTCTTACTTCACTTGAAATTCAAGGGTCGAGGGTCCCCGACAAGGCGCTAATGTTATTTGACAAGGTATTAATCGACATTTGCCCATCATACCCACGAGAGAAACGGGGACCTGGTAGGGTGACGGAAGCCTTTGTGTTAGTAATTGCCATATGCCCTCACGGTGACTATATAATAGGAATACTCCCCACAGAGTGGAGATGGTGCACATCATTCGTTAATGAATCTGGTGACTTATGTATAATAGGGCGCTTTAGTAACGAGACGGTACGCACAGGAGACGGAGTGTTTAACCAACTGTGACGGGTCTCGCACTCTTGTTACCGTCGTGATATTTAAGCGCTTTCGCTGTCTGCTAAAGGCGACGGGAACGCAAAGCCGCGCTGAACTGCACACCTGCTGCCTTTTGATGCTAGTGCTCTTGGGCCTCGAGGCTTGGCCGGAGCGCCGGGGCAATAGACCCGGCGGTGGACTGTAGTGCACAGCGTGCAGGCACGTCATGCATAACGATGAAAAAGGGCCCCCAAAGTAGGCCTAAACGGCCAAACCATCAATTTATTGTAGATTGAGGTATAGATACCGAACAGACATTCGAAACACTAGTAGATTCCCTGTTTTTATCTTCAGTAGGGCCCTGCATTGTTAGATCTAGATACACATTATTTGTCAGCTCTCTCTCTTACGTCGTGTTTAGGGAACGAACGCTATGTTGGCCGAGTACCGTTCCGAAAATCGACGGGACGGAGAGAATTCAGAATCGCGCATGCGCAGTTTGTTTTTTTCGCTCGCGTTACCGTCTCCTGTGCGTACCGTCTCGTTACTAAAGCGCCCTAATATCTGTTAAACGCTTACAGATGGAAGTTCGTATTGGTGGGTAATGCGGTAGATTATTAGGCAAAAATACAATAAATCTCTCAGAATAACTAAAGTTATTTCTTAGGGTGAGGTTACCTTTAACATCGCTTGAGTAATCCAATGATATATTTTTGTTTTTTATTTTATTTTTTAAGTGATGTTTGTGGATAGTAATAATATAATAATAATAAGCATTTCTATAGCGCCGTCATTACAGCGCTCCTGCATTAAAAGAAATTAATTCCTGCCAGGTACCAATTTACTTCACCTGGGTCGAGTGTGCCGAATGAAGATTAATCGAACCACGACCTTCGATTTTCAAGTCAAGTGCTTAAACCACTCGACTAATCGCGAGGGATGCTGCCTTCAAGACAAATCGTTCACTTACCCTTAAAAACCCGAATCCCTGATTATAGTAACTCTGCGGCTTTTTTAACATTAATATTAGGGACTTTTAGATTTGCACGTCGACATAGTGGACTGCTGCGTGTGACGTCCTTTTAAGGCAAAATACGTCACACGAAGCAGTCCACTATGTCGACGTGCAAATCTAAAAGTCCCTATTATGTGTTGTGATGAGGTGAAATATAATCCAGGACTCCAGGTCCCCTTGAAAGCAAACAATGTGGGACCTAGAAAATTAATATTCTCACGGTTAACGACAATTATTCTTATTTGTTCAACGTTTGTACAATGCTTCTTAAATAAACAACATTTTTCAAATGCTAACGAGCCTGGGATAAGTTTCAATTCTTGTAAAGAAATGTCTGGACTGCACCCAGTAGATCATGCTGGTTGGAATATTTTTTTCTTTCTTTTCAATTACAAGATCTAGTACGTACGCGATCTTCTTCTTCTTCTTCTTCTTCGTCTTCTTCTTCTTCTTCTTCTTCCTCCTCTTCTTCTTCCTCTTCTTCTTATTCTTCTTCTTCTTCGTCTTCTTCTTCTTCTTCCTCCTCTTCTTCTTCGTCTTCTTCTTCTTCCTCTTCCTCCTCTTCTTCTTCTTCTTCGTCTTCTTCTTCTTCCTCTTCTTCTTCGTCTTCTTCTTCTTCTTCTTCTTCTTCCTCTTCTTCTTCCTCTTCTTCTTCTTCTTCTTTGTCTTCTTCGTCTTCTTCTTCCTCTTCCTCTTCTTCTTCTTCTTCTTCTTCTTCTTCTTCTTCTTCTTCTTCTTCGTCTTCTTCGGCGTCGTTGTAGTAGTAGTATAGTAGTATAATTATTATTATTATTATCACTATCATCATTATCATTTTGAATTTGAATATGAATACGATGATGATGATGATGACGATGATGAATATTCTTATTTGTATTATTATTTGTATTATCATATCATGATTACCAGCATCGTCAGCATAATCAATCATCAATAGCAGTATATAGTAATACATATGGTAGTAGGCTTAGTAGTAGTGGTATCATTCTGATACTTAGTATCATGATTAATTTTGCAATACGTCATGTGACCATGATTTATTGCGACACTACATCCACTCTTTTATAATGATATGTTCATGTTTAAATCTGAAACTCATCAGTACAATACCAGATATTGCAATAGACCACGTGTGTAATTGTTTAAGTACGAATCGTCCAGACCAATGAGTTTTAAGAGCTAGAGTCCCAACTGTCAACAAATTATTCCAAGCAGCTGCCGTTTTCGAAGGTTGCACAATAGAATCTACAGAAGTGCTGTTACCTTTGATGTCCGAGGTTCGAAGCCGCCAATATCATTAGAAAGCTTGAGTAGAGATTTTTTTCACAAAGAAATATCGCTAATATTTCACTTTTTATTTTAACTAACGAGGGGTAAATCGAGCAGATGATAAAATATGAATACAAAAGCCTAATTGTGTCAAGAGATTTTCTTAATACGTTGTATAATATCAGTTTTAATTTGTGAAAAAGTAACATTTTACAATCCTAAAACCATTGGACATTTTTCCAATTACTTCCGGCTCACTAAAATAAAGAAGTGAATTTGTTTATATACAGTTTTAAATCAGATTAGTGCCCACACATGCCCAGTCGAGTAATTTTGATTACGGTAATATTTCAGGAAATTTTGCTCCATTTCCTTTCGCTTGCATCCTGTGAAGGTAACCACTGTGTACTGCACGTATATATTATTACTCGCAATTCATGACTGAAATATTATCAAGAGTAAAGAAAAAACTTTGAGATACATATTTCAAAATAAAGTTAAATATAAAGAATACGTTTATTTTGATGTTATCAAAATAAACCCAATTGTAATAGAATGCAATAGTGTAGGCCGGAAATATGCGGCAAGCCGGTGACTACACACGATAGCGCGCCTCTTTTGTAAAATGATTTTGAGGTCAATAACCGAATGTTTCCCAGCAGGTCGGCAAATATCAAACATAGGCGCATCTCTTTGTAACCTACATTGAGGTCACAAAGCCGAATCTTTACCACGCGTGTTTTGTAAATATCAATGATAGGCGCGCTTTTGTAATACATATCGGGGTCGCAAGGCAAGTGTTTCCCACGACGTGTATTTTTACTAATCAATGGGTCATTCTCAGCTAATACTTCGTTTGAGTTGGTCGTGTTTTATTGGACTCAGAATTATACATGCTAATTGTACACAGGTTGTCGCTGTTGAACTGACTGCACCGGTTAGTTTCTATTATCACTGGGTTTCACACCAATACGCTGGATATTCGGAATTGAACAGAGCGACAGCTACACGGGATATAAGGATTAAACGGTGGAAAAGTTACACTGGATATCTGGAATTAAACAGAGGAAGAGTTACACTGGATAATTGGATCTAAAAAGAGAAAATGTTACACTAGATATTTGGAATTGAACAGAGGAGTAATTGTATTGGATAGCTGGAATTAAATATTGGAGGAAGTTACATCGGAGCTCGGATTGCGGCATAGTCGTCTAACTGGCTCGTCTGTATTGTGTGGACGACAAGATGGGGAAGTCTAAGGCGTCTACGGGACGAAAGGGCAAAGGAAAGCGGAGAGAGCCAGCGCTTCAAAACAGTGACCCGATCAGGGGGACAACGCCAGCTCCACATTCTCGAGTGACGAGACGCGGCTCGAGGAGTAACCCAGCCGCTTCGGCAGGGCGGGAGCGCCAAGGAGACCAGACTCCGACGGGGGGGCCAACATCACAGAATCCCTAGAAACGGCGAATCAACCGTCTATTGTCCATCCTCCACCCGGTGAGTTACCTAGCCACAGGCTAGTCTCATCTTCTAATTCCGCAAACATATCATTCCCTAAGGAGATGGGGGAGATGGCGCAGTGAGACATATAAACTTTATGTCCGTTAATATGTTGGACAAGGTCGGGTTGATTGTAGGCAAAGGAGATAGGGGCCTACATATAAGGTGTGGATATAATTATGGAGAGTTAGTACGATTGCTTACTTTGTTTTCAATCATTTTAACCAGCTCAGTGGGATGTTATTCATTTTCGTATAACCACGCACTTATTTGGGGTTAGTCGTGTTTCGACAAGTGATGTTGTACAATATTTAGTATGTTAAACAAGTTCGGTACGATACTAGAAATGCAATCGTGTCAGAACGATGTGCGTGCAATGACGCCTTGTTTTTACATGTCAAACGAAAGAGCATCTCTCGGACTAGTTACGCAGAGTATGAAGTAGCATTTAATGTCATGCTTGACCGATTTTTAAAAAAAAAGTCCGGCTTCTTGATGCTCTGCACTTGGCCACTTAGAATGTGCCTGTAAAATTTCAAGAAAAATAAAGATCGTTCTGGGGTCCAGAAGCGTGAACCCGATTTGCCCCATAGACAATGCGTGTAATGCATGGGCGGACAACGTACAGGATCTGTATTATGACCGGACTTTAATTGTTTGTTTTTTCTCTCTCTTTATGTCACTTTATCTGACGTATTTGGTATCATGGGAAAGAGAATTTCATGGTTGTTATTGTAAACAATTTTTTTTTGTTCTATGGTAATCCTATCGAAACACGTGATGTAAAATAGATTTATAGGACAAAATTGCGTCTTCAATGACCCCCTTGACCGATTTTAAAAATCCGGCCAAGAGGTGCCCTGCGTATTGCAACTCGGAATGTCACTGCAAAATTTCAAGGAAAAAAAAGGGACGTTTAGGGGGTGAAAAGCAGTCTGAAAAAATGACGCCATAGCCGATACGTGTTATATTATTGGGCGGAAACTCGGCGGAATTCGTATAATGACCCTTGTTCAAATGTGATTTACTCAAAATTTTCTGTGTGAACATATACCATACTTGGTATCATTCGAAAGGGCACTTCATTGCGGTCAGTTTGACACCGTTGTCATCTGCGCGCAATGTACTGCACGCATTAAAGGCGCTATTACGTAACGCATAGTAAATTCATCATTTTTGGCGATAACTTTGCGCTGACGTATTCGAATTTTACCAAACTTGGCAGACAGTTGTCACGTATATGGATACATGTGTCTGCCAAGTTTCATTGATGTAGGTATAAAGATCGTTATTTTAGAGTAAGTTGAAGTTATTTCGGAATTTTCTCGAAAATGGCGAATTTGGAAGGCAATTTTTCTCAAATTTGGTCAGTGTTAGGGTATATAATTTTGTATATGGCTGGAAAGGACATATCTTCAAGTATCTCAATCCAAAAAAGGGTACGGGTTTGCCAAGCCATTATGAAGATACGGCCACAGAGAGAAAGCCAATTCCTAAAACTTTAGAGGGCGCTATTTATGTTGTGCAAAGCCATTGGAGCGTGAAATTTGGCACGGCTATGTGCAATTATGAGATAAAGATACTGTGAGATTTAAAAACAAAACGGAATTTATATGAGAAAGTTATGGCAGTTTTAGATTGTTTAGGGGTCCATTTTTCAAGAACTTGAGATTTATTGGAGGAGTCGTTTTTAGATTTGAAATTCGAGTATGAAGATGGCATTGTGAAGGTCAAGTCATCCGTCGCAGATGAAAGGACATCTCTCAGACTATCTAGAGGAATTTGTTAAAAGTTTGTAGGATCTAGGATAGTGGGGATGGGAAGGAAGATATAACGGCCTTAAATTGGACCAGAAACGGACAAAATGCCGCCTGGACGGTCATGCATGGGTGATTTCCAAAATCGAAGAAAGTAGTGACCTTGATGAGATGTTAGAGACTATGCCTATGAAATTTGAAAGGAAAAAAGACATGAGGAAAGCACCTAACTAGGAATCACAAACACTACGTGCAAAACGAATGCGATTTCCTGACGATAAGGATAAGGGAAAGGAGAATATTAATGGGGCAGAATGTGAGCGAAAACAAGGCAATGACGAAGGTCGTCATTGCGATAATATGCTATATAGAATTGAATTTGCTTCGCTTATGTAATTATGTTAGAAACCTTTGGTTCTATAAGCCCATAAAAGGTACGCCATACTCGGAAGGAATTTGGTTTTTATCTTTCTCCAAATAGGTGCCCAGGCTCACCGGGTTTGGGTGTGCGGAGACATTCTCGTGAGGCGAGCTGGTGAGCGGGCGTTTACCAGAGGCTGTCGAGACCTGGGAATCGCTGGTTGTGAGGTGGCATGGCACGGGCGAGGAGGGGCGTCGCTATACGCGATTTCCCGCGTCAATTACAGGGCCAAGTGAGGTTCGGTCCTTCTCCATCGGAGCTAACCATCCATGCGGGCTCGAACGACTTGGGGCGTTATTTTGCAAAGGACTGTCGACAAGCGGTGGATGAAGCACTGAATACAGCGCGGTCATTGTTGCCGCAATGCTACATTTCATTTTCAAGCATCTTACTCGCCTGTATTACTATGGTCATGATGTACACGTCACGTCGCAGGTCGTCATCAATGATGTGCGGAAAGGTGTCAACAAGTATGCCAGACGGAGGGTCCGGCGTATGTGTAGTGGATCATTCATAGGCCACAATTTCAATGTCCAAGAACACTGGTATTTTCACAGAGATGGCGTGCATCTGTCTGATGAGGGATGTGATCTTCTCATGGAGAACTTTGCGTCAGCGGTTCGATTTGCTCTTAATCTTTGAAACTTTATTTTGTGCATGCCCTTTGTTTTATTGCGGGCAATCAGGAGTATATTGAAATTTAAAGGGTAGATTACGATTTAAAATGGTTTATTGACAGGCTGACAAAATGTAGGTCAAGAGGTTGTTTACATTTTTGAGGGAAACTCACGCGCTAGGAAATGTAATACTTTGTATTACATTGGAAGGAAATGTACAAGCGTATGTACGCTTATCAAGCAAGCGCGAAAAATACCGCCAGCAAATTACAAATAGCACGAAGGGGCTTTCATTCTAGTTATGGCTTTCATTTGAATGGACAAGAAGAAAAATGTACGGAGTCTGAAACATTCCCACCACCTCCCCATTATCTCCACCAATAAAAGTATTTTTAGTATATTAGTGGCATAAATTAAATATTGCTTGGTGGTTCGAAGTAGCCAAGGTATACGTATTAGTACGGAAAGGATTTAGGGTTTCAGGTATGAAAGGTACGGATAGGGTTTATGTAATAAATTGGTCAGTGATTTATGAAGTTAATGCAGAGCCGGGGGCATTTGGCCTGGTCGCACATCAAGCGTCGTGCACAAAGACAGTGGGCCGTAGGGGAATTTTCCCATTGGGTTTCGCCCCTACCCGGTTTTGTATGGGTAAATCACTAATCACATGGTACTGATAAGTTTATTGATCAATAATTGTCATCCAATAATTTTCGACCCCACTCAATTTTTACATGCGAGGGGGTTGCCAATGTATATTCAGTCGAATTTGTTCGCATGTCAATTCTTAGTTTTCCGGCCCCCATTCGATTTGAATGCGGGGGGACCTAGTTGTACCTACACATTTTCAAACTCAGGGTGTCACGCTTTAATCTTAGGCATCATCCGATCTTACAGGCGGAGAGGCTGGTATATATATACATCTATTTTCTATAACTTTAGGCATCACTCGATTTTATAGGCGGGGGGCTGATATAATGACTTAATGTATATAAGTTTAGCCTTGGCATCACTCGATTTCATAGACGGGGGGCCTAGCATTTGTAAGCATTTTTTATGATTCAATATATCTGTGTTATTTTGTTATGACACCCAGAAAATCAAAATGTGCAAAATAAGCGTCCATCTCAAAATGTTAATAAAGCCACAAAAATAACGCAAAGTTTATTGTTTGTTATTTTTGTTAGCCGTACATAACATTTTGCCACATGCCCAGGTTCTATTTCGCTAGGCAAAAAAAAAAAAAAAAAAAAAAAAAAAAAAAAAAAATTGGGTTGTTGGGATTTGGAGTTTGTTCTTTTGTTTCGTTCCTGAACTATAATCATTTCCAGTATGCCTCAAGGAGAGGAATGGCCAAGAGCGCCATGAACCGACGGTGGGGACAGGCTGCGATTACCAGATCTTGTGTAGGGAACCAATGGCCCAGGAAACTGGGCCTGCTGGGTAGAGCACCGTCTTCCCAGCTGGTCACGTGACCCGTGACCCTCGGGTTCCCATATTTGTGGAATCGCAGTCTGTCGCCTTCCGCCATTGCAAACAAATAATTATGGAAATGGTTTTATATGATTTCATATCTATGTTATGTAATAATATGTCAAGTTGGAAATATGCTACCGCAAAAACTCGAACGGAAATATGTAAATGGTTTTTGTATGATTTTATATCTATGTTAATAGTATGTCAAGTTGGAAATATGCTACCGCTAAAACTCGAACGGAATTATAGAAATGTTTCTATATGATTTCTTATCTATGTTGATAATATGTCAAGTTGGAAATAAGCCAACTCAAACGGAAGAATTAAAAGTTGAGAAAAAGGCAATAACAGCATTTTCATTGTATTTCTTATTGCAATTATATAGTAGACAATACAATCATGACAATAGACAAGATGTCATGCACCATTTTCTTTCATTTTACCCTAAATTGCACTGTTTGCACTGTTCGGATGATTTAGCAGGAGTATTTGTACAATTTGACAATCATATTTGTACGATGTCTCTAAAGTGCGTCTTGATTAAACAACATTTGTTAAATGCTACGCTCCAATTGTTACAATTGTTGTACAGAAATTTCTGGCTTGCATCCAGTAGATCACGCTGGTTCAAAGATTTTTTTCTGACTTCTTTTCAATTACAAGATCAAGCACGCGATCTACTATGGGTGCGAACAAAAATTTCTTTCTATTACGAAACATAATGCAATTTAAAGGCATCTAAATCATCCATCTTCAGAATCATTCGATTTTAAAAACAATCTAAGTGAATGGGCTAAAAATGTTAATTGTAATTCGTAATGTCCGTCTTGTGAGTGAAATAGTTGTTGCATTATATCAGTTGCACAATCTCCCCCATATGATATTGTAATAGGTGAGATGTGGTAATATATTATGATATAGTTCTTCAAGAATGCGAAAGGGTCACTTTTTGTCTGTTCAAAATTCCAATGGATTTAGAAATCTTCATGGACATCTAATTTACGTGTTGCTCCTAACTCATACTTTTATCGATTATTACACCTAACTTTTTTAGTATGTCGTACCTTTTTAATCTCAGTTATATTGATATATAATTTGATTGTACTGTCATCGACTTTCTTAGTTTGGGGCTTGGAAATCACTAGAAAAGTCTTCCTGGTGTACATTTGAAGTCTATTGTATTAGAACCAATGCTGTTTTTTTTTTAAATCAATTTCACAATGTTAAAGATTATTTAATTGATTAGGATCCTACCTATATAAAAGAAAAATTGTATCATCTGTGAATAATGGAGGAGATCTAACATCACTGAGATATTGCAGGTAGTTAAACATACATTTAAAACCCAAAATAAACCCTTCAGGTACTCCTACTGTGATATCCTCGTACTTTTAATGAATTGTATAAATGCACACGTAGTCTTTACGATAATTTAGATAACTAATTAATCACTTTGATACTGTACCTCTAAATCCATACAAAAAATCAGCAATCTATCAAAATAATGTGATTAATTCAATCGAATGCTTTCGATGAATCTAAAGATACCGCTTTGTTATTGGTTATATTTTAAAATGGCCCGCCCGGCTATATATTTTTTCAATTTTTAATAGCATGGATGTCATGCATTACCCCCCCCCCCCCCCCCCCGGTCCAAAGTAACAAAAATACTTATTGGCTGGTCTCCTATAACGGGATCATATCCACTGTAACAGGGATATTTACGTAAAATAAACAATAAATATAAGTTTCTGTTTACAGGTTTAATACTAAACATCAAATCAAATGATGATTTTTGTTTTCGTTATCCAAATCTAATGTAAGAGGTGCATCACATACATACATACATACATGACGCCTGGCTAGAATGCTCCCCAGGGAGTGGAGAATGTGCATAAATATAAGTTTCTGTTTACAGGTTTAATACTAAACATCAAATCAAATGATGATTTTTGTTTTCGTTATCCAAATCTAATGTAAGAGGTGCATCACATACATACATACATACATGACGCCTGGCTAGAATGCTCCCCAGGGAGTGGAGAATGTGCATACATTGTGTGCGGATAAGCCTGAATCCAATGACCGGAGTAATAATATACTTATCTGTAAAGCGCTTTGAGAGGGACTGCGGTCCTGAAAAGCGGTATATAAGAACTAGCTATTATTATTATTATTACTTATATCATCTGTGACGAGCATTCTGAATTCTAGAAAATCACATTTCTAGAAAGTTCAGTTTTTGTCCTTTCATATGACATCTCAATCAGAAAAAATAAGCCAGGAATAACATAGTTCTGTTTGTTTAAAGTGATGCTTGCATTTCCATAATTTGATTTTAAAAGTTCGTTTTCACTGGCCGTCTGCCGTAACAACAAGCAGAATTGATTAAAGAATTAACTCCGTTTCGTTGAAAATCAGCCATGCATAAAGTCTTTCGTCTATGGCTGATCATCAACAAAACGGAATTTCATACTCATGATATTGTCATTTCCAATCTCAGTTTAAGATTCAATAAAGTTTGATAAAACAAACTATGAGACGAAAATTAACTCATACCCAAACCTTCTTACTTTGAGATTTTCGATGATGTTCAGATCCTCAGGCACGTCCTTGTGGATTGCGATGAGTAGATTCGAGTAAGCACCATCGTTCAGGTTGATGATATTCTTCTGGGAGGTAACCACTCCTACAAGAAATATCTTCAGCAGTAAAAGCAAGGAAATCCTTTTTTGATATTCCATCTCCCTTTCAGCAGATACACTTCAGAGTATAATGTAAGTCTCAGTGAGGAGATCGTAAGATATGTCCTAATACCGTCTTTTTGGTGATGTATCTCATGTGTTGGTAAATTGTGATTTGCTTCGAAGAAAACTATAAATTGTAATCCTTGATATTCATGCAGAATCGCAGTTTGGTTTGCATACATCAGCTTGAAGACTCGAGGATCGTTCAAATATGAACTGGCAAACCCGCAGCGGATTTTTGTTATGATGATGTAGAGTGAAATATGCTTCAAATGTCAGGATCTCATACCATGACATCATATTTGGGAATCTTAAAGGGATTTCCCCCTTTGTGTTTTTTTCGTAGCGTCAATGACAATTACAATGACAAAGAATCGAAGGAACCAGAAGAATTATGGCCTCAAGTCAAATGTGGGCCCTGTCGTTCAGGAGCATTGCGGGGAGCATTGGCATAATATATATAACTATACGTATAGAAATCCAAAATAATCGCAGGAACAAACAACAAGAATGATGGATTTTAATGTATAAAGAAACGAACAGGTTTATTCACAATCATAAGCGAGAAGTGCATTGTGATTTGGGTGCATTGTCTATAAAGATGTATGTGGGTGTGTGTGTGTGTGTGTGTGTGTGTGCGCGGGCGCGTGCGTGTGCATGAATCATAGTGAATAGTGTTAGAACTTCAAAAATATGATAGGAGTGAGAAAGAGTAACAGAGATTGGGAGAATGGGGGAGAAAATGAGATGGGTGAGAGAAAAAAAATAGGTTGTGTGGAGAGTGTATGTGTCCGTGTTTTAGAGAAAGAGAGAGAGAGAGAAAGAGAGAGAGACAGCGGGGGGGGGGGTAGAGAAAATGGGAATGGAGGAACATAAAAAACATGTTAGCCATATTATTTGATTAGGAAAATACCTGTTCATTATAAAAGTGAGAAATGTATCATTAATGAAAAAAAATACGTAAAGCTAATCTTGAGCTCTGGTATGGGAATCTTATGTCGAGAGAACATGGCTCTTATTCATTCTGGGTAGTTAATCTTGCAGTAGATTGATTGTTTTAACCAGTAAAATGAAAACAAACCGACAACAACTTGCTAGAAATCATCTTCAATAAAAACCACGACTCTCATTTGCACACATCTGTTAAGCACATGGTGTCGGGCCTGCTTACCTTTATTTACTTATCTTTCTACGCTCCTTCCTCAGCCTCAATACATTTTCTACCAAAATCGTTTTAATAGCACATGTCATTTATTTGTAACCTTGAACTTCTATGAGAATTTATTTTCTATCATTACATGAACTCAAGCCTATCTTTAATATTAGTGTCAGTGGTTAGACGCTATTAGATGCTAAATGAAGAAATTAGTGTGATCTACCGGGATGTCCCTTAGATTATTATGTCCATACCATCAACTACCCCTATTAATTCAATTTGATTATTGGTGAAAACATCGAAAACGAGAGAGGTAATGGGGACAATACTTACCGTTTATATTCATATGAAGTAAAGTGTGTTTTTTTGCTTTTTTTTTTTTTTTTTTTTTTAAAGTACATGTAGTAATCACTCATTCCTGTATTTTGGTTATAATTTATTCCTATTGTGCTAACATGGCTTATACTCCATACCATTTGTATTTCTAGATCATGACAACTTACAGGACCAATCATGCAAATGGATGATGGTATGGGAGCATACAATAAAATTAAGAAGAAATGGTGAATCAACATAAAGTACTGACCAGATTGACTTATCGAAAGTCAAAATCAAATATAAAATAACTACTCGTTAGACATAAAGGGGTAAAATGGCTGCAGTTCATCTGTTTTCTAAAAATCATCGAACACGATCAAAATTACTTCGAAGAAATCAACTTAAGGGCAATATCAATTGTGAAACAGTTTCATAATCAAAAGACAGTGTTTTGAAGAAAATTAGCATAAATATTCCATGTATGCCATCATAATAACTTTTTTTCATTTTGGTCCCATGCTTTGGTTTCACAATTAAATGCAGCCAGCATCTAGACATCGTGAATCATGAAGCATCTGAAGATGAAGATTGACTCACTATACTAGAAGAGACTATCTGATCATATGCATCAAGATGAAGTTTTGTCAAGCCTTTACAGAAAAACACCGTTAGCTTTATGGACGTCCACTCCGCGTTATGGATGTGATTAGCGTCCGTTTGCCTAGTATGGTATGGTATGGTATACGGGGAAACGAACATGAATATACAACAAAATACTAATAGATGAAAGGATTCCTAAAAAGGAACATGATGTTTGTACTGCATTGTAGAAAAGCAGGCGAATCTTGCATAAATATAACCTCTCAAAAATTATTCATACACTTTTAAATTAATTAGCAATCATTTTTAACCTAGTTAAAATTTCTTTTAGAAATATATTTCTAAATGGATGATTATCACAAGAAATATGATAAAGAAAATATCAAAATTATGATTACTTACAGAGTAATCCTATCGGTATACTATTACATCTGATTATATCTGTTTAATTGTCATGACAATGAACTGTTCACATCTTAATCAAGACACCTGAACATAATATGGTCATAATATGGGGTAATTATAACTACATATTTGAATTCAAGGTTCGTGTGAAGTGGGGAACGGGAGATTGCCTGTAACGCTATGCTCTCATTTTGGGGGTATTGAGATTGTAGTATTTTCCTCATTTCATCCTTCTTCATTTCTTAATTTCATTTGTTGTTTTGCAAACCTGATTTGCTCTGCGGAATAAAATAGGCCGATGTGACGCGTTAGTGGTACGGACAAAATAATTGCTTCCCGCTTCAAGCTGAAGAGAGTTTTACGGAGAGTGCGTCGTGAGATGATTTGTCTAATTTCAGGCAAGAGATGGCGGTGGCGGTTTGAGATCAGCAGGCATTCGGCAAACTTTAGTTTCGAGCTTGTCATTTATATACAAAGTCAACATCTACGTCCTCATCACCATCACTAGGAGGCAGATATTTAACCAGACCGGTTTAGTTTTTATGATGATGCCAACAGATTTTTGCTACAACTTACTCATACTCGCAAGTTTTACCTAACTATATATCGAGTTCAACAATTTGATATTGTCGATTTCAAACCATTTCGTCTCGTCGGTTACAAAGAGAAATGGCTGGTCATCAGCGTCTCAAGAGGAAATCGATGATGATGGTACTTTTGGTCTTTTCCTTGCTTTCTGGAAATACAGGTAACTATGAAATGTGTCATTACAATTTCTTAATATTATCGTGCTTTTCAGGATGTTGTGAGTGAATCTTCACCTTTAACATTTTTGTTATTCTTCCGTTTCCTGATTTCCCCCTTTTTTTTAGGGGGGGGGGGGAGGGGGAGGATAATTAAAAAATCGGTTATATGAATAAAGTTAAAAGATGACTTAAGACATTACTACTTAGAAAACCAAAGAAGGAATATCGAAGTTGTAACTTCTTTCAAGTTGTAAATTCCTTCTTCTTATCTTCTCTCTCTTATTATCTTCCTGTTTACCTTACGTTATCTTTATCTTTCCTCTTTCATCTTTTGTTGTTGAATTTATGTACGATGTTGTGTTATTTAAAATAAGTTTGTATCTTGTTTATGCTAAGTATTTATTTGGGGATCATTCTCATCAAGCCAATTTTGGCTTTCATGATTCCTCACTTCCTTTTATCTTATGTTGATAATGAACGAACATGTATATACTTATGATGTTTTTTAAAAAGATAGTGAAATAAATAAATGAAATATATGAAATGAAATGAAATATGCATTTTAGCATAGTCATGTATGAGAACACGAAGTATCCATAGAATTCGGATGGGAATCCAAAATAATACAGAGTATCAGAATATAGGCATTTTAGAGTTTAAATTATTCATAAGTAAAGGGGTAAATTTGTTGGAAAAAATCTCTTGATTGTTAAGACTTATTAATAGTAACGACAATTGTAATAATCCCTTTCAGTAAGAAAATAACCGTCAACATGTTGATGATTTATACCGAGTCTTCCATTTTCTGAGGTATGTGAAAAAGTGATTTGTCCCGACTTATTTCGTTTTTGTTGAGAATGTGACATATTAAAGCTTACATCTAAAACTATCGTACAAAGGCCCTAGTTCAACCAGTCCACCTTTCTTTCTTGAGGAACGATTCATAAGAGGGTATGAACCATCTTAAAACTTCGTCATGGGAAGGGGGAGGGGGGTTTTCCCAAAAACATACACATAAAAAAAACTCAAGGGGGGTGTTAACCCCAACCCCCCCCCCCCCCCCCCCCCCCTGCGTACCCGCCTGTATGCAAGTGTGGAAGAACATCAGGTAAAAAATGTTCCCTGAAAAGCATGGCTCTTCAAATGCCTTAATATTCTAAATATGTCATGTAACATGATATACATCTTTCTGCTTACAGTGCTTGTAACTTTACAAAGACTGGGCCAAATTTCTTATAATTTTGATGATTTTAGAACCTTCCAGTACACACAATAGTTATATGCTAGATGATCGACCTTTTCTGATCGATTCCACAACGTTTCTTTCACAATGCAATCGCATGACCAGAACTCATATTTTTCTTTAAAGGACACTTTCATTTCATCAAAATATTAAATGTGGAATGGATTATTTATCGCTTTCATATCATAGGATTTTGATTAATTTATAAGGATTCGAAGATGTTATTTGCTTTGATATAATTCCCTAAGGACACGTTTCGTGTTTAGACAATTACTATCTCGAGCAGGCGCGTACGCAGGGGGGGGGGGGGGGGGTTGGGGGGTCAAACCCCCCCCCCCCCCCCTTTGGAATTTTTATGTGTATAAACTAAACCCCTAAACCCCCCCCCCCACCCCTTTTGATTTTTTTTTTTTAATTATTAAAAAAAAAAAAAAAAAAAAAAAATCCAATGGCTGACCTAAAACAGGTGACCTTATCCCCCCCCCCCCCCCACTGAGCAAAATGTCAAATGTTCAAATTTCGAGACAAAAAAAAAAGTGTCCTTTTACTTTTACAAAGATGTTTTGAAAGTGTTCAATAATCTTTTGTAGAGTCAATCATATTTTCTTTAAAAAAAAAAGATTCTATGGTTCAGATTGGTATCACTTTACAATATAACTTATTCCACCCCCTCTCCGTCTCTCTCTCTCTCTCTCTCTCTCTCTTTCTCTCTCTCCCTACTCTATTGTTTCGCACTTGTTGTGAAGACAACTGCGTGCACATTCAGATGTATGGGTTCTAGGACACCTAACCCATGGACATCCAGCCCCGGATAACAACCCCCCAGTCAACTACCCCCTAAGGCAACCACCCTCTAGGACGACTACCCCCCGGGACAACTACCCCCAGGACAACTACCCCCGGACAACTACCCCCAGACATCTACCCTAGGACTTCTACCCACTATGACATCTACCCCCGGACAACTACCCCCTAGGACAACTATCCCCGGACAACTACCCCTAGACAACTACCCCCTACGACAACCATCCTCTAGGAGAACTACCCCCGGACAACTATCATTGGGGGTAGTTGTCTGGGGGATAGTTGTCCGGGGTAGCTATCCGGGGGAAAGTTGTCCAAGGGGGTATTTGTCCGGGGGTAGTTGTCCGGGGAGTAGTTTTCCTAGGGGTAGTTGTCTTAGGGGGTAGTTGTCTGAGGTAGTTGTCCGGGGGTAGTTGTCCTGCGGGTAGTCGTCCTAAAGGGTGGTTGCCCTATTGGGGTAGTTGTCCTCGGGGGTAGTTGACTGGGTTGGTTATCCGGGGGGATGTCCAGGGGGTAGGTGTCCGGATACGATATGAACATGTACAAGCATTACATAAATTATCATGAGACTCTAAGATTTGAATTTGAGTAGGTAAAGCTTTGATCTCACCCCTCATTTTCTGCACCTGCGTGTCCAAAACTAGTTTGTAAGCACATACTGACAATATTATTATTAGCTTTCAGATGAATCGAGCTTCATCATTGTCATGTTTAAAATATTTTGTTAATAATTTAGTGACGTCGTAAACTATGAAGGTCATTTTCTTTGTATTTTTCCCCCTAGTTTTGGACTTACATATTGGCCTCGAAAGGCGGAAATTGTTTTGGAATAATTGATACACATGACTATTCCTACATTATTATTTACTTGCTCTCTCTTTCTTTCTCTCTCCCTCCCCCCCCCCCCCCTCTCTCTCTCTCTCTCTCTCTCTCTCTCTCTCTCTATCTCTCTCTCTCTCTCTCTCTCTCTCTCTCAACACTGCATTCATCAGTTTATGATCGCTTACTTATCCTAATCATAGTAGAAATAAATTCGGTTTCAACAATTATATTAATAGCGTTGTTCATGCCATGGCTTATTGGATGATTAAACATGATATGTATTTGTCGTGCACGTTCATTGCACTTCTGACGGCCATGGCGTTCATCCTTTCTCATCTCGTTTCTATTTGTTACCAATTCTGAGTAATAATGATTTTATTTTGACATGTTTGCAGTTCAGTGAAAAATTCGCTTTTTAAAGGTATTTAATGATTTGTTTCCACTAACGGGGGGATAGCTATCAGTAAAACAACTGAACACTATTTTTGAATAATAGGGGATTCTGTGGAAAGGGTTAACAATCCAATACTTTGACGGTTATACAATTATAATTCGATTTACACTGTTTGCCTAAATATTTAATGGAATAAATTCTGGGACATAACAAGGGTACAACGACGAGCATTTACCAAACTCCCTTTATCGATAGGTTGTATTTCTTTACGGTGTATTTTCGGTATGTACATTTCTAAAGTTTTTCTTTTTACAGGATTCACTTTTTAATGATATTTTGACGTAGTAGACTATGGAGGCCATTTTATTCCTAGTGATGTTTTCCTCTCTGTTTTTTGGGGGGAGGGGGCGTTGCATTTTAGCATTAACCTACATATTGATATTTGCCTCGAATGGCTGAAATTGTCTGTTGAATAATTGATACACATCACTATTCCTACAGTAATTCTACTTGCTCGTTTTCAACACTGCATTTATGAGTTCATGATCACCTACCTATCCTATAGAATTAAATTCGGTTTCAACAATTAAACTAATAGCGTTGTTCATGCCATGGCTTATTGGATGATTAAACATGCTATGTGTTTGTCGTGCACGATTCATTGCACTTCTGACGGCCATGGCCTTTATCCTTTCTCATCTCGTTTCTATTTGTTACCAATGCTGAGTAATAATAAGTTTCGTTTTGGCACGTTTGCAGTTCAGTGAAAAATACTCTTTTTAAAGGTATTTTTCCACTTACGGGGGGGGTTGGGTAGCTATCAGTAAAACAACTGAACACTATTTGTGAATAACAGTGGATTCAGTGGAAAGGGTTAACAATCCAATACTTTGACGATTATACAATTATAGTGCGATTTATACTGTTTGCCTAAATATGTAATAGAATGAATCCTTGGACATAAATAAGGGTACAACGACGAGCATTTACCAAATTCCCTCTGTCGCTAGGTTGTATTTCTTTACAGTGTATTTTCGGTACGTACATTTCTAATTTTTTTTTTTACAGGATTCACTTTTTAATGATATTTTGACGTAGTAGACTATGGAGGCCATTTCCTTTCTATTTATGTTTCATCTGGGTTTGTTTTTTGGGAGGGGAGAGATTGCATTTTAGCATTAGTCTACATATAGATATTTGCCTCGAATGGCTGAAATTGTCTGTTGAATAATTGATACACATCACTATTCCTACCATATTTCTACTTGCTCTCTCTCAACACTGCATTCGTCAGTGTATGATCACCTACTTATCCTAATCATAATAGAATTAAATTCGGTTTCAACAATCAAACTAATAGCTTTGTTCATGCCATGGCTTATTGGATGATTGAATATAATATGTGTTTGTCGTGCACGGTTAAATGCACTCCTGACGGCCATGGCGTTCATTCTTTCTCATCTCGTTTCTATTAGTTACCAACGCTGAGTAATAATGATTTTATTTGGACATGTTTGCAGTTCAGTGAAAAATTCTCTTTTTTAAAGATATTTTATGGGTTTTTTACGGGGGTTAGCTAAAGGTAAAACAACTGAATATAATTTGTCAATGATAGTTGATTCGGTGGAAAGAATTATTACAATACTTTGTCAATATAAAAACAAATGAGGCTAGGATAACCAGTACATAGACATTTATGATATAATTCCTCCCCTTCCTCCCCCAAAACAAACAAACAAACAAAAAAAAGCATTAACGCTGATTGCTACATAAGGCATACTTACAGGCATTTCCGATACTGATTGAGAAAACGGAAATCATTTAACCTTAAAAAACATGTATTCAATACAGGTTCAGAACAAATATTGTACACTATATTTTTGTATAAAACATGGAGTGGGAAACTTGTTGGAATTTTAACATACAAGTTATCAACATTATACAATATAATAAATACCCACTGATACCAAATCATATTATACTGCTGCTTGAATGTGCTTGTAAAATCACCAAGCTTATTAATCCAGAATACAACATCAGGAAAGGCTTTAAAAATATTGCATCCTTCATCTCTCTGATATTTGATATACAACACTAGCTGTATGCTTTATCACCCTCCCCTCTCCTCGGGCACATGTAGAGGTAGGCGGGCGTATACATACAGGGTGGTGATTTTTTGACCATGTAAAACACGTATAATCCAAAGAGAATCAATGGAAAGAAGTTGAATTTATATTTCTTCCACTAATGCCTATCTTCTTTTTGATTTCTTCTTCTTTTCCTGAGTCTCCCTCTTATTTGGAGGCCATTTTCTTCTTTCTTTCTGTTTTGTCAGGCCAATTGCGTGTCTATTCATTATAAAAAACGATATTTGATATTAATATTAGCTTTCAGATGAATCGAGCTTCATCATTTTCATATTTAAATTAACTTTTAATAATATTGTGACGTAGTGGACTTTGGAGGCCATTTTCGTTCTATTTATTTTTTCCTCTGTTTTTGTTGGGGGGGTGGGTTGCATTTTAGCCTTATATGTTGATATTAGCCTCGAACAGCGGAAATTGTTTTTGAATAATTGATACACATCACTATTCCTACATTATTATCTGGCGCTGCTCAGTGGCTGCCGGGCTCACGATCAATTGGGCAAAAAGAATTTCAGTTTCGGTTTAATAAAATTTGGAGTTGACTATTATGCTATTATTATTATTATTATTACTTGCTCTTTCACAACACTGCATTCATCAATTGATGATCACCTACTTATTCCAATGATACTAGAATTAAATTCGGTTTTCAACAAAATAGCGCTGTTCATGCTATGGCTTATTGGATGATTATGATTATGTGTTTGTCGTGCACGATTTATTTTAACTCTGACGGCCACGGCGTTCATCCTTTCTCATCTCGTGTCTATATGTTAATAATGCTGGAAAATAATTATTTCATTTTAGCAGGTTCGCAATTGAGTGAAAAATAGTTTTTTGTTTAAGTTATTTTATGTCCTTTTTTACGGGGGTTGCTATAGGTAAAACAACTGAATATAATTTGTGAATGATAGTGGATTCGGTGGAAAGAATTATTCCAATACTTTGACTGTTATACAAATTTTCAATTTACACTGTTTACCTAAAATATGTAATAAAATAAATCCCAGGACATAATGTCGGTAATAAGATAACATTGATGAGCATTAACCAAACTCTCTCTATCGCTAGGCTGTATTTCTTTAGAGTGTATTTTCGGTATTAAAATTTCCAAAGTTCTTTACCGGAATACATTAGAAGTTCATCGAATATATACAGCCATTAAACCATACGCAAACAAAACAAACTTTCGTTTGGAAAAGGTTTCTCTCTGCTAACCTTTTTCCAACCGCAAAGCATTATTTGGTTTCAAAACATAATGCACAACCATCACAATGGGGCTCTCTTTTTTCTAGGAGTGACACATATTTACGTTTCGATTTCATCTCACTGTAAGCTACAGAAAAAAAGTAGACAGAAAAGTAGAAATGAAGCTATCTTCAACAATTACAGAAAATTCTTTCATTTTTCTTTCTTCAGGCTATTTATTATTAATCTTCACACAAATAAACAAATCAAATATATGAGCATGTTTATACACATTCAAATAACAAACAATATACAAACAACATTAGTAGCAACTGCCACTTTACATGTTATTAATTACTATGATTCACAATTACTTATTACCGTGCATGTATCATCTTAAAGAGAAAATTGGGTTCCTGGGAGAGAGGAAAAATAATTTGTGAGCGTTATCATTGTTATATTATGCACGTGTGGAAGAACCTCAAAGTTGTAATGTTCCCTGAAAAACATGGCTCTTCAAATGTCTTCTTATTCTAAATATGACAAGTAGAAGCTTAAAAATGAGGACCACACTTTTATTCCACATGTTTGTGTAGTCCCATGCATCTTCCTGTGAACAGTGCTTGTTCCTTTACCATGACTGGGCCGAATGTTGATGATTCCAGAGTTTGCAATACACACCAATACTGTCCTTTTCAGGACTACCACACCCCTAAGAAAGATTACTGAGTCAGAGTCCTTTTCAGGACACCTCAACTCTCTCTCTCTCTCTCTCTCTCTCACACATGGTGCACCCGCAAACCTACTGTACACCAATACTGATGTGCTACATTATCAACTTATTCTGAAAGATATCACACCGTTTCTTTCACAATGCAATCGCGTGATCAGATCTCATCTTTATCTTTAAATGAGATATGTCAATGTTTGTAAAATGTATTATGATTCGTTATTTTTTAATTGAATATGAATGAAAGTTTCCAATCAATCACTGAGTTTTCTCTTTCTATTATATCCCAAGTTGGCCACACGATATTAATAAGTGCATCTTCTATTTTATCTTTATATATAAAATTGAAATTCAACTACCACATACATTTCTTTTTCCCCTTTTACCAATATTTTCTTCCTCCATATGTTTATTATTATGTATTCCAACCGCAAAGCATTATTTGGTTTTAAAACATAATGCACAACCATCACAATTAATTCTCTCTTTTGTCTAGAACTGAAACATATATTTCAATTTTATCTCACTGTAAGCAACAGAAAAGTAGAAATGAGAGTTATCTTCAACATTTACAGAAAATTATGTTATGTTATTACTTACTATGATTCGCAATTACTTATTACCGTGCAAGTATTACCTTGAAGAAAAAGTTGAGTTCCGTGGAGATGGAAACAAATAATTTATGAGCGTTATCGTTGTTATTATGCACGTGTGGAAAAAAACATCAGAGTTTAAAGATAAAGGTGAGTTTTAGTTAAAGAATTAAAAAAAAAAAGAATTCTCACAGAATCAAACGTAACCTTAATGTTCAAGATTACAAATAAATGTCATTTGCCAAACAAGTTTGGCAGAAAATGTATACTGGCTGAGTAATGAGCATAGAAAGATTAGGAAATCAAGGTCAGTAGCCCCGACACCATTTGTGTAGTCCCATATACATCGTTCTGTGTACAGTGCTTGTTACTTTACGAAGACTGGGCAAAATTTATTATGATTTTGATGACTCCAGAACTTTGCAGTACACACCAATACTTACATGCTACATGGTCAACTTTTTTTTGATCCATTCCACACCTTTTCTTTCACAATGCAATCGGATGATCAGAACTCACCTTTATCTGTACATGTTCCCTGAAATGCGTGGTTCTCCAAATGCCTTCATATTCTAAATATGACAAGTAACAGCTTAAAAGAGAACTTATGCCACATGTTTGTGTTGTCCCATATGCATCTTTCTGTGAACAGTGCTCGTTCCTTTACCACGACTGGGCCAAATTTCTTACCATTTTGATGATTCCAGAGCTTGCAGTACACACCAATACTTCTATGCTATATTATCATTAAGATATGTCAATGTTTGTTACATTCATTGTGCTGTGTTCTTTTTGCATTGATTATGAATAAAAGCAACCAATCAAACACTCATTTGCAACAAAATGCAAATGTTTGAATTCGAAAAGTTATATTTTTTAATTTCACGAAGGTTTGACCAATATCGAGCATAAAGGTCACTAATATCACTATAGGGGTATTCTGCCGAATCTGCCATGAACCAGACGCAGATAATTGTACAATTAGATATGACAATGGTATAAGATACCCACTTATCCATCACAATAAGCGAGTTCGTAATTTTGATATGCACATGGGCAGATCAAGGTCATTCGTACCCAAATTGTAAAACCATTGAGACGAATACTCGAATCGTGCTCATGAAAGTTATGTAATCAGTATTCATTTATGCACGAACAGTACATTTATCTGATACACAGGTGGAAGTATTCTTCTCAAGAGGCAAACAAAAGGTATTAATGAAGCACCTCCATCACTTCGGAAGTGATTATTCTAAAATGCACACGTGGGAAGTATCCATCGTGTCAAAGATCTGTGGATATTTTGGGGTCATGCGTTCCAGAGCTATTTACGAACTCGCTTATATTATGTTGTGACACTATCATATAGCTCCGATTAGTCTCATTAGACAACGCCCCCTATCGTCACAGTCCAGCAGCCTAACATGTTAGCCTATGGACTAATTACCAACAAAATCGTCAACAATTCATTTTTTCTGGACTCCTCAACCCTCTCTCTCTCTCTCTCACATGGTGCATAATTAATAACCTACTGTATAATTCATTTTTTGTTTAAACGAATATCACATCACCCCCGACATACTTTTACATTAGCTCTTTCATTGGAAACCTCACGTCCCATTCTATTTAAGATTTTAAGGTACATATCAATGTGACAGCAAAGTCAATCAGTCGTTAAGCCTCGGTCACAAATACCGTAACGGGCTGCTACGGACGCCGTACGAACATCGTAAGAACAACGCAAAATCTATGTACATTTCGTAGGGTCGAGAGACAATTTTAGAAGCCTAATAACGCCTTAAGTTGTTCATAGAAGGCTTTTACGGCGTTCGTAAGAACGCCTTAGGCGCCTTGGATTAATTCTCATGTGCGAGAAGCTGCAGCATTCTAACCTGAAGGCCCTTTTACACTTTCACGGATCGCATCACGGATCATCCCGGATCTTAATCCGGGGTGTTCCGGCGTGCGACACCACGATTTCTTCTCGATGCCGGTGTGGATACGTTCCGAACTGGGTGTATACACGGGCAAGTACGGTGTCTCCACGGACAGACAAGGTAGCAACGCGGACCACGCCGGAAACGCATACGGAGCTAACACGGATTTCAAGGAAGAGCACGGAGGCTACTGGGTTCTTTTACGGTCCTTACACGGAGGTGTACGTTGTCTATTGGGATATCTCCGGAATGTTGACGGGTGGCTTGAGCTTGTAGGCGCTCATTTGAAATACGGAATTTCAAACCCGGATGAAACCGGTGTTAATACGGACCTCCCGGTGTCTACACGGACTGTCCCGGATGTATTCGGCGGCTACACGGAGGTACACGGTGCCTACAGGGAAGAGGACGGATTGTTTCATCCGTGAACTCCGGGATGAAAAATTAAGCAAGAGCGCATGCATCAAAGCCGTATTGAGTTATCCCGGATGCACGATTTGCCCACGAAAAAACGCATTGTGTGTGTCCGAAGACCGTGACGTCCTTTTCAAGCCAGAAAAACCTCGATTAATTTTCAACCCATTGAAAGATTCGTGATACTTGTTTAGCTCCCTCTGCGGCCAAACTAAGTTATTTAGCTTAGCTTGAGTTCGTGTCTAATTAGCACTGTATTCTGTATGTTTGGAATGGATCATTATGCACAATAAAACACCGTTTAAAAGGATTGTTTACAAGTAATAAGACCTGTTTAAAAAAATCAACAAGCTGTTTTATTGCAATGAACTGTTAGCATTTTAAACAATTACGTTTTATCTGTGTATATATAACCGAATGAATTTTTAAAAAGTAGATTTTTTTCGGGGAGGTAACTTGGAGGTGTCAATCTAGACACACGGGTTATGGGAGCCCCATTCAAATTTAATTCTCCAGAAATTAATGGAAATAAAGACTAGTGGGTTTGTTTCTCTCTCGCCGGTATAAACAATTGCGTGCTGGCCATAAAGCCAATGTGTTGATTCATGAATTCTTGTTTGGAGACTATACTATTCAATTGTCATTTAACTCATAGAGGCAAAACACATTTTACGGAAGGTTTTAAATATATTTTTTTTCTTTGAACTTGGTGTAAAGCCCTCTCCAAAGAATGTTTTTCTCTTGCTCCTGTTCATCTCTTTTCCTCTCTCTCTTCTCTTTCTCTCTCTTTTCTCCCTCTCTTTTGTTTCTTCACTGGCCACCCATTATGGGTGCAGTCTGCCTCCCTATCCACATTCTGCCCCGTGCGCCCCCCCCCCCCCTCCCCCCGTACGCTAGTGTTTCTCCGGCTTATTATTATCATTACAATCATCATCATATCATTATTTAGATGGGGAGGGTGATGAATAATGAAAGGAAAGCAATGAATTATAAAAGTTCGTTTATAATCGTTTAGAAATTTGGGTTGATTTTACTCTTCCATTCAATAAATCTCATCAAAATGTGAAAACTGCACTCATTATACATTTTTTTCTTCCTCCCTCCCCCAAGTACCGGTATACTCATGTGTCTCCGGCTTTTTGTTTTGTTTTGTTAGGTGGGGATAATGGAAGGAAGGTAACAAATCATTGATTGACATTCGTTTAGAAATTTGCGTTAATTTTGCTCACATCACAAACGAATTCTTATTAGGATAAATCAATACTCTTGCACAAGATTCAAGATTACGATTCAAGATACTTTATTTCTCCAATCGTGCAAAATATAAACTAACATTGTCAATTGCTCCTGTTTGTTGTACTTTCATATTATTCATTATAATCGGGTTTTTTTCATAAGCGTGTCCATTTTGTCTTTCACATGAAATTCTGATACTGCTGGTACTTCATTGGGAGCAGCGTAATCCGCGCTCGCCCTGAAGCAATCTCATGACGGCAAGCACCCTAGTATTTATAATCCGCCCTTCTATTGTTCGAGTTTATAACCATGACAACGAACTCTACCTTTGGCGACGTTCATTGTTCCTCTTACGTAACACAGATGTAGATAGGCCTCAGACATAACTCTTTCGGTATAATCATTCTAATGCTTTCAAATATGTTGTGTCGTTTTTGTTTGTATATACTTTGTCAATATACTTACAAACTGTTATTGTCAACATTTGCCAATACTACCAAACTATTACGTTTTCCCTATCATCTACCGCTCTAGAATCCTATTATGTATTTATTTTTATTTGTTCGGTCCTTTTCATATTTTTCTTGTCTCTCTCTCTTCAAGATTTCTTTTTGTTTTTGTACGGGTATTTATGCTGTTAATTTTTGTATAAATAAACGAGAAATTGTTATTCTTTCTCTTATAATGTTGTCCACCTTCTTCTATAGATAACCCTTTTGAGCTTGAGTATAATGTCCGATGTATATAACCTCTGTCAGTAACATACAATGAACGTATAATTTTATTTTGATGTTACAGAGATTTTTATTTTTATTTAGGAGTACGTCGAATCGTGATCTCATTTAAAACCTTTGTACACGGCACGCGCGGGTACACCGTACGATGCATGAGCCTTGGCCTTATATGGTCATTGACGCCTATTCAGTCTCGCTCGACCTAGCGATCTCAGCTCAGGTCACTCGTGCGTACGTATACATGGTACCAGGCTGGCCTATTATTGAGGAGATTAGCTAGTCTCGATATAGTTCATCCCATTGTTTCAATTCAAGATTGTCGGCTTTATTTACTTATCGTGCTATAAAGTGTCGGAGTTTTACTATTCAGTACAGCTTATTGATTTTCATGATAGTGGTTGCACAAATTAGTTCTCAATTCTTTGCTTATAACTGCTCTTTATCTATGTTAGATGGTATCCCCCCCTCCCAGCTCTGATTTTTTTCTTTAGTTTGTCTCTTTTTTGTTTGATTATATATTTTTGCTAAAGTATAATGTCCGACGTATAACGTCAAGTTTATGTTATAATAATTAATCTCAAGGAAGGGATGGTGCCGGCATACAAACAAATGGCGGAATAGACAACATTATGAAAGATGAAGATGGAAAACGACATAGACAGAGAGACAGACAGACAGGGGGAGGAAGAGAGAGAGAGAGAGAGAGAAAGAGGGGGCGGGAGGGAGGGAAAGAGGACGTTGTCTGTACTGTATTTATTATTATGATATTTTTCTCACCGACTCCCCCTCCCCCCCCCCCCCCCCCAGCTCAGATTTGTTTCTTTTTTGTCTGTTTTGTTTTGTTTACATTTTTGGGCTAAAGTATAATTTTCGACGTATAATAGTACCGTCAATATAGCATAATAGTTTTTTTTTTTTTATATGTATATCAGTTTGATGCAACAGAGATTTACATTCAAAAGATTTACTTTGTATAATTATTGTACAGTAATATTCTTCTCATTTCGACATTATCAGCCGCTCGTTCTCTATTTCGTTCCCTATACTAAATATAAGGTATATGTGAGAGGGGGTATATGCGAGAGGGGAGGGTGGGGGGGGGGGGGGGGGCTATATGTGAGAGATAGAAAGTTGGACGTAACCTGTATACTGTATTTTTTTAAATGATAAATGTCTCTCCGATCACCCCCCCCCCCCCTCCCCCAGCTCTGATTTTCTTCTTTAATTTGTCCCTGTTTTGTTTGATTATATCTTTTCGCTAAATTATAATGTCCGATAACATCAGGGATATGTTTTATTTATTAATCTCAAGGAAGGGATGATACCGGCATACAAGCAAATCGCGGAATATAAAGATGAAGATGGAAAACGACATAGACAGAGAGAGGGAGAGAGAGAGAGAGAGGGGGGGAGAGATAGAAAGTTGGACGTAGTCTGTACTGTTCTTATTATTATCATATTTTTCTGACTGACCCCCCCCCCCCCCCCCCCTCCCCCCAGCTTAATTTTTTTCTTTCCATTTTGTTGTTTTGTTTTGTTTATATCTTTGGGCTAAAGTATAATATCCGACGTATAATAGTACCGTTAATATAGCATAACAAACATATTTTATATCAGTTTGATGCAACAGGGATTTACATTCAAAAGTTTTACTTTGTATAATTATTGTACAGTAATGTTCTTCTCATTTCGACATTATCAGCCGCTCGTTCTCTTTTTCGTTTCCTATAATAAATATAAGGTATAATGTGTACATCATCAGGGATAATTATGTTATATAGGATTTTCCGGCCAAATTCGCGAGTTTGTCATTTAAATTAATTTGTCATGCGTTCAAATTCGACGGTTTTAGTGCTGTCAGATATATCTTGGGTCTATATTCCTTTTTCTAGTTTTCAAATCTATGAAGTTTTTGTTGGAATCTATGTATGCTTCATTCAAATTAATGAATAATGTGCTTCTTTCGCTATTTGGTCAATCAATTTGGCGCAACACGATTTCTGACATCGCGAAGGTGTACTTTTAGCATTCGAATTCATTTGTAGCATTCAAATTAGCACTTTGTGCACTTAAATTGATGGTCAATATACATTTCTCGTTTATTACACACTTTTTATAGCTCATTCTTCTCTTTCAAGATTGTTTTTGTCCATGTGTATTTCATCATATTTTATTTTCTTGCCTTTATACACTTTATATACTTTTAGATTTATCTGATATTCATCATCCTTTAAGTTTGATTGTTAAGAAAGAAAAAAAAAACGACTTTCTTCGAGTGCGGGCATCATGGACTTGATGGTCTCAATATTTTTGTAAATTTTCATGTAAGGAAGTTGTTTGTTTTGTGTTTCATCATCAATTTATCACAATTTCATTTTGGAGGAAGGGTACAATATTGTGACTGGGGTAGGTATTTTTGTGTCCCCACTTTTCCGGGGTATATGAACATGTCCGTGCAGAAATGCCATATAATTTGATTTCGCCCCTTCTTTACCTAATGTCTCACTACACCCATATGCATTGTCCTCAAAATTAATAAATGGAATGAGGCCATTACAAAAAAATATACATGTTTAGCGTCCCCGCCCGCTTCCTTTTTGGGGGCCGCCTCCTATTTTTTTCTTGAAATTTTTTTTTTTTCAAGAAAAAAAACATGAAAAACACTGCTAAAATGGATCTATATCTGATTTTAAAAAAAATAAAAAAAATACTCGTAGGCCATCTTGAAAAAAAGCCCGACTATCCTGAAAAACGTACCGAGCGGCCATTTTCAGCGGCCATTTTGAAATAAAAATAAAAAAGGGCCTCCTCCTTCCTATTTTTCGAAAAAACAGGACGCTAAACATTTTTTTTTTTTATTTGGCCTTACAGAAAAGACCATAATGGCAAATCATGCATTTAATTATTTTTTTTTCTTCTTCAAACTGTTAACGTGTGTTGCATTTCTTCCCCAACATTCCTTATTTGAATAAACATAATTCGAATACGAATGACAGGTGCTAATTTGAATGATAAAAATGACGCCTCGACAAGTGACGATTAGTTTGAATGCTAGTTGAGCAGTTTCTAAATTGAATGACAGATCTATCAAACCCTTCGACCAAACTTCTAAATTGAATAACAAAACGGGAAAATTGAATGATAATTGGCATGGCAAAGCCGATCGGCGCTAACTTAAATGCAAAGTAAATGAATTCAAATGACAAACTAGCGAATTTCGCCGGAAAATCCTATAATAATTAATTTCAAGGAAGAGATGCTGCCGGCGTACAAGCAAATGGCGGAATAGAAAACATTATCAAAAAAGGTGAAGATGGAAAACGACATTGCCAGATAGACAGAGTGACAGAGAGAGAGAGAGGGGGAAGAGAGAGAGAAAGAGGGAGAGAGAGAGAGAGAGAGAGAAGGGGGGGTCGGGAGAGATAGAAAGTTGGACGTAGTCCGTACTATATTTATTGATATATTTGTTTTTCCTGATCATTCCCCCCCCCCCCCCCCAGCTCCGATTTCCCCCCTTTAGTCTGTCCTTTTTTAAATAGATATCTTTTAGCTGAATTATAAAATCCGACGTATAATAGTATTGTCAATATTATACAAATAACGCACGGCCCAGAGTGCAATAGCGGTGAATGCAGTACGCGCGAGGTTTCTTTAGATGGGTGCCGCTCTGTGCAACGAGCCGCTTGCGGCGAGTTGACAGTGCGAACCATCTGAAGAAACCGAGCGTTTACTGCATTTACGTTTTGCACAACAGGGTCAAGTGCGTTATTTGTTTTATAAAATAGCGACACAAATAGCAACAAACGAAACTTTAGATCTAATAAGTTAGAGTCTACGAGAGTTCGATCTAGATCTAGATCTAGAGTTATGTTGGTTCTACTTCTAACTGTTAGACTAAGACCTTGCAGGCTTACCAATAAGTCAATGGGATTCATTGCCTTGATTAAAAATAAAATCCATACAGTGGGTCTAGAGACGAGTCTACATCAGACAGCTGAAATTCCTGGCTTCATTATAAAATCCAAAAGTCAAAACAGGCCTAAATCCAAGGCAAAAGTAAAATAAAATTTTGCTTTTTAATAATACCCCGCTTGCCGCTCTAGCTAGCTAGCTAGCTAGAGCTAAGCTACGCGTACGTTGCGCTGGGGATCATGGTGGAGCGTACAATATTAGCTACGCGTAGCCTACAATAATTGCAATGCACTCGAGGGAGCGCGTACTACACGTACGCGCGCGCACTGGATCTCCATGGTCACGCGTACGCACCGTGCAATATAACTTTTTACTGCGCTTTTTCTGCACTCATTTCTGCAAAATCGTGCTTGCATCAAAAATTTGTCAATGCCATGTGACGCGTATTGACCAATCACGATGCTTAAAATACTAGAGCCATTTTATAAAGCATAATAAACATTTTTTTATATCAATTTGATGCAACAGAGATTTTCATTCAAAAGTTTTACTTTGTAAATATAATGATTGTTATACAAATAACGCACGTCCCAGAGTGCAATAGCGGTGAATGCAGTACGCGCGAGGTTTCTTTAGATTGGTGCCGCTCTGTGCAACGAGCCGCTTGCGGCGAGTTGACAGTGCGAACCATCTGAAGAAACCGAGCGAACACTGCATTTACGTTTCGCACAACAGGGTCAAGTGCGTTATTTGTTTTATAAAATAGCGACACAAACAGCAACAAACAAAAGTTTAGATCTTAAGTATACGAGAGTTCGATCTAACGGTAGATCTAGAGTTATGTTGGTTCTAGAAATAAAATGAGGGTCTAAGACCTTGCAGGCTTACCAAAAAGTCCACGGGATTCATTGTTTGATTAAAAATAAAATGCATAGGGTGTCTATAGAGACGAGTCTACATCAGACAGCAGAAATTCCTGGCTTCATTATAAAATCCAAAAGTCAAAACGGGTCTAAATCCAAGGCAAAAGTAAAACAAAAATTTGCTTTCTAATAATACCCCGCTCTAACTTAGCTAGCTAAGCTACGCGTACGCTGCATGCGCTGGGGATCATGGTGGAGCGTACAATATTAGCTACGCGCGCGTAGCCTACAATAATTGCAATGCACTCGAGGGAGCGCGTACTACACGTACGCGCGCGCACTGGATCTCCATGGTCACGCGTACGCACCGTGCAATATAACTTTTTACTGCGCTTTTTCTGCACTCATTTCTGCAAATTCGTGCTTGCATCAAAAATTTGTCAATGCCATGTGACGCGTATTGACCAATCACGATGCTTAAAATACTAGAGCCATTTTATAAACAGTAATATTCTTTGCATTTCGACATTATCACTTGCTCGTTTTCTATTTCGCTCCCTGTAATACATATAAGGTATAATAAATTGTGTACATCATCATTATGTTATGATAATTTATCTCAAAGAAGGAATGGTGCCGGCAAACAAGCAAATGGCGGAACAACATTGGCAGATAGACAGAGAGACAGACAAACAGAGAAAGCGACCGAGCGAGAGGTAGAGGGAGAGAGAGCGAGAGAGAGAGACACACACACACACATACACATAAATAGAGAGAAAAAGAGAGAGAAACAATCATTTCTTATAATAATCTATTTGGTTGTGAAATTTTATCTTATAACATATTCTTGTCCATTCCTTTATCGTGCATGATTGTTGTCTTTGAATGATTGTTTCAGATATTTATGAGTATGTCGGAACGTGATTCAATTAACAAATTTAAAAAACAGCAACGACAACTGCAAAAACAACTAGACCCCCTACCCCCCCCCCCTAAAAAAAAAACAAGGGTCATACATGTAGTACATACAAGGATCAGTTAATTGTCATTCAATTATACCCTTACCTTACTTCCGCTCTTATATTGTTAGAGTTGATAACGACCATGACAACGACCCGTACCCTCCACAACTTTAATTGTTCCTCTTACGTAACTAAGCTGTGGGATCATGGGCCAAAGACAAAGACATAGCTCTTTTCGCATATTCTATATAGGTCCCAAATACTTGCAGACATTTCTGTGTCGGTTTTATTTGTATGTACTTTGTCAATACATAATACTTAAAAACTATAATTGTCAAAACTTGGCAATATATTCATATAGCACCTTTACATAAACATGCTCAAAACGCTTTTTACATTAGTTAATAAAAACAAACCCATTATTTTGCTCTCCAAGCAATACTTAAAAACTATTTCGTTTTCCCTATATCATCTTTTTAGAGAGCGAAAGAGAGAGAAAAAGAGAGAAAGACAGACAGACAGACAGATATATATATAGAGAGAGAGAGAGAGAGAGAGACTGAGAGAGAAAGTTGGGTGCATCGTATAGTCTGTAATGTATTATGTTATTTTGTCTCTCCTTTCACCCCCCCCCCCCCCCGTTCTGGATTCTTCTTTAGTTTCATTTTATCATGTTTATATCTTTTCGATAAAGTATAATGTCCGACATAATTTATATTATAACCGTCAATTTAGGCTGATAAAGTATTTCATATTAACTTGATGCAACAGAGATTTACATATAAATCTTTTACTTTTTATATAATGTGTATTTTTCTCATAAAATTGAGTATCTAAATAAAGAGAGATGAAGAAGAAGAAGAGGGAGAAGACGAAGAAGAACAACAAGTAGAACAAGAAGAACAAGAAGAAGAAGAACAAGAAGGGGGAATAAGAGTGAGAAGAAGAAAGAAAAGATGCGGAGGAGAAAGAAGAAGAACAAAACAAGAGAGAGACAGAGAGAGAAAGACAGACAGACAGACAGAGAGAAAGAGAGAGAGAGAGAGAAAGAGGGAAAGTTGGGCGCATCGGTATATAGTCTGTACTGTATTTACGTTTTTGAGAGTAGGGGGGGGGGTCTGAGCATGCGAACAATCTATAAACCCCTTTTTCGGAGCTTTTATGAAACGTGTCTACTAAAAAAAAAGCCCCAGCCACCCGCTTCCGCGGCCCCTGCATAGTTTGAGAGTTACATGGCCTATAGAGGGCGGTCAACTGGTATCAGTGGAAAGCAATACGAGAAAGTCGCCCTCAGTTCTTAAGTCATTGGACCGTACGATCTTTTATGCGGGATTTTCGCATTGCGACTTTTCAATAGAGGGTTCCGGACGATTGTAGCTTTCACGCAAACTAGGCCGCGTTGCATAAAGCCGCGTGATTACTGCCACTCGAATTCTCGCTACCCCAAATAGCGATTCTGCCGAGATCCAGGGAAAATCCTGAAAAGGCGCATTGCATTATGGGATAGCTTTTCGACATTACAGCTTCCTGTGCAGGCGTTCGTGATCACAACCCTCTCTTTCACGGTAGAGTTTAACGGCCTTTTGTGCTAAAGTCACTAATTCTGCCCGAAGCTTTCCATTGCATATTATAATCTGTACAAATTACACTGATTGGCATCGATTTTAGCGTGCGTGAAAACTCTGCACAGCGAACACAGGCGCTAGCGCCAGCGGGATGGGACTCTATACCGGAAGTTGTAGTGACGACCCGAGAGAGTGAAAATTACCTCGTCTCGCGAATTTCGAGATTTTCGTACCTATTTAGGGTAGCGAGAATTGATCCAAGGCGCCTTACGAATGGTGAATCGTATGGCCTTCGTACGAACGACTCCTGGCGTTCGTAAGGTGCTCGTAAGGTGTACGTACATAGTTTTTGCAATTTGTGCGTCGCTTTTTTGAATACCGACAAAATGTCTAAAGAAATCGTAACATCTTCTTATTATTGTCTTGAGAATTCCATCAGCTACATGTACGACCATCTTGCGAGAACAACAACTCGTAAGATGCAGGCATGTAGCCACGGGGAGGGGGGGGGGGGGGGGCACGTGCCCCCTCTAACATTTCCAAGATCGGTTGAATTTTGTTAGAACCCTTTTTTTACCTCGATCGATTACATGTATGTGTGCCCCCCCCCCCCCCCCCCAACATCGAACTCTGGCTACGTGCCTGGTAAGATGGCCGTAAGTCTGACGTAAGAAGAACTCAAGACATTCTTACGAAAAAATTAAAAGGCGTTCTTACGAACTCCTTAAGAAGGACGTAAGAAAGACATCAGAAACTATGCCCCATCTACGAATCTCTACGAACTCTTGAATTCTTACGAAAAGGGATATTTGTACGAACGCATCGTTCGTACGAACCTGTGTGACCGTAGCCTAAGGAAGAATAATCATTGCACATAATTTCTTATATTACATATTTGGCAATGAAAAGCTTAAAGATAAACTTGAGTTCTGGTTAAAAAAAAAGAATTCTCACAGAATCAAACGAAACTTACACTTTAATTTATTATGGTTTTGATGACTTCAGAACCTTGCAGTACACACATGATACATGATCAAGTTTTTCTGATCCATTCCACACCTTTTCTTTCACAATGCAATCGCATGACCAGAACTCAACTTTATCTTTAAGTAATTGCTACATGTTTAATGCTAAAAAATAAAAACCGGAAAATAGAACTGTGTTTGAGATTTATGTTGCGAAGGTTGCACCTGTGTATATGAACATTAATATTGCTATAGATTTATAAATCTTACATGCTTTCGGGATAATGATAATTGCTGCTTTATCACACTTTCCAAGGCCCTGTCTAGAAGATGATTTTTTTAAATCTCGGGTGGGCCTATAAACGTGAATACCACTGAACAGTGTTGATGAGAGTCCAGCCCCCCCCCCCCCCCATATACTCAGTGTTAATGAGGGTACGCTTATGCATGTTCCGTCTCTTTAAAAGCACCCCTGTCTCCGGTGTGTACGGTTTTTAGAAAGCACCCCCCCCCCCCTATCTCCAGTGTTTATAAGTCAATACGGGCCGGACTTTGTTGCGTGAATAGTTTCAGGGAGCATGAATACGGTCCCTCCGACCCCAGAGTGGGGGGGGGGGGGGGGGTGGGGGACTAAGTTCACCGACATCCCATTGAAATACGTGTATTAAGTTTAACACGCGTTTTAAATGGGATATCGGTGAAGTTGTGCTTACGACGATTTCATAAAACGATGCCCATCTGTCGTACTATGTAGCTTTGATAGTAAGAAAGTTAGTTTCAAGATACAATACATACAACAAAGGTAAAATTGGCTACCATGAGTACGATGAGAGGATCTTATATTTTGTGTTTAAAGAAAGGAAACTTCATCAATATGGTACATTAATATTTTTTTGACGAGACATAAGATTATTAAGGAACACGTGAAATTATGTTTGAATATCTAAAGACTAAAGGCAATTACTAGCTCTTTAATTAATAATAATAATAATATCTAAGATGTATATAACGCTGGTATACAGATACAGTTTCTTAGCGCTTGACAAAACAAATTAAATGAAAATTACAGTTTAACTAAATATGTAATAAGGATCAACAAAAAATGTGTTAATGAACATTGCGCTTGGCCAGCATGGCTCGACTATGAATTATCTGCCTGAAACATTCATTGATAACCATGACACTGTGTTACATGTAACATTGATCCACAATAGTCACATCAGCACAAACCAGAAGAGTTTGGTGGATATCAGTAGACATGGGTATGGGTTAGTATGTGGGGTATGTATGAGTGCGTTTGTGGGTTCTATTTCCTATTTGCAACAACCTTCCCATTTAACACTGAAAAAATGAATTCAGTGAAGGAATTAAAATTACCTTTAACAAATTGAATCAGACCGTAATATAACAACGAAATTCACACACAAATACTCTTGTCACTCTTCTAAATACAGATTACTTGTTGTTTTTGTTTTTTGACACAGAAGCGGTATGTCCCACTGGGTGGGACAGTGTAGATTCCGGATGTTACAAGTTTACTCAAAGTTCATCCGGACAAGACACGATGTCATATTCAGAGGCTTCATCATCTTGTGCTGCTATTAGTGGAAAACTTGTTGTTTTCAACAGCTACGATGAGATAGCTGCAGTTGGTAATACGTACTCACAACTACACATTACTGATTTTGGCGGCAGCTTTTTTATATGGGTTGGTTGTACGGACCAGGACGTAGAGGGAACCTTCGAGTGTGAAGACGGTACACAAGTAGCTCTCGATAGTGGTAAGCTCCAAAGAGTAAGCGACTCTCTTGAATTATTGAAAATGCAATTCATTCATCGGAAGGTAAAACAAAACAATGAGGGCAGATCCAGGTAAACAAGGTATCAAGGATAATGCAATAAATTGCTATTGATTAGTTCTAGCTGAATTTAAAGGGCGATGCATTGATCCTACACACATGTGTTGTTAACAAATAAATGATGTTACACTATAAAACAGCATAACGAGCATGAGTATAAAGTAAAGATGGAAGAGCGGGTATGACACCACTTTAAAATTCCGTCGGAAATACATATATCATATCGGCGAGGACGTAAATCTTAAGCATGTCATATATCTCGAAACCTTTGATAAATTAAAAAACAAAATTGTCTCCAAAAGATGTGTTTACCATAAATTTGAGGTTCTTTGTTGAATCCGTTTTTGTTTGTGTTTCGATTCTAAGGAGGTGTTGCTAAGCCTGCTAAGAAAAAGAAAACATTGACTGTTGAAATATGGTAATGCGCTCTGCAGTAGGCCTATGTAGATTAGGCATTGTAGTTTGAGTTTAAAATCGCCTAATATGAGGGCAATTATGTGTAGAACCAACTTTTGGGCAACTCAATGCTCCACTCGTATGATTTTCTTTGCTCAATTTATAATCAAAGATGATCTTGATTTGATAATTCTGTACCCAAGGTCAGCAAAGATTTGGTCAAAGTTGGTCGGACACAATATTATTGTCCTGATGGGCATTTTTATTACGAAATATGTTTTACTGTGAGCTGGATTTGTGTTTGTTGTTTTCTTCTCTATCTTTTTACTATATTGGTGTATAAAACAGACCAGAGACCCAGGCTAAAAGGGGTCGGCTGATAACTAGGAGTATGCAACATTATTGTCTGCTTTTTCTTAAATATACAATCGACCCTGTATGTTATATTTATACAATGCAAAGAATTCAATTTAATTCAATCGAATTTATTTATATCATTCACTGTTTCAGCTTTGTGGAAAAGTGGACAACCAAGCACCGTGAGTGGCGATGACTGTCTTCACTATTACACAAATTACAATGGCTTGACAACTCATAAATGTGTCACCGATTACCCAACCCTTGCTCTGTGCGAAGGTAACTACTTTAAATGGTCAAAAGAATGTTGTCCCATACGCTACCGAGTGGATCAACGATTGCAGTAAACCTAATGACTGTATTAAGCTTATAATCCTTCCATAGCCTAGATCAGATCAAGTATCAAGAATAATGGTGTTTTTATTTAGATTATGTTCTCTATTCTATAATTGGTAATGTATAAGACGTCAAATGACCCGATACATTTTACCTGCCCAAATTCGTTCAATTATTAATATATAAAAATACAGTGTCCGAATTTTGTTATGTAATGATATGTTAAATGTCGACCACTTTTACTTAGATTTTCAATATAGGCCTACATTTCGTTATATTATGTCCAATGAGAACCGCATTGGCCAAACCTTTTATATAGATGTTTATGGGACAAATACAGACTTAAACCTATTAATTATTTACACAAACTCATATCTACTTCTTCTACTAAGTAATAGTATTAGTGATGAAACTTATGTGGCACTATTTATCACACGTGGGTGAAGAGTGGCTAATGTAACTTAATATGCCCAAGGACATTTATGCCGGGGCAGGGATTCGAACCCCGTACTGTGTCCTTCAGTGTGACCTATTCACTAGTCAGTGAGACTGCAATATTTGATCGACAATTAAAGAGTACCAAATTGAAAGAATTATACATGTTCGATGTTGGTCATGGCTCATCCATTTCAGATTTTAAGAGTCACATTGTATTGTCTTGAATTGAAATTTAATATGATTACATGATTCATCATCACGAAATGCGAATTTTATTTTTCGAAATTAGATATCAAGCTATTCACAGAAATATCTTTATTACACTGATGGGTTTGTCAGTAAATGCTGAGATTTAGAGATTCGACTATTCTGTCAAAGTTGGGTCTTTGATCAAATGTTTTGTCCTTTATGAGTATGATATCATATACATTTAAACCTTAATTGATAATCGCCCTTGATATGTGTTTTTGTGTTAATATGAACGACATAATTTCATTTTCTACTAACAAGAAGTATTTAGTAATGGATATACTCTTAAAATATATTACAAAACCTGGAATTTATGAGGCAATTGTTTTACTCGTTCTTTTTTGGTACTTCTATACAGTTGACCCGTTACCAGAAACAACACCTTCTCCGCCTCCACATCAAGCCAAAGATCGAAACAGATCAGGATTCTACTCAATGGCAAAAGACAACAATGGAAGCCCTATGATTGACTACTGTCTTTCAGATCACGTGATGAAGACAATGTGGATGAAGGATAAACTGCATTGCGCCGCGGAATGCGAAAAGGAACCCGGATGCATGTCATTCAATTACAGAGATGGTAAATGCGAGCTGAACGCTGAAACAAAAGATGGGGCTAGTTCTAGCTCATTCTCCCAGCGGGATGGATGCTTATATTACGAGCCTCTCTGAATTTGAGGCAAATTCAAACTGAAAATACCATAAAGGAAACTAATAATCTAAATCAAATCCTCGATTTTCTCTTTGAATGATATCTTTATCAATACTATGTTGATTGAATCTTATGAAAAGGAAAGGTGAAGGTTTTATTGTTATAGTTTGCCAGGATGTGGTATATAAATACCTGTAATGTGGTTTTATTTATGAACGTAATATATCAATGAAGAGAAACGTGAAAGATGAGCAGATGAGCATATAATTATACTACCATCATAGGTAATGATAAAAGAAAAAGATTTCCTTAAGTCATAGTTTAACGCTACAATTTACGAAATTTTGAAAAAGTAACATAACTGGTTGTTAATTCTATTTTCACTGACTTTTTCTCAGTTCGGATGAAAAAGGTATCTTGTAAGATTTGCAGTTATTAAAAAAATGTTTTGTTACTAAAATGTACATATCTAAAAAATGCGTAATTATCAACAATTCGATAAAATTCACTTTCATTTGTAATTGATTATAGCGGAATATATTCCACATGGACTAGTCTTAGGTTTTGTTCATTCCAACGAATGTATTTTGAATATATTTTATGTTTTTGCATTGGTACTTGTTACAGTTCTGTTTAAACGAGCATGGGTACATGTTTGCCAGGAGGACAATGTTAAATATCAATTTCAATGCTTTTGAATTTTGCGAGCGAGTGAAGAGAGTAACCAACAAATTTCAGAATCAATATTGAGATGATATCCACCATTGGTTTGTACCGGTTTGCAACATTTTGATGCAATTTGGTCATTACAATTTATCTTTATAAAAAAATCATATAGAAGATAAAATTGGGGGTTGGGAATATAACGTGAATCTTTTACCTTCTGTTGTCGATCTGTTTATATATAAACACATACACTTCGATCGATATCATAATGACTATTAAGCATTTCTATTATTGATCATTTTAAAAGCGCGATCGCATAGACTTTCTCAGAATCAACTCAAGGGATATTTCAATACCCTGTGGTATTGCCTATATAAATCATGTTTGGATTATGTCATACGTACGTCCTTGTATTTTCACACTTTGTAATAGGTGAGGCATTCGGATGATTTTGTTGAAAGTCTTTGCGATTGTATTAATCATTACTTCAAATCATCAATTTCATGTACATGAGTTTAAATGTTATAATCAAGACTTCACTTTATATCTCTTTTATGTAATTTCTTTTCTTTGATCCATCTATCAATCACGTACTTATTAAAGGTATTAGGTAATTTGCATCTGATTCTAAACAAAATCCTGGATTTAGCTCATGCTGCAATCATAATTATTCATAAACCTTTAGGTTGGAAATGAATCTCTTGACTTTTACAAGCTTTTTATAACACGCCAGTCTATTGGGCAAACATGAGTATGGTAAAACCGGTCACTCAAGATGTTTACTTTTTTGAAGCACTTCATGATCATTTAAAAGCGCTTTTTTGGGGGGGGCTTCAATATTACACCGTATCACAGATACTAATAACACGTAGGACCATTCATCTCAGATTTGTAAAACTGGAAACATTGTTAAACAATGCCTTTAATTCCTAGAACTTTATGGGACTTAGACCTACTCACTTTTTAAGATGGTGGTCTGTCTTATTTGAATGCATTTGTATATATATCAATCAGGCCACTAGTGAAACAAACAAAATGCACTGTGTAATCATTTATCTGGTAAGAAGTAGTTCGGATTATTTGTTTCTCACCTAGATTATTATATATTGGAAACTGTGACTGAAATGACGCATACTTTTACGAATAGACACGTTAATTGTTTGAAAAATTAGGGTCTACACAAAATAGATACTTCGAAATAAAGTATTAAAAAAAAACGAACATTTCATCAAATACATTTTTATTTCTGTGCGAGATTGACGAGTTTAAAACTCCTCACATATTCCTTCTCTGACTGGTATTGTAATTTAGATTGTTATATCATTTCATCGAAATCATATAAATGTGATTTATTGCCTTAATGGAAAGAATTGCTTAGCTAAAGGATTTATTTTTCTCAGTTGGCATAATTGCGTACAGCCTTGCTCTCACCACTATCGTATGGTGTGAATGTGATTAAGCTTGTGATTAATTGGGCTTCGAGGAAAAAATAATTTAGGCTAGGCAAGGAGCTTAAGACCAATTCAATGAAAATATTGCCAGTTAAGCGATATTACAATATTGGAGATATAGATTCTTACTTTGGACTACATGCGTAAAGGACACTTTCATTTATTAACCGGAGAAGTCAATCAAAATATGGAAAGCATGCCAATTGTTGTATAGAAGAAACAAAAACTGCTGAAATCGGCATGCCCCAAAAAGATAATAAGCAAAAACAAATAAATAATTAAATAATAAAATAAAAAAGCTAACATTTTTCCTTTGAGCTTAGTAATAGCAAAGTGAGGCAACTTATTTCGAAGGAACCTGGAATATAATTATATTAACGATTATTTGGGTCCTCTCTCTATTTCGCCTTGGCGCACTTCATGGGGACAGGATGCGTATATCATATTGCTCCGATTGTCTCATTTTCGCTCGCGTGAACATTGCCAGCACAAACCACTGACCTCTACCTCCTGTACGGATCATCGCCCATTCCCATTCATTACACGTTACGTACTAAAAGGTTGTATTGTCTGACTGTTGCTTACCTCGGCTAAATGTTTGCTTTTACTAAATTGAAAAATTACGGTGGGGGGTTGGATGAAATGGACATAATGAAATAGGCATAAGTGATCTATGATAATTCATGCTTTTTATGTTTCGTGTGCTCGACCTATAATCTTCAAATCGCTTGGCAAACTGAGTGCAAAGTTAGACTTGTTTCACATGTGTATTATAGGCAATGACGAGCTTGCAACCTATTTTGAAAAATTACGGTGGGTGAACTTTCAAAAGTCAATGAGACATAAGGGCTCCAATGAAAGAGCTAGTGATAACGTACGTCGGGGTGGATGTGCTTTTCGTTTAAACAAAAAATGAATTTTTAACGATTTTTTTAAAAAACGTCCATAGGCTAACATGTTAGGCTGCTGACTCTGACCCTGCTCTGACGATAGGGGGCGTTGTGAAATGAGACTAAACGGAGCAATATGTTTGACGCATAACAATTTCAAAATCAAATATAAAAAAATATTTAAACAAAATCTTTTTGTACGAAGGATCATTGTTTCTTGTGTTTTTGCTGTGATTGCTGTTTGAATAAAAGAGAAAAAAATAACCCGCTTAAAACTGAACAATTGTGACGTTTGTTTTCCTTTAATCTCTGTGAGCAGCTATTCCTATCTTTTTAATTTAATTGTGAATATATTTGTACATCTCTACATCGGGCGGTTTAAAATTCAATCAGCCTTAAATACTCGAACTTGGTCATTGACGATATACTCCTTCAGTTGTCCTTGTTTTATTACATCTGTGCTCATTCAACCTGCTCCTACATTCATATACAGTATACACTGTCTTGAGAGATTCTGGTTGAAACTATGGGCAAAAGGTTAATCCAATAGTACTATTTGCTGAGGGGCGCAAATGGTACTATTGTAGTCTCTAAGGTTCATAGTTTTAACCAGTATCTCGAAAAGAAGACAGGGTATATTCGTTTTATATCCTGCATCAAAAATGTATTTTTCAAATTTCTTTTTGAATTAGAAATAAAATAAAATATAAACATATAACAATTTAACATATTGCATTTTTTTTTAATCAAGTGAAGAGCTTTCCACCAAACAAGAACCAATACATTTTTATGCAGGATATTATAAGGATTAGTCTCGCTTTTCTAAGGAAATGTATTGTTTATTCAAACTGGAGGATAATTGTTTATTGCTTATGCGTACACTCACATATAGAGAGAAAGAGAGGGAGAAAGAGAGAAAGAGAGAGAGAGAGGGAGAGAGAGAGAGAGAGAGAGAGAGAGGGGGTAGAGGGGGGGGAGAAAGCTGGACAAGAAAAACAGTCTGAGACTGAGTGAGAGGCAAAAACGTTCGGGCTAATCAAAGGTAAATGTTGTGAAGCAGGGGCGTAAATCCCGGGGGGATGGGGGGGCTTGAAGGAGGGGGGGTGGCCTGTACAAACTTCCCCCCCCCCCTGAGATTACAAACAAAAGAGAGAAAAAAAAGGAAGAAGAACAAGGGAAAAAATGTGATTGTTTCATTTTCAGCATAATGCATGAGAAATGAGTTATTTGTTTACGTTTGTATAACTTAATAGCCTACACGTATACAGTATGTCACGATCATTAAGAGTAGTTGCGCGACGTGCGCGAACAAGCACTTCATAAACTTCAGAATAATTTGTCGTTATTTTGCAAGGTATTATTATAGCCCAGACGTAAAGTGCGCCAGCGCGCGAGCGCTTAAAAAGTGTACAGTATGCCCGCCCCCCCCCCACTCAGTGTTATTTAGGGTACACGTATGCTCGTTCCCTCCCTTTGAAAGCACCCCCCCCCCCCCCCCTATTTCAGTGCTGCCAACATTTCTGAATCCCCCTTTCGCCTGCTTTTCGCTGGCTTTTCCTGCCTTGGAGACCCCCCAAAAAAAAAAAAATCCGGAACACTGCTAAAAGTACCACCCCCCACCCAATTTCAGGTGAGCTCTTGTCGATCGAGGGGGACTGGGGGCCAATGTTTTTACTTTTCAAAATGAAATAATCCTAAATGAGCTTTCAAAGCTAGCAGGAATTTCAGGTATTTGATCAATTTTTCTATGATATTCAAGATATTTTATAACCCCCTTTTTACATTTCTCAGAGGTCCAAAGAGAGAGAGAAAAAAAAAACACCCCCTTTTTAAAGAAATCTCCGGGTGAAAAGTCAAATACAACCCCTTTTTTTACTATTCTCGGGCCGGATTTTGTCGCGCGAAAAAGTACCCCTTTCTTGGAGATTTTAGGAACGCGCATGCGGTCCCTCCGACCCCGGAGTGTGTGTGTGGGGGGGGGGGTAGATGAAGACTGAAGTTCCAGACCTGGCGTGTTCAAGACTTACAGTGGCCGTTTGTCTCTTCAGTTATCTCAAGGTAAGCCTGTACACATTCTTATTATTTTTATATTTGAGAAAGGATTTGGCTGAGGAAATTAAAGAATTCATTAGATTTAATTACTAAACACATTACATGTATCATTATATGAATTCCAGAAACATTTTTAACAGGTGTGAAAACTGTGAACGCATCTGATTGAGAGTGATAAATAATACGGTAACTGTTGCACTGCCCAAGTCCTACTCAGTGGTTGTCATTTTGTTCACACCTAAAACTTAAGGGACGAGGGGATGATATTTAAGGGCTGCAATGCATGTAATAATTGTGTAGGTCTATGAATGAATTAATTTGTTGTTTATATTGAATTCATTGAATTGAATTCAGATAAATAGGGCTTAAAGGTATTACAAAGTTTTGGGAAATTTTGAAAAATGGATGGATAGTGATTCTTTACAATTTTAATATATTTGGATGCCCCTGTGGATGTATTAAAAATCCCAGAAATTTTAGCCCCTAAAACACTTCTGCTTTCGAGAAAAATTGATTATAAAGATTTACCGGTGCTCCCGGTAAATTTTGATAAATTTCAAATTGCTCCTACGGCCGTTCAATGGTAGCTGCGACCATGAAAATCTCAGAGTATGTAGTTGTGGTATATAATTTCCGAACGAGAATAGCTAATCAGTCAATTTTAGTCAATAAACATTGTTTTATAGCTTAATTAATATCTTGACCTTGAGAGGGAGCTATTCAACATAAAGTGTTTATTATTTACAATTTCATAACTTTAGAGTCGATTTCGACCGCGACAACGATCACTGAATATTGTAGGATCGTATATGCTTCCAATATGTTCATTTGAAACAAATTCATGACCCCATACCAAAACTTTGTATTACCTTTAATGGGAGTCGAAAACGGTGCAACGAATCGTCTTCTTTCTATAATAATTAAATCAAACGTCTAAGCTTTTCGCGCTTTGCGCGGGAAGGGGGAAACTGAATTCAGACAAGGATTAAGACTCGAGAACAGTACACCCAATCGTCTGCTTTCTCTAATAATTTAAGAAAACGTCAAGGCTTCCGCGCTTCGCGCGAGAGGGGGAAACTGAATTCAGATAAATAGGGCTTATTAAGAGTCGAAAACGGTACAACGAATCGTCTGCTTTCTCTAATAATTACATGAAACGTCAATGCTTCCGCGCTTCGCGCGGGAGAGAGAGGGAGAAACTGAATTCATACAAGGATTAAGAGTCGAGCACGGTTCAACGAATTGTCTACTTTCTCTAATAATTAAATGAAACGCCAAAACTTCCGCGCGGGAGGGGGGGGGGGAACTGAATTCAGACAAGGATTAACAGTCGGGAACGGTACAGCAAATCGTCTTCTTTTTATAATAATTTAATGAAGCGCCAAAGCTTTGGCACCCACACCCCCTAATGAGCGCGGGAGGGGGGGGGGAATTCATTCAGACAAGGGTTAAAAGTCGAGAACGGTACAATAAATCGTCTTCTTTTCCTAATTATTTAAGGAAACATCTAAGCTACCGCGCTTCGCGCGGTAGGCCTATCACCCACACCCCCTAATGAGCGCGCTATGGTGCTGACTAAGTTGACGAAATAATTCGTCTATTTATGTCGTCGAGGAAAATGACAATTTGCGCATACGCAAGTACTATAGATAGTCCGCAGGAAAAAAAATTAGCCTTCGGCCCCGGGTATATAGGGTTAAATTTGAAAATATTGGGACATTTAATTTTTTTTGCAGCTGTCAGTATTTCGAAATATGTCCAATTCTTTTACTTTATGGTTGTCAAATTTGGCATGTGCGTGCATGTATGTATGCATGTATAAATTTATGTACGTGTGTTTGGGTATGTGTGTGTTTGTTGTTTGTTCGTTTGTGTGTGTGTGTGTGTTTTTTTGTGCGTGCGTGTGTGTGTGTGTGTGTGTGTCGTGTGTGTGTGTTGCATGGCGCGGGGTGGGGGTAGTAGTGTGTTATCTTGCTGAGATTGCAAGGAAAAATGCGAATCCAATCATGGTGGATGCAAACAAATTGTAATTTAAACTCTGTAAACGGGCAATAGAAGTACTACCTCTGCTCAGATGGTGACATTAAAGGTCGGTCCACAGTCGTAAATAATCACATCTGATTGATACACGTCTGTAAAAATCCAATTACACACATACACAAACGCACACACGCACGCACACACACACACGCACACACACTCACACACACACACACGCACGCACCCACCCACACACATACACACACACACACGCACACATACATCTTTATAGACAATGCACCCAAATCACAATGCACTCGCTTATATGATTATGAATAAACTTGTTCGTTTCTTTATACATTTAAATTCATCATTCTTGTTGTTTGTTCCTGCGATTATTATGGATTTCTATACGTATAGTTATATATGTTATGCCAATGCTCCCCGCAATGCTCCTGAACGACAGGGCCCACATTTGAATTGAGGCCTTGATTCGTCTGGTTCCTTCGATTACTTGCCATTGTCATTGTCATTGACGCTGGGTATACAAACACAAAGGGGGAAATCCCTTTAAGATTCCCAAATATGATGTCATGGTACGAGAAATTTGAAGCTAGTACCCTCTACATCATCATAACAAAAATCCGCCGCGGGTTCGCCAGTTCATCTCTGAACGATCCTTGAGTCTTCAACCTGATGTATACAAACCAAAACGAATTTAGTTGCTCTTGATGATCAAACTGCGATTCTGCATGAATATCAAGGATTACAATTTATAGCTTTCTTCGAAGCAAATCACAATTTACCAACACATGAGATACATCACCAAAAAGACGGTATTAGGACATATCTTATGATCTCCTCACTGAGACTTACGGTATTCTCCGAAGTGTATCTGTTGAAAGGAAATGGAATATCAAAAGAGGATTTCCTTGTTCTTACTGCTGAAGATATTTCTTGTAGGAGTGGTTACCTCCCAGAAGAATATCATCAACCTGGAAAATGGCGCCTACTCGAATCTACTTATCGCAATCAACAAGAACGTGCCTGAGGATCTGAACATCATCGAAAATCTCAAAGTAAGAAGGTTCGAGTATGAGTTAATTTTCGTCTCATAGTTTATTTTTTGTATATGTCACTTCACTATATCGAAGACTGGGATTGGAGAATGACAATGTCACTACGAATTATTAATGTAAATACAATAGTATCATAATAAATATGATTTTGTAGTTAAAGACGATTTTCTGAATTATACTGGAAGGCATCCCTCAGTTACTCTTTCACACAATAAACATTTCGCATTTGTAGAATCACTCTCAACTTTCAGCCTTCTTACATTTTATGAATTGCTGAGATTGAGATTGGGGATTGAACGGTATGCGAGTGAGCGAAGTGACCGAACAAGAATGTTATTTCGGAATAAAAAATACTTGGCACTCTAGCTCACCTTGGAGTTTAGAAGGTTTTTATCTATAACTGATTTCGATCACGCACATGTCCACTAAGTCATCGTGAATATGCACCTTTTTAAACAGTTAAGTTAAGATTGCATTTTTACTTGAATTGGGGTTATAAAAGGACACAGATGCATGTTATAATTATTACATTATAAATATAGCACCATGTGCTATGAGACCCTAAAGAATAATGTGTGTGTTATAAATATTACATCAAGCGCGAGGAGGCCTGGGAGGCGTTTCATGAAACAATTTAGTCGGTGGTTTTCAGCGACTAATATCATGTTCACCGACAATTTAGTCAGTGCTGACTAAATTTGACCAATCACAGTCCTGGAAAATAGTCGGTGACAAAATAATTGTCGGTGAACATGATATTAGTCGGTGAAAACCATCGACTGATTGTTTCATGAAACGCCCCCCTGATAAAAGGGCACTAATATTGTAATGATATGAAATTATTCTAATTTGATATCGACATGCTGCTCAGGGGCAAAGTGCCCCCTTCCCCCAATCACATGGGAGAGCGAGGGGACAGATGATGGAAAAGGAAAAAATGAACGTGAGATATTATTAGGAGACGGATTGCCCCCAAAATGCTCGTCACAGGTGATATTAGTATGTGAATGCACCTTTTACATTAGATTGGGATAAACAAAAATTATGATTTAATTTGATGTTGAGTATTGAACCTGTAAACAGAAACAAACATTTAGTGTTTATTTTACGTAAATATCCCTGTTACAGTCATGTGGATATGATCCCGTTATAGGAGACCAACCCAAAAGTACTTTTGTTACTTTGGACGGCATTTTGGGGGTAATGCATGACATCGATGCTATTGAAAACTCTTTCGAAAAAATTGAAAAATATATAGCCGGGCGGGCCGTTTGAAAATATAAGAAATACCAAAACGGTATCTTAAGATTTATCGAAAGCATTCGATTGCATTAATCACATTATTTTGATAGATTATTTATTTTTCGTATGGATTTAGAAGTACAGTATCAAAGTGATTAATTGGTTTTATAAGATGATGACGTGGATCCCAATCAAATTATTGGTTGAAAGCGTACGGGTAATCTTGCGTAATTTGGGTAATGACCGGTCATTATCCAATGGTAATGATCGACCGGTCATTATCAAAATTATGTTAGAAAACATCATTTTATAAAAACAAATAAAACTTCATTTTATAAAACAAATAAAACATAATCTTATAAAATAAAAAAATACACACATTTTGTTCGGGCATTAGTAAAATTACCCACACTTGGTACCTTCAAAACAGTTCAAACGCCCTCGGCTATCGCCTCGGACGTGTTAGAATATTCCAAAAGTATCTCGTGTGGGTAATTCTTACTAATGCCCTCACTGATGTGTATTATTTGTACAACTGTATGCACTGTGTGCGCATTAATACAGTTCATTCACAGTACGAGGATGTCACAGTAGGAGTACCTGAAGGGTTCATTTGGGGGTCTATCCTTTTTTTAATGTATGTTAACTACCTGCAATATAACGGGGATGTTAGATCTCCTCCATTATTCACAGATGATGCAATTTTTCTTTTATATAGGAAGGATCCTATTCAATTAAATAATCTTTAAAATTGTAAAATTGATTTAAAAAATAGCATTAGTTCCAATACAATAGACTTAAAATAAACACCATGAAGACTTCTCTAGTGATTTTCAAGCCCCAAACTAAGACAATCGATGACAGTACAATACAATTATTTATCAATAGAACTGAGATTAAAAAGGTACAGTATACTAACGAATTAGGTGTAATAATCGATAAAAGTATGAGTTGGGAGCAACATGTAAATTAGATGTCCATGAAGATTCCTAAATCCATTGCAATTTTGAACAGACTGAAAAGTGACCTACCCTTGCGCATTCCTAAAGAACTATATTATAGTATTAATGACTGCTTTGAGAGAAATAGTTGTTTTTATACGCTCAAGGGAAGGTTAGAATTGTGCTATTTCCCGAGGCGTGCCGAGGGGAATAGCCCAATTGTAACCTTCCCGAGAGCGTATAAAAACAACTATTTCTCGAATATTAAAGCAGTCATTAATACTTTTATATGCCGAAAAAAATAGACTAAAAAATAAAAAAAAAAAAAAAAAAAATATTTTGTCGAAGATAAGATTCGATCTCTTGCGTACAATGGGTGATGTATCCACAAACAACGCCGTAGACCACTCGGCCATCGCGCACTGTTACCATGCTTCGCAGTTTTTTCTAATATATACATTAAAATGGATTGAAAACGGATTCGCGTGATGGATGCTTCGCCGCTGCTCCATTAAACGGACCCTTCTTTTACTTTTGCAATGCATATTGGCACGAACTTAGATCAAGATCTATCGGCAGATGTTTTTTTTTTTGTTTTTGGAAGTTTATTTTCGTCTTCATGTCAACAATGCAAGATAAAATTGTCGGTAAGATCGATCGAGATTCAATTGTATTGAAATTACCGACCAATTCATCGCACACGTATGGTATCCTCGATCGCTCAAACCATTTTTTAACATGTAAACCTATGGGGTAACCATGGAGACTGACCTATTTTCCCAATAACCATGGTTATTGGGATTTTAGAACTGTTTTAACCATGGTTACTGGGAATTTTCGGGAACAGTTAAAGTTTATGAATGCAATTTCGACCAATCAGATTGCTGGATTACTTAAGTTAGGTATATAACATAATATATTACCACATCTCACCTACTACAATATCATATGGGGGAGATTGGGCAACTAATCTAATGCAACAACTATTTCACTCACAAGACGGACATTACGAATAATAACTATCTCTACATAGTTAGCTCATTCACTCAGATTGTTTTTAAATTCAAAGATTCTAAAGATTTATGATTTAGATGCCTTTAAATTGCATTATGTTTTCGTAACAGAAATTAAATTTTGTCCGCACCCATAGTAGATCGCGTGCTCGATCTTGAAAAGAAAAAAGTCAGGAAAAAATATTTGAACCAGCGGGATCTACTGGATGCAAGCCAGAAATTACTGTACAACAATTGTAACAAGTGGAGCATAAAGCATTTAACAAATGTTGTTTAATCAAGGGGCACTTTAGAGACACCGTACAAATAGAATTGATAATACATCGTCGTTAAAGATAAACTTGAGTTCTGGTAAAAAAATGTCATTTGCCAAACAATTTTGGTAGAAAATGTATACTGGCTGAGTAATGAGCATAGAAAGATAAGGAAATCAAGGTAAGTAACCCCGACACCGTTTGTGTAGTCCCATATACAGTGCGTCCCAGAAAAAACGAAACCGAAAAGTATCGATGTTTTATCATAACTTAATCACAACCATATTTAATGAATGATACATATTTGGAAAGCTTAGAGTCTCCTCTTTCAGTTTATGCTACTCACGTGATGCATATTTCACGCATGAGTGATTGAAAGCAATTTGAAGGAAGGAAACCAAAAAGTAATTTGGCGGGCGGTATCTGAATTTCAAAGAAAAATTCATATTTCTAGAAAGTTCATTTTCTGCTGTTTCATATGATACCTCAATCAAGAAAAATGAGCCAGGAATAACAAAGTTCTGTTAGTTTAAAGTAGCCCTTACATTTTCATAATTTTAACAAACGAATTCGTTTTTACTGGGTGCCTGCCGTAGCAAAAAGCAGATTTGACAAAAGACTTAACTCCGTTTCGTTTACAATCAGCCATGCATGAAGACTCTCGTCTACGGCTGATTGTCAACGAAACGGAGTTAAGTCTTTTGTTAATTTCGTTCATTGATACGGCAGGCAGTCAGTGAAAACGAATTCGTTTAATAAAATTATGGAAATGCAAGCACTACTTTAAACAAACAGAACTTTTTCATTCCTCGCTAATTTTTCCTGATTGAGGTGTCATATGAAAGGGCAGAAACTCAACTTTCTAGAAATGTGAATTTTTCTTCGAAATTCAGATACCACCCGCCAAATGTCTTTTTGGTTTCCTTCCTTCAAATTGCTTTTAATCATTCATGCGTGAAATATGCATTATCTGAGTAGCATCACATGAAAGAGGAGACTCTAAGCTTTCCAAATATGTATCATTCATTAATTATAATTGTGATTAAGTTATGATAGAACATCGATACTTCTCGGTTTCGTTTTTTCTGGGACGCACTGTACATCTTTCTATGTACAGTGCTTGTTACTTTACCTAGACTGGGCCACATTTTTTATGATTTTGATGACTCCAGAACCTTGCAGTTCCCACCAATAATATGCTAGATGATCAACTTTTCTGATCAATTCCACACCTGTTCTTTCACAATTCAAACGCATGACCAGGGCCCCGTCTTACAAAGAGTTACGATTGATCCAAATCAATCGTAAGTCCTCCAATCAATCGCAAGTTTGCGGTCTCCTTTCTCTTATGTACATAGTTACGATTGATATCAATCGCAAATAAGTTACGATTGATATCAACTCTTTGTACGACGGGGCCCAGAACTCAACTTTAACTTTAACCGTTAGAATGTTCACTTCTATCCCTCTCTGCTAAATCATCCAAACAGTGCAAACAGTGCAAGTTAGGGTAAAATGAAAGACAATGATGCACGACATATTGTCTATTGTCATGATTGTATTGTCTACTATATAATTCTTTATATTTAGCATTATTTTGAAATATATATATTTTTTCTTTACTCTTGATAATATTTCAGTCATGAATCGCGAGTTGATAATATATACGTGAAGGAAACAGTGGTTACCTTCAAAGGAGGAAAACGAAAAGATATGGAGCAAAATTTCCTGAAATATTACCGTAATCAAAATTACCCGTCTGGGCATGTGTGGCTACTTATCTGACATATCAAATCATAAAGAACTGTATATGTTTAACTACCTGCAATATGTCAGTGATGTTAGATGTCATCCATTATTCACAGATGATACAATTTTTCTTTTATATCAGAAGGATCCTATTCAATTAATTATATTTAAAATTGATAACAATTAGCATTGGTTCCAATACAATAGACTTCAAATAGACACCATGAAGACTTCTCTAGTGATTTTCAAGCCCCAAACTAAGAAAATAGATGACAGTACAATACAATTATATATCAATAAACTGAGATTAAAAAGGTAGGCCTACAGTTTACCAACAAATTAGGTGTAATAATCGAACTATATCATAATAATTGCCACATGTCACCTATTACAATATTATATGGGGGAGATTGTGCAATTCATCTAATACAACAACTATTTCACTCACAAGACGGACATTACGAATAATAACTATCTCTACATAGTTAGCTCATTCACTCAGATTGTTTTTAAATTTAAAGATTCTAACGATTTATGATTTAGATGCCTTTAAATCGCATTATGTTTTCGTAACAGAAATTAAATTTTGTCCGCACCCATAGTAGATCGCGTGCTCGATCTTGAAAAGAAAAAAGTCAGGAAAAAATATTTGAACCAGCGGGATCTACTGGATGCAAGCCAGAAATTACTGTACAACAATTGTAACAAGTGGAGCATAAAGCATTTAACAAATGTTGTTTAATCAAGGGGCACTTTAGAGACACCGTACAAATAGAATTGATAATACATCGTCGTTAAAGATAAACTTGAGTTCTGGTAAAAAAATGTCATTTGCCAAACAATTTTTGGTAGAAAATGTATACTGGCTGAGTAATGAGCATAGAAAGATAAGGAAATCAAGGTAAGTAACCCCGACACCGTTTGTGTAGTCCCATATACATCTTTCTATGTACAGTGCTTGTTACTTTACCAAGACTGGGCCACATTTTTTATGATTTTGATGACTCCAGAACCTTGCAGTTCCCACCAATAATATGCTAGATGATCAACTTTTCTGATCAATTCCACACCTGTTCTTTCACAATTCAAACGCATGACCAGGGCCCCGTCTTACAAAGAGTTACGATTGATCCAAATCAATCGTAAGTCCTCCAATCAATCGCAAGTTTGCGGTCTCCTTTCTCTTATGTACATAGTTACGATTGATATCAATCGCAAATAAGTTACGATTGATATTAACTCTTTGTAAGACGGGGCCCAGAACTCAACTTTAACTTTAACCGTTAGAATGTTCACTTCTATCCCTCTCTGCTAAATCATCCAAATAGTGCAAACAGTGCAAGTTAGGGTAAAATGAAAGACAATGATGCATGACATATTGTCTATTGTCATGATTGTATTGTCTACTATATAATTCTTTATATTTAGCATTATTTTGAAATATATATCTTTTTTCTTTACTCTTGATAATATTTCAGTCATGAATCGCGAGTTGATAATATATACGTGAAGGAAACAGTGGTTACCTTCAAAGGAGGCAAGCGAAAAGAAATGGAGCAAAATTTCCTGAAATATTACCGTAATCAAAATTACCCGACTGGGCATGTGTGGCTACTTATCTGACATATCAAATCATAAAGAACTGTATATGTTTAACTACCTGCAATATGTCAGTGATGTTAGATGTCATCCATTATTCACAGATGAAACCATTTTTCTTTTATATCAGAAGGATCCTATTTAATTAATTATCTTTAAAATTGATAACAATTAGCATTGGTTCCAATACAATAGACTTCAAATAAACACCATGAAGACTTCTCTAGTTATTTTCAAGACCCAAACTAAGAAAATAAATGACAGTACAATACAATTATATATCAATAGAACTGAGATTAAAAAGGTAGGCCTACAGTTTACCAACAAATTAGGTGTAATAATCGATGAAAGTACGAGTTGGGAGCAACATGTAATTGAGATGTCCATGAAGATTCTAAATCCATTGGAACATTGAACAGACTGAAAAGTGACTTACCATTGCGCATTCTTGAAGAACTATATCATAATAATTACCACATGTCACCTATTACAATATTATATGGGGGAGATTGTGCAATTCATCTAATACAACAACTATTTCACTCACAAGACGGACATTACGAATAATAACTATCTCTACATAGTTAGCTCATTCACTCAGATTGTTTTTAAATTTAAAGATTCTAACGATTTATGATTTAGATGCCTTTAAATTGCATTATGTTTTCGTAACAGAAATTAAATTTTGTTCGCACCCATAGTAGATCGCGTGCTCGATCTTGAAAAGAAAAAAGTCAGGAAAAAATATTTGAACCAGCGGGATCTACTGGATGCAAGCCAGAAATTACTGTACAACAATTGTAACAATTGGAGCATATAGCATTTAACAAATATTGTACCACATTGTTGTAAAGAAATATTGGTTCGCACCCACTAAATCGCGTACGTGCTCAATCTTGTAATTGAAAAGAAGTAAAAAAAAAAATACCTTTGAACCAGCGTGATCTACAGACATTTCTTTACAACAATTGAAACTTCTCCCAGGCAGGCTAGCATTTGTAAAATGTTGTTTATTCTAGAAGCAATGTAGAAACCGTGGGAGTATTTACTTTCTGGGTCCCACATTGTTTGCTTTCAAGGGGACCTGGAGTCCTGGATTATATTTCACCTCACCACAACACTTAAAGTAGATATTCATTGATTTTAAAAACTAACTTTATTTTCATTATTGCAAAGTTGAAACTTTGATTCGACAAGGTTATCAAAATTCAATGCTTGGAAACATTCGAAGTAATGATTATTATAAATTACAAAACGCTTAAATACAGCCCCGGCATAGCACCTGAAGAGCTCTCCGACCGCTGCCGAGATGTGTGAGATCACAGTATGGACATGACTTGCACAAGCAGACGATGTCCCATGACATCTCACACATTTTCAGTGCCTGTGTTTTCATCTTCTCTTGAGTTTTTTCTCTTACTTCACTACCGTCAGGCTAAATGTATAATCTATTGCCTCACTCTAAACCCCGCGCATGGTTTTATTTTGATGACAAATGCAGCGATACAAAAATAAAGGAATCTGTCGCTTGTAAACAAAATAAGACGCCATTGTATATTCAGCTGCACACACCGGGGTATGTTCGGCGTTTCAAGAGGGAACAAATGCCGTCCTTAATATCATTCCGGGGGTTTTCAATTTGAAAGTCTGGTTTCTTTGATTGTTAATTAATCCCTATCCTGTGTATTTACAAGCAAAAGATTTTAGTTATCAGAATCGGGTCATATCTCCTTTTGAATGGTTTTACATGCCATTACATTTATATACACTAAACTCATTATAATTTGAGGATTAATAGCTTTGCAATTATGTGCATTCTCTATGAGATGTCGTCTGCTTGGGCAGTGTTGGTCCATATAGTGACGTCATTAAAACATCGTTATTTTTCCCGCGAATCTCTCGTATATCCCAGCTGCTATGGAGGTGGTTGTATTTGTATTTTTATACATCACCCGATATGTAGTTGACCTAAAACTTGTCCGATGGCCATCTGTTAGCTTACCAGTTTCTAGTGATACATTAGTTGACATATTTGGGATCTTCTTTGAATTTCACCTTTAACAGGGACTTTTAGATTTGCACGTCGACATAGTGGACTGCTACGTGTGACGTCTTTTGCCTTAAAAGGATGTCACGCGTAGCAGTCCACTATGTCGACGTGCAAATCTAAAAGACCCTAATATCAATGTTAAAAAAACGCAGAGTTACTGTAATAAGGGATTCGGGTTTTAAGATATCCTCTATGGGTGAGTGAACGAGTTGTGTTTAAGACAGCATCCCTTGTGATTAGACAGCCATCTGACTTAATGCAAATAGCTACTACCAATCCAAAGAAGAGAACAATGTAGACCAAATGGAAGCCCATTCCTTACTTCCAAAACATTTCCATTGTCATAATTGTCACCAGTGCAGTCTATCATTCACATGCAAATTTAAATTTAGTGCAATGGCATCCTGTATGTACTCTATTATGAACTCAATATAGCACGTGTCATCGCAGTTTCATAAAGTTCAGTTGATAAAAGTCACTAAAATCACCGTTGTCCTTACTTTTGTGATAATCCTCGAGTCCAATCTTAATGTGCAGTTGAAACACAAATGGTCCTTTAAATTATACTGATAATGAAACAAAATTAAAGCATGTTGTCAGAGTAAAAAAAAAAAAATTGGCATCCACAGAGGAGGAGCACAATTTTCTCATTTGGTCTATTCTCCAATGTGTATAATACCTCTTTGGTATATCACTCGTTAGGTGTAATTGCGAGACGGTCTAATTCCCAGTTTGTCTAATGCCCATTTCGTCTACTATCCATAAGGTCTAATAATCATTTGAAGATTATCATTATTTGTGATTAAATGACTGTTAGCCTAATTAGTCATTAGACCAAATAATTGGTAGACGAAATGATAATGGGACCATGTGAGGCAATAAGCTCCCCCTTCCCAACCTAATAGCAAGCAAAACTGCGTCTGGGGGTAATGTTGACACCAACCTCTTCTGCCAGCTGACAAACTTTGCTCATCAAGGCTTCTTTTGTTTCACCCGCATTTCCTCTGTCTCCACTCGTCCTACCTGCCCTACAGATCATAGATATCACGGATTACTTCCTTTCTTTGCTAGAGTCCTAATCGTACTAAATATACAAAACTTTCATCTCCCAAAGCACGTACCCTGACCCATGAAAGTTTTACCCGTCTTAAAGGCCCGGTCACACAGGGAGGACGCATGGGGAACGCACGGCCAGCGCATTGGAAATTTGCAATTTGGGCCAGTGCGTTGTCGTTCGCTAGGCGTGCGTCATCATTCGTTACTCGTTCGTCGAGCGCGCTGGACCAACGCTGGACCAGCGTTATGCATGCGTCGTCATTCGCTGTGTGCGTCGGGATTTTTTGAGCATGCTCAAAAACGTGCGCCGAGCTCGACGCATGAATATACACTCCAAAGGCACGCCAGACATGCGTGGAGCGCGCTAGACCAGCGCCAGACATGCGTGGAGCACACGCCCTGTATACGCACAGCGCGCTAGCTACACGCCGTGCATTTTGTGTCAGCTCGCTAGCTTTTCCGAAATTATGACAAAAGTTAGGCACACGTTCTTTTCCGATTTCCAATGCGCTGGCCGTGCGTCGTAGAACGCGGTGCATGCGTGGACCATTCGTCCAGCGCGCTAGCAACACGCTGTGCATTCGTGGAAGTTGTTATCATGTGCGCTCTGTGTGCGCCCTGTGTGCGCCCTGTGCGCGCCCTGTGTGCGCCCTGTATGCGTCCAGCGCGCTAGCAACACGCTATGCATTTGGTGTCAAAAGTTGGGCGCACGACAACGCACTGGCCAAAAGTGCAAATTTCCCATGCGCTGGCCGTGCGTTCCCCATGCGTCCTCCCTGTGTGACCGGGCCTTAAGGCCCGGTCACACAGAGGGGACGCATGGGGGACGCACGGCCAGCGCATTGGAAATTTGCAATTTGGGCCAGTGCGTTGTCGTTCGCTAGGCGTGCGTCATCATTCATTACTCGTTCGTCGAGCGCGCTGGACCCACGCTATGCATTCATCGTCATTCGCTGTGTGCGTCGGGATTTTTTGAGCATGCTCAAAAGTGTGCGCGGAGCTCGACGCATGAATGTACACGCCGAAGGCACGCCAGACATGCGTGGAGCGCGCTAGACCAGCGCCAGACATACGCAGAGCACACGCCCTGTATACGCACAGCGCGCTAGCTACACGCTGTGCATTTTGTGTCAGCTCGCTAGCTTTTCCAAAATCATGACGAAAGTTAGGCACACGGCCTTTTCCGATTTCCAATGCGCTGGCCGTGCGTCGTAGAACGCGGCGCATGCGTGGACCATTCGTCCAGCGCGCTAGCAATACGTTGTGCATTCGTGGAAGTTGTTATCATGTGCGCTCTGTGTACGGTCTGTATGCGCACTGTATGCGCCCTGTATGCGCTCAGCGCGCTAGCAACACGCTATGCATTTGGTGTCAGCTCGCTGTAGCTACGACAAAAGTTGGGCACACGACAACGCTCTGGCCAAAATTGCAAATTTCCAATGCGCTGGCTGTGCGTTCCCCATGCGTCCCCTCTGTGTGACCGGGCCTTTAAGGATAGATTGCGTTCACTTGATTAGACCGACGAATTAGAAATAGAAAATTGTAAAGGATAATTTGACATATTTATGGAGATAAAGAAATCATTCCAGAAAAACCCATAAGAAGGCGCTATTATTCTAAGAGCTATATTGTTTATTGTATTCTTGTCTATTGTATTCTTGCCTAATAATCAACAAGATTACCCACCAATACAAAATACCGTCTCTTAGCGCTTTACTGATTTGTTACCTCAGTCATCGGATTCATTCAAGCACAAGTTACACCATCTCCACTCCATGGGGGACCATTCCTACTATATAGTTACCGTGAGGGCATATGGCAATTAAACACAAATGTTCTCGTTATCGTTTCAGGTCCCCGTTTCTCTCTTTGGTATTGAGTGACAAATCTAGATTAATGCTTTGTCAAAGAACATTAACGCCGTGTCGGGGATCGACCTTTGAATATCAAATGAAGGACTTAAACCACTGGACTACAATACCTCTTACATCTCCATCTATCTACACCCCCTCTCTCTTTTCTCTCTTTCTCTCTCTCTCTGTCTCTCAGACGATGTTTACATCAGCATCTCAGCGTCTCTACAATGCCACCAAGCAGCAGCTCTACTGGAGGCACATCAAGATTCTGGTCCCAAACACCTGGTCCATCCAGAGCCAATACCAGTTAGCTAGGACCGAAAACTCACAATCTGCAAACATTCTCGTGGACATCCATACAGATGACGAACCGTATGTCGAAAACGTCGTAGGTTGTGGGGAAGAAGCAACTGTGATGCACTTGACACCGGCCTATATTCTAGATATGCAGTACAGAGAAAAAATGTTTGGCAACACAGGTAGGCGTATTTCATGAAACTCCATTTTGAATTAAGATTGAAATGACATGTACTTGTAGACCTACAACTGGCGGAAGACAGAATTTACCAAATGTATGGAGAATCAACAAAAATATAATGACAGTTAACAGACAGCATGAAAAACAAATAAGAGCCAACAATTAATGTTTGATGTAGTGACAGCAAAAAATGCCGTGTTATAAAACAAATTGACAAAGAATGACCAGATAAAAATAGATTAAATTATTAACGTTTGCACACAGTACGCCTACAACTGCACTTGCTCAATTGTCTTCTTTTGCTATAATTGAAAATCACTACTAATCATCGTAATCCCCAATTTACCCATTATCAACATCATCATTTTATCATGAAGATGTAAGTATAAATTACATACGCTGCGTGCAACATAAATTTTATAAGTCGGTAGATTCTGGTTGTTCGGTTACGCAGCCCCACCCATCCCCGCACAAGGCCCATACTAAAGAGCTGGCAACGCTACTGCCATGACCCTTCTCTTGAGTTTTTGCAATAGACATGAATGTCAAATATTTTTTCATAAAATCTGTGTCGATAGATAGCGTCTTAGTCCGAAACTGGGGGTATTACCGCTGGGGATTGTTCAAAGAACACTATGACGGGAAAGAAGGCGGTAAACCGTTTTACAGCGCACCCGGTGGGACAGAGGGAACCCGCTGCTCTCTCCAGATCAAAGGGACTCTTTTGATGCCTGATGGAACTACTTGCCAGTTTAATGAAAACCAGTCCGATAATCCCGAATGCCGCTTCGTTCCTGATACTGAGGAACAGACGGCTACAGCTTCACTGCTGTTCGGAACCAGAGATGCTCACGTACAATCGGTAATTTCTGCCCTTGAGTCTATGATAAATCATCTCCTAAAATTAAAAATGGATAATGCACTATCATAACGTTGGGTTTCATAATTATATAATAGACCAGCCAAGACGTGATTTTTTTGGACGGCATGGAGGCGTAATGCATGGCATCTTCACTAAAACTCTTGCGAAAATACATAATAATAAGATAGGGTAGGATTCCACGCATTTAATTTTGATAAAAATGTAATGTTGGGCTCAAAGTTTGAAAGATTGTTCAAAATCATGAATTTTTATTTTTGACCACATATGCATTCATATTTGTCTTTATTCTGTACTTGATTCTTAAATCTTTATTCCAATGTTTTGGTAAACATCTTGGTCGTATTACAGTAATATTACTGGCAATGATGATTATTCTGATGCTGCTGATAATAATTGTATTGACATTATAACTATGATAATCATAGCAATGATGACAATAATACCATGAATAATAATAATAATTATAATAACAATAAAAACAATGATAATATCTAAAAATATAACAATAATAACAACAACAACAATAATAATGATGATACTACTACTATTACTACTACTAGTACTACTACAAGTACTACTTCTTTTTCCCTGTCTGCTAATTTATCTTAAAAAGTGAACCAACCGAGTGAAATACATTGTAAAATGAATTATTATGGTTCCCAAAGAGTGAGAGCAGCAATGGTGAACAAATGTTGCTAAAATCCAGCAACAATCGTTTTTTGCATACACAAAAAAATTCTCCTAAAATTACAATGAGACAAGATGAAACGTTGACCGACAAAAATGATAATGTGTTAGAGTCATTAAGAAAACATTAGAAATAGAATGAATAAGACATAGATATGATTATGTAAATATTTTCTTCATGACTATCAGTACCCAAACAAAAAAAAGCAAAAGTCGGGAAAAATGCAAATTAAGGTGTACTTTATAATAGAGACAATAATTAATGACATATTGTCTATTGTCAAGACATTGAATAAAATATCAAAACGCTAACTCCTGGTGTAAAATAGGATTGCAGGGTTCTCAAGAAGAGAACAGTTTTAACACTGTTGAGCCATCTGTGTGTCAACAAAACATCATTTCATCCTCATAATGCACTTAAATGATACAAATATTCATTTTCATTTTCATCATCAGTATGGTAAATCATTAACTTCCATCCTTGTTTCCAGTGTCGTCTTTATTTATAAAACCCACTGTCTGGATTAAAAAAGATCAGTAAAGTTGCTCAGATTGGGAGGGGGGTCAGAAGGGCACATGCAATTTTGCAATCGTATTCAGAGAGAGAGAGAGAGAGAAAGCATGGTTCCGGGATTTAAATTCATTTTTTCTTGAAAATTATTGAAGCTTGTACTAATGAATGTGTCTGATATGTGAGTTCAGCTATGTGACACTCCATGAAACAGTACCACAATGGTGTTTATTGTTGTAAAGAAAAGTTTGGCTTGCAACCAGAAGGTTAGGATCGCGTGCTCAATGTTGTAATTTCAAACAAGTCAGAACAAAATCTTGGAATCAGCGGGATCTCTTGAGTGCGAGCCAACAAATAATTCTTTACAATAATGGAAACTTCTCCCTGGAAGCCTTACATTTACAAACAAAATGTTTATTCAAATAACAATGCATGTCGAGTTGATGAAAAAATATGAATAATAATACATCGTCGTTAAACCGCGATAACATTCACTTCAATCCAATCCTAACTGCTAAATCATCGGAACAGTGAATCAACCGAATAGATATTAATTAAATGCTTTTGATTGAAGGGTAAAGATGCATTTTGACAAATGTTTTATACAAAAATTGTATCTAAATAATTGCTAGAGAGAGAGAGAGCATGGTCCGGGGTTCAAATTAAGTTTTCTTTAAAATGATTAAACTTGGTACCAATACATTTATCTGCCATTTGACTGTCATATGAAGCTACACAAATTAGTGCAATGTTGTTCATTGTTGCAAAGAAAATTTTGGCTTGCACCCAGTTAATTGAGATTGCGTGCTCTATCTTGTAATCTAAATCAAGTCTGAAAAAAACATCATGGAACCAGCGGAATCTACTAGGTGCCCACCATCAACAAATCTTTTTACAACAATTAAACCTTCACCAAGGAAGCCTAATATTTAAAACAAAAATTGTATTCAAACAACATTATAGAGACGGTGAACAAATGATAATGATTATACATCATCGTTTATCATGAGAATGTTCACTTCTGTCTTTGCTATTGTAATGGGCCCGTTAATGGCTCGGTGACGACAAGTTCAGAAACAAAATGAAAACGAAAGAAGCTCAGATATACAGTTGAAGTCCACTTTATTAATTATAAAAGTGAGCTTAGATATCACATGATATTACCAGCCAACCAGGAGGACCCTTACGAAGACAACCAATTACAAGATAGGATATATAAAATGACCCTTAGGTCATCCGACCTCTAGATCAGTTTAATCCACCAATTAAGAGAGAAGTTATACATTTAATTAAATATAACCAATGGCAAAGAATAATAGATAGAGTGACTTGAATTAGTCACCGACAAAAATGGGAGGAGTCTATCTCTTCGCGAGAATGTCAGGTCCCCGGAAAAAATGTCTATTGTCTAACGTATTTGTCGGAAATGAACACCTGTACATCTTAATGCAGGAATTTATTTCCAATGTGCTTATCGAAATGAACACTTTAATCTAATGCAGGAATTCAAGGCAAGGGGTTGTTTATCCGTTCCCGGCATACTATTGGAAACATATTTAATGCTATTTAACTTTTAGATGTATACCAAGTCAAACTAATAACCGTACAATTAATCAACCCAACCCGACTCTTCTATGGCTCTAACGCCCCCTTTAGGTCAATGTGTTGCCCAAATCAGCGTACCACTACACTATTTCCTACGAAAAGTGAAATCAACCGTAAAGATAATTATCATGAGTCCCGGAAGAGTAAATTAGTACACCATGTCATTGTTCTAAAAAAACATTTAAAATATATAGATACATTGGAAGTAGAATGAAGAAGGTATATAAGTGTGATCATGTGAGCTGACGAACTTGATTAGACTTTTACGAAATTGGATGCGAAATCATGAAATTAATTGGAACCTTAATGTACAGGGTCGTTAATCGTAAGAAGGTTCACTTCTCTATCCCTCTCCGCTTAATCCTCCGAGCACAAGTTGGGAACATTAGAAACAAAAATCCCCTCATTATGAAGGTTGACTTTTGTTTGAATAATATTATGTTGAAAATAATGTCAAAAAGTAAATTATTATTTCTGAAAATCCAAATAATATTAGAGAGCACTCTTGACTTTCATGCAAAAGGTTCGGTCCTTGTTCAGTTCTGCTGCTTACATCCTTGGGCAAGGTGGTTTGCTGTATATCCTCTCTCGACCTATGGGTGTACCCGGGAACAATCGAGATATAACAATTGCAGGGGCCCCATGATGTTAAGTTCACTTTGAGGTAATTGTACCAAGTTTGATTGTGTATTGGTCCATTGTAGCAGCCAGGAGACAAATCCTCCGTCATGGGAAAATCAGCAATCTTGTTTTTATATTAAGGAACATTTAAAATATAGGAATTCACCCTTAAAAGATTATTTTAAACTACTCCTTCGTGTTGATTTCAATATGATTTGGTTCATGAACGAGTAGATTGCCGCTCCATGCCATGGTTGCATTCAAGAGTAGCAATGGCAAATGATTGTTGCTCAAATTCATAAACAATCGTTGCTAAGATCGTTTTTCTTTAACTATTATACCATAATACATAATTTAAGCATGGGAATTTGGTAACAAATCCAAGTAATACTGCAATAATGAGGTGTCATACACTGTGAAAAGGTTGAGCAATATTTCCAACTCTTTGCCCAACGTCGTGCCAATAGTCAACCCAACCATCTATGGGCAATATTTTGCCCAGTGGTATTTGTAAACGTAAGTACGTGCATAATTGTTACGTATTTTGCCCAACAGCTGGTCAAGATTTTTTCAACAAGTGGGCTACCGTATCTTTGCCCACATTTTGGACAAAATACGAAACAATTATGCATGTGTAAAGTAGGGTACTTACGTTTACCAATACCACTGGGCAAAATATTGCCCAATAGATGGTTGGGTTTACTAACGGCACAACGTTGGGCAAAGTGTTGGAGAAATATTGCCTAACCTTTTTCACAGTGTAGCAATTGCTCTATCACACATGATTAATACCCGAATAACAATTTTCCTAGATCTGGAATTTGTGTACACAGACACCATTACCTTTATTTCATGTCATCTAGTTACATTAATAATTTCCAAAATATAAAATATTTTATAATACCGTTTTCAGTACTAATATCATGTTTTATACCTCATCGTAACCAAAAATGGCCCAGATTGGATCATTGCAATCAAACTGGAAGCTAAAATTACACTAACTTTTGATAGATTCCTATATTTGTTGTTATATTTGTTGTTATATTTTTTGTTCAATTATAGATAAAAGTCTTTTAAATAATTTGTATTTAAATTGGTACGGAGGTCACATCCACCACCAACTTTATGACAAAGCGAGTCGATTCTTATAGCTGAGGGTACTAGATAACAAACATTTATCATTTGATAATGTTTGTAATTCGGTTTGTGTGTTATATTTTGTATTGATGAGTTACATTATTTTATTGGGGGGGGGGGGGTCAAAGATAGCAGCTTCTTTAAAATCCTGTTTCCATGGCAACGGTCTTATTTTGTTCCTTGAAATTACTCAGATTTTTATTATTGTCACACGCAAATTTAAAGTTATCACATGCTTACCATTTTGTTTCACGTTGTTTGGAAATCATAGTACTCTCTATAATTCCAATATTTCAAGATTTGTTTTCATTGTAACTGCCCAGTGCTCAGGTCCCGCACCTACTGTATTGTAACCTGGGCCCCGTCTTACAAAGAGTTGCGATTGATCCAAATCAATCGCAAGACCTCCAATCAATCGCAAGTTTGCAGTCTCCTATCTCTTATGTACATAGTTGCGATTGATATCAATCGCAAATCTAAGGTCTTGGAATCGTTAGTCTCTATTAATCTTGGTAATACTTAAGGTTGTGCTAGTAACGTATAGGTAGGATACATTGATTTTCCCCATAACGTGATAGTGGAATGGAGTTTTAACGAGTAAATATGAAATAGATCGTATTTAAAACACCTAAAAGAAGTCAGACAAAATATTTCAAACTCATTTTTTTTTCTTCTAAACTTTCATCGGTTTTAAGGGTTTAAAATAATACAAATAGCGTAACAATTTAGTAAGCATAATTTCATCCACTCCTGTGGACGTTCACAAGCCTAATAAATTCTTTCACACAATCCCTTGCTGCCTGCTGCGTCCTGATCACTTGACCACAGATAGATGACAATGAGTTGCCAGAATATCTACTTTATCTATCTACATTTCAATCCAAATGAATTCTTTCTCCTTTCTTGGCCAGATATGTGTTTCATATTCAATGACATGGGCATTATTTATTTATTTATGCATGCATGTTCACAGTTTAACAATTCATTGGAGTTAACATCACATGAAAAAATATAATATAACAAATCATTTTAAATTTAACAATCCATTTGAATTGACTTCAAGTGAAAAAGGATATAACAATGTTTTATCAAAGACAAGTTGCAACTAATATATAGTTTAAAGAAAGAACACATAAAAGTGATGAAACATAAGCAAATAGAGCTTGAATCGTTACGACACCTTTCAAATATATAATATATGACAAATAACATTCCTAAAGGTTTGTAGTTATGCAAAACATGATCCCATTTAACATTTCCAACTCTTTAAGGCCTATCGTTACCCGCATTTCAGATAGAGAAGTTCTGTGACGACGATAAATCAGACCCAGATAGCCTACACAACCCCCTAGCTGAAAATCTCATGAACATTAGATGCGGTGAACGCAGTGCATGGTCGGTAATGAGGGATCATACAGACTTCCAGGCTGTTGTCCCACCGGTCTCTAACACCACTCCTGTATTTGAGGTCCTCCAACTCTCGTCAGTCCGAAGTGTAGTACTTGTCCTCGACATCAGTGGTAGTATGCAGGTAAGTCTGTGTTCTCTCTCCATATTCCTCCCTCCCTCTCTCTTTTTCTCACCCCCTCTCTATCTCTTTCTCCAATTTTGTAGTCTATTAAATATACCACCGGTTTGTGGATCACATAGTTTGCGCTTCGAGTCCCAGTCGCTGAACTAATGTTCTTTGGGAATGCATTAATCGATTTTTGCCACTCTCCGCCCATATTGAGTATGTGGGTAGCAGGTAGAAATAATTTTATTGAATGTTTCCATGTTTCACGGGTAGCAGGTAGATCGGCTAAAGCCAGGTTTACAAAAGCACTTGTTAGGGGCCTTAAGCTACCAGTAGTATATCATATTCTCCTTTTCATTAATTGATTTGTTTATGTAAATGTTTTCTTTAATGGAGGGGGTCATTTACTTCTAACAATCGAAATTCTTAGAGCCGCAAAGAGACGAAGAATTTTAAAGAAGAGTTACATCCTCCCTTTCGTCAAATGTCTGATGTTTATTTTTTCAGATAATGTTATAAATGGCCTACAAACTGAAATTAGCATGTACACTGTAAAAAAAATATTGTTCATTGGTAATTTTTACGTATTTTTTCCATGTAGAATTTACTTGAAAACATTAGTTTTGCCACTCACGCACTAAATTTAAGTCTTGCTAACTCAAACTTTCAATTTAGTAGAACATACGTGGAATATTCAAGTAAAATCAAATACTTAAGAACTTTAAGTAATTTCAGCCTGTATTAATTTAGTAATTTTAAATCAAAATCAGAAATTATAGGTATTACTCAAACAATTTATGTTGATTATTCTTATCTTTTTAAAGGACCGATGCAGTGCGTAATAGAAATATTTACATAATTTATGAATATTCATTAAGACCAAATTAAACTCTTTTTTAAATAAAACAATTCTTTTTTGTGGTTGAATGAAAATTTAAGGACTTTAAAACATTTACTAATTCATTTAACATGGCTAAGCAAAGACAAGACAATTTGTAATTGTTACCCAGTTCAAAACAAATCAAAACTTGATATTTCAGGATATTGTCAACCAATTTTCCTTTTAAGATGCTACGATCAAGTATATATAAAATTTGGAGCCTTTCAATATGTGTCGAATTGAAGCGTATGTAATAGTTTGTGATGGTGGTAGATATATATATATACGGTTAAATCTTAAATAGAAGTAGTGTCAGTGATTAGTCGATGTTACTTGTTAGATTAGATGGGTACCAAATCGTGCAATATGTAATCCTATCATAGCTTTTTTTTTAATTATCTAAAATGATTACAATACTTAAATTATTTACGTTAATGTAACTCGATTTAACTGAGTAAAAATGTATTCAGCAAAATAAGTAAATTCTACTTAAGATGCCGTAGGTAATATTTACTTAATAAAAATAAGGCAATTCTTTTCCTCAATTTTATTAAGTTATTTCGACTATTATTTTTTTACAGTGTAGTTTGAGGTTAATTCCCCAAGTCCCCGTTGATTCGAATATTTGACTATGTACACCTTTATATCGTAACATATGAACGCCCTGTTGAACTTGAGCACAACTACACGTGTTGTATAAGTTCTTCAAGTTTTAAATTTACATCTTCAATTGGCCAATGAAAATGGATGGTTAAAATTAATGGGGCATCCTTACGCTCATACAATGAGTCATAAACAAACAAAATTACCATGTTTTACCATATATGACATCATATGCTTTTGTTTTTAGGGGAACCGATTTTACCGAATGGTCGCGTCATCTGCTGATTTCATCATGAATGTAATTCCCTCAGGCAGCAAGCTTGGAATCGTAGTCTTCGAATCGACATCACAAATCAGTGCAAATCTTATGGATATTACCGATACCGCTTCACGTCAAAGACTCGTCGATGATTTACCACCATTTGCGGGTGGTGGCACGTGTATCGGATGCGGGATATTGTCAGGCATTCAGGTATTATCGGCTAGGTCTAACTTAATTCAAACCAGTGGCACACGAGGCGTCATTAGATAAAGTGACGTCCTTTTAAGGCACTGCCAAGCACGGCCCAGTGCTTTTACACAAAGTCACACGCGGCAGTCCACGTTCTCGTCGTGTAAATCTAAAAGCTCCTATTTGCCTGACGCAGGACTGCGACAGCGACTGACGCGGTATTTTATGCGCTATGTCAGAGTAACATCAAACAAAAAGTGAATGGAAAATGAACAGTTTGTACATCGTGTTGCGCTACAAGCATATGGGCGAATTTCCTTCACGCGCTTTATTAGCGCAAGTAATAACGGAACACAAATGACGGCTCGTGTGCAAAAAGTTTACCTTGACCAATAACCCCCTCATGATAACCACGTATTATATAATTTACCTAGTCAAAAGATATAATAATTTATCCAACAGTTGTCCTCTTTGAGAAAATAAAAAAGGTCTTTAATTGCTCTGCACAGTCTTAAAGGGAATTGGTCACATTGTTCAGATGAGAGAAAATGGTGCCAAGGTAGTAACTTCAATGCTAGATGTATAATTGAATATAATATGAAAGTTTGAGTGAAAACGGACCATTATTAATGTAAACATTGGGAAAAGGATTTCTTAATTCTCCCAACTATATAATTACAATTTAATTACATTGTAGTCGAATGTAATACGTCACAAAGCAATGAATTTGCTCTATATACCATTCCAAACATTTAAGTGTTTTAAAAAGCCTGTTTTATATCTTTTTTTCAAGGAAAAACGGTTGGGAAAATTCAAAAATGGTTGGGAGAATTTACTGTTAATCACTGTTAAAGTGTGTTGCACAGTGACGCCTTCATAGGAAACCATAGACATCTTTGTGGTTTGAAAGTTTTCTCAAGATTTTTTGCCTGTTAGAGGATAAGTTCAGTAGAAGGAATATAATAAGTAAAATTTCATACAAAAATTACAGTTTTTTTATCAACCTTCAACAATACCGAGTCACTTTAAGAATGAACTTTGAATAATATGTGACGAAATGTTAAATTTGTATTTCTAAGAGAATAGAGGTCCATCAGAGACACGAACAACGACATCGAAAATCAGGAGTCATCACTAATACCATCACTCAGCTGGAAACAAAAATGGAGGATTTTTCCAACATGATCTCAATTTGTCTTTTCAGGTACTTGGATCATACGCACAAGGAGGATACATCTTACTCCTCAGCGATGGCCAGGAGGGTGGACCTATTTTTATCAGAGACACATATGACGACGTAGAGATCTCAGGAGTCACAATCGACACAATCACTATAAGCAACTTAGCTGATCAGCAAATGGAAGATCTTTCCACGAACACTTCTGGCATATCAAGCTTCTGTTCTGATACTGGGACTGGGACTTGTCTAATAAATGCATTCCATAGAACCATAACGGAGAGACCTGACGTTGGCATGGAAACGGTTCCTATACAGGTCTGTCGTCTTTTTAGTTCGAATAGTCACACTATGTATGCGAGTCAGTACGGTGTATGCCTAAACGGTAATGGTTTCTCAGCTTTATACTAAACCAGCGGTTTCTTTTGAACAAGGGATAAAGGACAAATAAGCGTGATTAGAATTCTACAGGGACACGTAATAGGTCCTGTTCTTTTTTTCTCTCTACATAAATAACCTATACAGATTTCGTCAAATGTCAAATAGTTTGCAGACGACACAACTATATTTCAATCGTTTCCTCCTAACAAATTTTGTTTATATCTATTTCAAATTACTACGATTCTTAAATCAATTGGTGTTGTGCCATAAAACATAATGACGAAGACAAGGAATTTGTCATACTTATCATTCATTGATGAATTCCGTTTAAAAGTACATTGGCGTTCAAAACGCACGGTTTCCTAGCTCACTATTGGAAGATATCATATTCTTAAATCTTATTTTGCAATTTCATTCAGATCTACAGTTCCGTGGTTACTATCGAACCCAATCCTGGCTTCTCCGTTATTCCGGTGGTTATTGACGCCGCACTGGGTAACGATACGGTGATCACGGTGTCCTGGGCAAATAGTAATTCGATATCACTCGTTGTTACCGGACCAGACGGTACTCGAGTGGACCATAACGATGATCGCTATAACAAAGACGAGGAGAGAAATATCGTGTGGATCAACTTACCTCTAGCGCAGGTGAAGCCTCTGAAACTGATTGTATTGTTTGAGGAAACAGTAACCCTGTCATTCTTCGTTTATAGATTATAAAGATTAATGGTATCTCTTCAACGATTTTTATAAACCCTCAAATGAAGTTAGTTTGTAATTTTTTTCAAAGATGTGTAGGAAACTCTTATTCCAGAGTTTCAAGCAAATACTAGTGTTGGATTTATCCCATTTTGTCTCGTATTTTTGGTACGGACTAAACCTCGCGTAAACCTGTCGTATGAACAACAATGACGCTTTCCCCATATACATATTAAGCCTTTCGTTTTTAAAAACTAACTGTGGTCAGGTCATCTCAATTCTAAAACTGTGCATTTTTTAAATGATTTCATCTGCCAAAAATGCCCTTAATATCACTTTTTAGTAATAACATTTTGCAAAATTAAGGAGTGATCGAAATAAGATATGTTCTATTTTAATAGGGAAAATTTTAAAAATGTACATATGTTTGAATGAAGACGTGCTGTGGTCTAATTGAAAACAGGGTTCGTCACTAATTTGCAACATTCGCCCCAGAACGCAGTCGTAGTAATGGTAATGGTAATGGTTTTATTAAAAATTCATTTGCAGCCAGATGGTTGAATTGCAGAATTTTGTACATTGTAAAAACATAAATATTTATACAAACATATATATGTAGGCCTACATAAAACCATTTCTATGTCTGCGATTTGCGCTAAACCAGAATTGAATATTATCATTATTATTATTATCACTATTACTGTTATTAGTATTATCATTATTATCGTTAGTATTACTATTTTATTGTTATTAATACTATTATTTCAAAAAGGCTGGTTTGTGGAATGTAACCGTCACCGTCACCGTCATACAGTTTGGCGACGAGTATGCTAGTGTTTCAGTAACATCTAAACCATCTACGCAAGGATACTCACCGGTCACAGTAACTGTGTTTTTAGGATCTAGTGTAAGTATACTGTTGCTTTATTATATATATATATATATATATACATATATATATTTGTATGTTTAAATACTAAACTATTTTGTTATTCTATATTCCAAACAGTCATAGGTATTGTATCATTGAGGTGTGGCTAGACCATGCTGCCCTAACCTAAAAGCTAAGATGTTCCATAGCTAATGAAGACGTAATAGACTTTGATTTCATGTGATTTCACCAACAAACATGTAATATCAATAAAATATAATAGTATACAATAGTTTAATGAGTGGTCTATTTAATTAGCATGCAGAAGAAAACACATCGCCTATGTTTCAAATATATTCATTTGGCATACTGAATATACTGATGGTTTACTTTCCATCCATAGCATGAGGGGTGACTGAAGATGAAACATATTGCCTAGCTTATTTACAACGTTTCCTGTTAAAGATAAACTTGAGTTCTGGTAAAAAAAAGAAAATTAATTTTCACAGAATCAAAAGAAACTTACACAGAATGTTCAAGATTACAAATAAATGACATGTGCCAAACAATTTTGGAAGAAAATGTATACTGGCTGAGTAATGAGCATAGAAAGGCAAGGAAATCAAGGTAGTACTATAGCCCCGACACCATGTGTGTTGTCCCATATATAGCTTTCTGTGTACAGTGCTTGTTACTTTACCAAGACTCGGTCAAATTTGATGACTCGAGAACCTTGCAGTGCACACCAATACTTACATGCTACATGATCAACTGTTTCTGATCCTTTCCACACCTTTTCTTTCACAATGCAATCGCATTACCAGTACTAAAGTTTATAGTCAGGTCAATATACGGTAAAAAACACCCCAACCCCAAAAAAATTGCAACAAAAGGTTTTTCAACGGTTTCTAATAGTATTTGACCTCAGATATAACATACTAAAAGTATACTCAAATCGGAGGTTCGGAAAGCTGTTATTTTCAAGATGGCGTCCAAGATGGCCGCCGATACCTAAAAATTGCCATAAATCATTTATTATCCATCCTAGAGACATAATTTTGGTGTCTATACCATGGTTTCGGAGGTCAGAGAATCCATTGAGACCAGTAAGAATGGTTTGTGAGGGTCCAGGAAACCCCAAAGTCTAAGATGGCGTCCAAAATGGCCGCCATAACATAAAAATGGCCATAAGTCACTTATTATCCATCCTTGGGGTATCTATGCTATGGTTTTCGGGGTCATAGAATCCAATAGGATAGGTTAGAACGTTAAGCAGTGGTTCAGGAAACCACAAAATCCAATATGGCGTCCATAGGGCCACAAAACCACTAAGAATTCTCAATAGAGGTCGCACTTTATAAACAGGAAATTAACATATAATATTTCTCTCGAACCCATACGGTGTCACCGACCCCCCCCCCCCCCCCCCAGAAAAATGGTCAATTCAACTATTGACAGGTCATTGTCAACACTGAGGGATTCGCCGAGGTGGGGGGGGGGAGTGACAAAGACAAACTAACAACTTAATAATAATATCTAGACACACATTCATAATACCTACCATACAATTAAAAAAAAAAAACTCGTGTTGTTCATGTCATCTTATGGCGAATACACATGCAGATTTCCATGTTCCTTCATTTTGATGAGGAATGTACTAAGGAAAATCATCTTCTGCTTCACTATCAAGTGACTCGTTCTATGGTTGTGGCATACACCAAGTTGGCAAGGTCCACACGGTAGTCCGTAACATATGCAGGTATATCGAGGTGTCCTACAAGCAGTACTGAAGTCGCAATGAATCAACTTAAGAAGATTAAAAGGTGCAGCCTCCGTATTTGACATTAGTGAAACTAGATGATTGTCCTCTATTAAATTTCCAGCCCTAGTCTGTGACGTCCATATCTTCTCACTCTTCATCCATGCCATGACTTGGTAGCACGGGAGGGGGGGGGGTAGTCACGTGAGCCACTCTAATGAGTCACTTTTTCACCAAGAATCCCTAAACATGGGTCCCATTTTTAACAAAAATATCCCTAAACTTAATGGATCCGTTTTTTCGAAATTTCCCAAATTTTCGGGTGTTTGCATTGTGAAAATTGTGAAAAGTGGGCTTTAGTTCGAGAAAAATGACCCCTAAAAATAGGTAGGGGTTTCTTAACTGATTAACTAACATTTGGTGGAGGCTGACGTAGGAGGGAGTTGCATTGGCAATTTTCTTGACGAACAAGTTGTATCGTAATGATGCAACTGAGTCATTACAACGGCCACCAAACATGACAGACATTGCTTTGATACCAAGTTCCTCTAAGTTAGTTACTTTGGCTGTCTTGGTAGAAGGAAAGTACTAGCACAGGATTCCAAAGTGAGGTTGCATTTCACAAGTTTCTGGAAGACTGCTTTCTTTCCTATTCCGAATATCCGGGAAGTCGACTCGCAATCGGTGTAGGCATCTAGAAAAAGTAGTTGTGCATGAGCACAGATCCCGTACCAAGGTCCACTTTCAACTGCTTACAGTTCTACATTTTCGGAGCCTTGGCTGCATTGTAAGAGTGGAAGTATAGTTCCCAGCTATCTGTTCTAAGGATTTTGCGAAGTCCGGTTCCTTTCATCAGGGTACCGATTGCTTTCAGCAAAATCATGAAGGTCTAGAAGCAACCTAATTGCAAGTTAATCCCTTTCAGTGGGCTATTCTGGGGTTCATCGATGATTATAGCTCAGCGGCCTTCCAATATGCTGTTTTAATAGTCTCGTTCAAAAGGAAAGACAAAGCTACAACTCTGGGAGAGATTTCGAAAGTACAAATTGTACCCGAACAAACCATAAATGCTGCTTTGCTTTGCTGTTTCAACAGTTCCTGGTAGTTTAAAAAACAAGGGAACTTGAGGTAGCAGAGGTGATGAGCTTTGAGGTCAGTCTATTCCTACCTGCATTTTTCGAGGCTAGGAATGTCTTTCGGAAGGCTAAGAAGCCTCAGCTAGCTCATGTTATAACCGATCATGTAAGGTAAATGTCGGGTGAAGCCGTGAAAGAACACAGACCGGTATGTCCTTGATGGTGGTTCCTTGGTGCATCGATCGGATACCATGGAAGACAGGAGACAGCTTTGGCAGAATAGCACGATCATATCCTGATTTCACACCCCCCCCCCCCCCACTATATGGTTCTGCAAACGTAGTTTTTGACGGCTATGGTGAAGGGCCGTCAATTAATGATAATACACACCAGCGACGTAGGCAGAATGCCCATCCAGTTGTCAGATTCAATGCAGACACAGTATTCTCAGGCAAGAAGGTTTTTATGAAGAAACTGCAATAAGCAGAGACTCATAAATCTCATTAGTGAGGAACTGAGGAAGAGTAATTGCACCGTCATCAATGTATCCGGGATGCAGATGTACATATTGCTGAAGCTGCAGTGAATTCTTCTCGTCGTCAGTCGAGAAGGCACTGACCTATTGGTGTTACTCTCGCATTACGCGGATGTAGATAGCAAGGAACTATACTTCCACTCTTACACTGCAGCCAAGGCTCCGAAGGTCTATAACATTAAGCAGTCGAAAGTGGACCTAGGTATAAGGATCTATGCTCACAACTACTTTTTCGACATGCCTACACTGGTTGCGATTCGACTTCCAGGATATTCGGAATCGGAAAGAGAGCAGTCTTCCAGAAGCTTGTGAAATGCAGCCCTACTTAAGAATCTAGTGCTAGTACTTTCCTTCCTCCAAGTCAGCCACAGGAACTAATAGAGGAACTAATTGGTATCAAAGCAATGTCTTTCATGTTTGGTTGCTGCTGTAACGACTCAGTTGCATCATTACGATACAACTTGTTTGTCAAGAAAATTGACAATGCGACTCCCTCCTACGCCATCCTCCACCGAATTCCACTCCCTCAGAAAATACATCCAAGTCATGGCATGGATGGAGAGTGAATCGTAAGACATGGACGTCACAGACAGGGGCTGGAAATTAGAGGACAATGATGTTGAATACGGAGGCTGTTCCTAGTAATCTTCTTAAATTGATTCATTGTAACTGCTGTACTGCTTGTAGCACACTGCTGTACCTGCAGATGTTACAGACTACCATGTAATAGTGTGTGTGTGGACCTTGCCAACTTGGTGTATGCCACAACCATAGAACGAGTCACTTGATAGTGAAGCAGAAGATGATTTTTCCTTAGTACATTCCTCATCAAAATGAAGGAACATAGAAATCTGCATGTGTATTCGCCATATTAAAGATGACATGAACAACACGAGTTTTTTTTTTTAATTGTATGGTAGGTATTATGAATGTGTGTCTAGATATTATTATTAAGTTGTTAGTTTGTCTTTGTCACTCCCCCCCCCCCCCACCTCGGCGAATCCCTCAGTGTTGACAATGACCTGTCAATAGTTAAATTGACCCTTTTTCTGGGGGAGGGGGGGTGGGGTCGGTGACACCATAAGTTTGAGAGAGAAATAATATATGTTAATTTCCTGTTTATAAAGTGCGCCCTCTATTGAGAACTCTTATTGTTTTTGTTGCCCTTTGGACGCCATATTGGATTTTGTGGTTTCCTGAACCACTGCTTAACGTTCTAACCTATCCTAGGGGATTCTATGACCCCGAAAACCATAGCATAGATACCCCAATTATGTCTCTCGGATGGATAATAAGTGACTTATGGCCATTGTTACGTTATGGCGGCCATTTTGGACGCCATCTTGGCATTTGGGGTTTCCTAGACCCTCACAAACCATTCTTACTGGTCTCAATGGATTCTCTGACCCCCGAAACCATGGTATAGACACCGAAATTATGTCTCTAGGATGGATAATAAGTGATTTATGGCAATTTTTAGGTATCGGCGGCCATCTTGGACGCCATCTTGAAAATAACAGCTTTCCGAACCTCCGATTTGAGTATACTTTTAGTATGTTATTCCTGAGGTCAAATACTATTAGAAACCGTTGAAAAACCTTTTGTTGCAATTTTTTGGGGGTCAAACCATATCTTGACCTGACTATTATCTTTAACCATGTGTGCTCTTTCGTTTTGCCCTGTAATTGCATTCTTCAAGGAGGTGAATCATGCCCAGACTCCAGCACTAGCTATATATGCTCAGGTTCAACAGGATTATCTGCCTGTTCCCAATGCTAACGTCACTGCCATCGTCTCGGATTCGTCTACATCGACCACGTTGACATTGCACGACGGCGGGTTAGGTGAGCCAATAGCGAGCTTTCGATTTGACGCGACTATATACGCGTTGTGCATCGAGTGACGTCACTTTAGGAATCTGCACATGTGTCAGCTCTGTCGCTGCAGCAGCGAACTTGCTCTGTCAAGGGCCATGTGAGCCAATGGCGACTTCGATTTGATGCGACAACGCAATATGCGTCGAGTAAAGCAGGGCTCCCACTTAGCCGAGTTGGAGCCTCGAGTTGTGGCGAGCTGGCGCGATCTTATGGCAAGCAGTTTTATCATTAAAACATATTTCTTGATATCAAGAATTCAATTCTTGATATCACGAAATCGAATTTCCTGATATCACGAAATCTAATTCTTGATATCAAGAATTACCATTGCTTTACAACATAAAATTATTTCTTGATAACAAGAATTGATTTATTGATATCAATTAATAATAAAACGGCTTGCCATAAGATCGCGCCAGCTCGGCACAACTCGGGGTTCCAACTCGGCTAAGTGGGAGCCCTGCTTTACGTCATGCACCCGAGGGATCTGCGCTCGGCCGCCGCGGTAGCGAGAAGGCTCTGCCTATTATGCATTTGTATTTACAATCACAAAGTGTGCTTGATATTTTTGCTTTCGTTATTACTTAATTCAACCTTTAGTTTTATTCTAAGTAGCTCGTTGAATCAAGGCCATTGAAACTTAAAAAGTGTTTACACTGGAATAGTACAGCGGATAAGCTCCCCATATAATGAAAATTGTGCACTTTTTGAGAAAAGCATGAAACTTCTAGCATAGTTAGTTTAGACCATAATATTTATTTTCAGATGTGGAGGGAAGTCAGGTTTGACCTCTGATGACCCTGAGAGGTCAAATCCAAAATGGCCGCCAGTCCGCATGGTCTTATTGTACAAACACGCCTAACTTATGAACCAAATAGTCAAGAAAAACGTTTAAGGTGTCATTTTCAACTAACTTGGGCATGCCAATTCATTTGGTAATACTCTTGAGATCGCCAGAACTCAGGGTTGTGCATTTAGGTCAAGGTCAAGGTCGAAATTGACTAAAAAATAGCAAGTTTGAATGGTTACAAAAAGTTTTCTCATTCATTTTTCATTTGTTCTCCCCTTTGTTCTCAAATTTCTTTAGGAATGGTTCCCCTGTATAGTCCCCACCTTAATCCCTTTCAGTTAGTTTATTTCACACATTGATTTGACCTCTGATGACCCTGAGAGTTCAAATCCAAAATGGCCGCCAGTCCGCATGGTCTAATTGTACAAACACGCTTAACTTATGAACCAAATTGTCAAGAAAAACGTTTAAGGTTTCATTTGCAACTAACTTGGGGATGCCAATTCATTTAGTAATACTTTTGAGATCGTCGGAACTCAGGGCTTTGCATTAAGGTCAAGGTCAAGGTCAAAATTGACAAAAAATTAGCATGTTTTGAATGGTTACAAAACGTTTTCCCATTTGTTTTCCCCTATGTCCCCAAATTTCTTTATGAGTGGTTCCCTGCATAGTCCCCCATCTTCATCCCTTTCAGTTAGTTTATTTCACTAATTATAGCACCACACCATTATTTGTCTTGTAACTGACCATATGCATAGCATATGGTCAGTGGGCAGCTAACAAAACGGCAAAAACCTCAATTCAAGTCAGGAAAACTGCCCCTTTCCATTACTCCTCAATAATACTGGTAAGTTTTTTTTTAAGTTACTTGGTGTTTTATTTGATTCTAAGTAATTCAAAGGATAACTACATAGTTTGAGGAACAGGCCATAAAGCTAAATAACGGTTCTGCTAACACTAGACAACATCACCATGACCAGCAGCCTGGAGTGCAGACAGCATTCCTGAGGGATGTTAAGGAACTTCTGACATTACTGACAGAGATGGGGAATCCATTTCTAGAACAAAGTCAAGACCTACTAGTCATTGGCACAAGCGACATATCATGGACACCCAAGTGGCTGAAACGGGGAGAAGGATTGAGACCCTAGGTGAGGAGCAGTACACAAAGTTTGTGACGGAAAGTCTAGAGCAGTGCACGACACCTGTCACACAAAAACTTCATATGAACAAGTTGCCACTTTTTAGTCGGCAGCCGGCCAAAGTTATCTTTTCGAGGACGTACATCTCGTGTCAGACACGGGATGGAGATATGGACAATTTCTTCTCCCATAAATACCAGGCAGCCCCGCCAGCTTTGTTAACTGGATGAAAATGCTGTTTGGAGTTAAAGCAGATCTACTTCGCTGCCTGGCATCGAAAACAATAGTGCACCTGTGGCCCAAGCAATTATTATTGATGGTGAAGCTGTGGTTCAAATGCTCAATCCTGGAACATCAAGAACATTTCAAGAGTATGGAGAAAGAGTGTTTGCCCCATACATCTTTGCTCAACTCGGGAAAAGCATCCGCATCGACCTTGGCTAGGGTGCATACTTACCTGCTAGCCTGAAAGCCTCAATAAGGCCGGAAAGGGGAAAGGGCACCAGGAAAAAGGTGGCTCCTTCTACTGTGCTGCCAAAAAGCTGGAAGGACTTCCTTCAAGTCAATGAGAACAAAACCTAATTGTTAGCTTTCCTGTCACGCGAAGAAGTTCATCTTCCTCTACCACAAGGCAAGGAACTGTATGCAACAGATGGAAGTGGAGTACTCTGCTATCCTGCTGAGTCACACTTGGCAGGCCTTGCTCCATGCTCGCAAGGGGATGGGCTGACACTCGTCTACTTCTGCATGTGGCAGATGCTGTGCAAAATGGGTGTAAAAGGGTAACCATACGTACTGTTGGTACTGATGCGGTTGTACTGGCCGGCTTCATTCAGCAAGACAGCTCCTGATGCTGTGGATCGCTTTTGGTGTCAGATCAAGCTTTCGATACATAGCTTTGCACAAAATAGTTGCCACTATGAGTCCGACACAATGTAATGACTCTCTCATTCTTTTATGCGTTCACCGGGTGTGACACTGTTTCTGCATTAATTCAGAGGAAAGAAGACTGCCTGGGAAACTTAGAAGAAGTTTCCCAGAGGTGAATGATTCCTTCAGTGAACTCATCGCCTAGTGGCCTCAATGAAGGATCAATGTTACTGCCAAAGCGATTTGTGGTGTTGATACGACCGAACCAGTGAGAGCATGATAATGAACGATGCCAGGAAACAGCTCTTCGCACAGAAGTCTAGAAACCTGGAGAACTTTCCTCCAACCCGGGCAGCACTCAAGCAGCACATCAAGCGCACTTGCTACCAGGCCAACTGTTGGAACCAGATATTGGCCAAGAATCCAGAGATTCCAGAGCCATCTGACTTTGGCTGGACAAACGAAACAACTGGGTGGCTGCCTCTTTGGACCACGCTCCCGTACACTGAACTGTGCTATTGTAGTTGTGGACAGTGCTAGATTCATTTGGATATCTATAGCTGTGGTTATGAACAGGTTTTAGGTCGTATTTGGAATAGCTTTGTTGGTCTTCTAGGCCCAATTTCAAAAAGCTGCTTACCGGTAAGCAAATGTTCGTGCTATAACTGTAGCAGAAAAAATTGCTTAAGCAGGTTAGCAAGAAAACAAGGCGTCCACCTTGCGCGTTCACTATGAATTTGCATTGTTACAAAGTTCATTTTCGCCCAGTATTAAGCAGCGTAAGGTTAATGCTTTTTTGTGTGCTTACGGTATAGCAGTGCTATAAAGAAGAAACTCATACGTAAGCAGAGAACCGGCCGATAAGCAGCGCTAAAAATTTGGCCCTGGATAGTCAAAGTGGTGGTACATGGGTCTTTTTATTATTTTTAAAAATAATGACTAACAAAACACTTTTTTGACCTAATATGACCTTGACCTTGACCTTATTGAATCCCTGAGTTCTGGCGATCTCAAAAATTTTACTTAATGAATTGGCATCCCCAAGTTAGTTGAAAATGACACCTTAAATGTTTTTCTGGACTATTTGGTTCAAAAGTTAGACCAGTTAGAACATTAGACCATGCGAACTGGCGGCCATTTTGGATTTGACCTCTCAGGGTCATCAGAGGTCAAATCAAACTGTGAAATAAACTAACTGAAAGGGATTAAGGTGGGGGACTATACAGGGGAACCATTCCTTAAGAAATTTGAGAACATAGGGGAGAATAAATGACAAATGAATGGGGATTTTTTTGTAACAATTCAAAACTCGCTATTTTTTAGTCAATTTTGACCTTGACCTTGAACTCAATGCAAAACCCTGAGTTTTGGCGATCTCAAATGTATTACCAAATGAATTGGCATGCCCAAGTTAGTTGAAAATGACACCTTAAACGTTTTTCTTGACTATTTGGTTCATAAGTTAGGCGTGTTAGACCATGCGGACAGGCGGCCATTTTGGATTTGACCTCTCAGGGTCATTAGAGGTCAAACCTGACTTCCCTCCACATCTGAAAATAAATCTTATGGTGAAAGCAAACTATGCTAAAAGTTTCATGCTTTTCTCAAAAAGTGCACAATTTTCTTGCTAAGCCGCTGCACTAGAACTCGAACAAGAAAGTCATTCGGTTCAAAATGGGAAGTACCTAATTATTTACAGCAAATAGAACCCTGTACGACCTGTCTACTATCCGAATAAGGGAAAATCCAACAATTCAAACATGTATAAGAAAGTTGTCAATTCGATTTTGATTTGTTGTTTTTTCAATGCAAAACTAAACCCCCCCCCCCCCCCCCCCCCACTCAGTACGCATATGCTTGTTCCCTCTATTTGAAAGCACCCCCTATCTGAGGACTGCCAACATTTCCGAACCCCCCTTTCGCGGGCTTTTCGCGGGCTTTTCCTGCCTTGGAGACCCCCCTAAATCATGAAAAATGCTCTATGTACCCTCCTAAATTCGGAATAATTTCTCAGGAGTCCAAAGAGATGAGAGAAAAAAAGAAAAAACGCCCCCTTTTTAAAGAAATCTCCGGGTGAAAAGTTAATACACCCCTTTTTTTACAATTCTCAGGCCGGACTTTGTCGCTCGAAAAGTACCCCTTTACCGGACATTTTGGTAACACGCATGGGGTCCGTCCGTTCTCGGAGTGGGGGGGGGGGGGGGCGGGGTAATAAAGCACATTTCTTGATCGTCGTTCTTTATTCTCTTTGATCATCAGAGCCGGATTTAACACCAAATGACGGGACATATTCAGCGTACTTCATAAGCTTCACCTCTAATGGCAGATATAACGTCAAGGTCGATGTCATCGGCTATGACGTCGCAGAAAATCAGAGAAGTATGTAAATTAATCTTTTAATTTTCCTATGGTTGATAAACTTTAGGCCTATGGATCAAACAAAAAATCATCTTGAATTGTGACGAGCCATAGAAATCCATTCCTTCCGTGAACATATTAAATAAATGGTTTGTTTTATTGAAAATCATCTCGCAGCCCGAAGGCTGAATTGTGTGACTTTTTACAAATTGATAAAAAAATTACATTACAATAAATACATGTGAAATCAGACATTACAAGATATAAATTCAAAATTCGTTCAAGTTCATAGTAAAAATATAAAATATAAAGTTATATATAAATGTGAACATGCAATAATATTTCCACTCCGATATGCATTGATTTTAAACGGGTCGTGTTTGTTTGTAACAATAGTTGCAATAGATTTTAAAAGTGAATAATTGCGTGATTTTAACAGATTAAAAAGCTCAGTAAAATACAGTGATATATTGGAAATTTACATTTGACAAAAAATAAGTTAAGATTTACAAAGGCAAAACATAGATATACTTTAATGTTAATAGGTTCAAAGCGTATCCTGTGCTGATCGGTTTGTGAACGGGGCCAGCTATTCCAAATCGTTACAATAGAGAAACATACAGGGTGACGGATACAATAGGAGAGAAGGGGGAATGAAAAGGAGAGAAGAAAGAGAGAGAATAGGAGAGAGACAAAGAGAGAGGGGAGAGAGGGACAGACAGAGAGAGAGAGAGAGAGGGGAGAAAGAGTGCTAGAAACGGGGGAGAGAATGGAAGAGGAAAATAAGTTTAGCAGTTACGATTGATACAGCAATGATTTGTCAATTAACTGGATATAATTCATTAAAGTTAATATCATGTAACAAACTGGAATAAATTCAAATATAATAAGGGGTGAAAAGCGAAAAGTGTAGCTATGTCTGATGATTATAGTTACATATCATTCAATAGGTCGACCAAGAATGGAATTGGGCTTCTTTTGTATCTATCAGTTCTGCATCTGATTGCAGGATAAGGAGCAACCCTCCTCAGAGATTGAGAATATCTATTCTGGCGTGGGCGTGGCAACCAGTCCCTGAACTGAGGTGAATTTATTAGTGATTTAGCAAATCTTTTGCAAAGTTCTCGCCTTCTATTGTCTAGGGTTTGGAGATTGGTCATTTGTAGTGCATTTTCGTAGGTCACGTACAATGATCCCAGTACAATTTTGAGTGCACGTTTCTGGATCCTTTCAATCTGGGCATTTTGTTGGTTTGTTAAGCCAGGATGCCACACAGGAGCAGCATATTCAACAAGGGGCCTGACATAGCCTGTGTATACACATAGTAAGTCTTTCCATGGTAATTGGAATGGTTTCAGGGTTCTTAGCATATACATGCGCCTATTTGCGTTACGCACCATGTTATCGACATGGCTGTTCCATTTCAGATCTGTTTGTAGTAGTACCCCCAGGGCTTTGATTGTTTGCACCTCATCAAGGGTCTGGTCCCCAAGACTAACATTAATTGGAGGGAGTTGGGTTTTTCCGAAGTTTACTCTCATTACATGACATTTACTGGCATTAAGCTGCATGGCGTTGTTATTGCACCATGTGTTGAGTTCAGATAGGGTATTGTGGATTTCTGCAGCCGCACCCCGTGGTCTCGCTTCCGCTATTGTCATGTCATCAACGTATTTCCAATGCTCCAACTTTGAGGATGCCAATGCGTCGTTGATTAGGACTAGGAACAAGATCGGGCCTAAGCGTGTCCCCTGTGGGACGCCCGCGTTCACTGGAGCCCAGGTAGACATGACACCTTGGTAGCGAACACACTGGGTGCGACCAGTCAGAAAGTTAGAAATCCAAGGTACAAGTGAGGGACAAGACACAAGATGGATAAGCTTAGAGATAACTACTGTATGATCAACTTTATCAAAAGCCTTAGAAAAGTCAGTTGTGACTAGAGTGGATGTGGTACCTAATTTGTCGGCCTGCTTCGTTAGAAAATTTACAATATCTACAAGACAGTGAGTTGTTGATCTACCTGGTCTACTTCCAAACTGTTTGGCATCTAGTTTGGATGAGATATCAGACATCAACCACTTTGTTATGAAAAGTTCTGCTACCTTCACAAAGTGGTCTGTAAGTGCAATCGGTCTCAGTTTATCGATTCTAGCAGGCTTTTCCTTCGGGATTGGCACAACAATAGCTTTTTTCCATCTGTTGGGAACTTCCCCTTCCGCGAACGAGCTATTCAAGATGGTGGTAAGTGGATAGGCTATTTCATACGCAAACGTCCTGATCAATCTGGTAGGTACTCCATCGGGACCAGCGGACTTTCCGGGTTTTAGCCGTTGGAGTTCTCGATAAACTTCCCATGGCTGCACAGTAGGGGGTCTCTGAGACGGCAGGTATGATGGCAAGTCGCATAGTTGGAGGGGCCGGATGTTGCTAGCAACATCTACAAATCGCTTGTTGATGGTATCTGCAATCTTCGATGGGTCCGACTGATCACAACCAGGAACGTCAATGGTTGGACAGCATTGCGATCTAGAAGTCATGAGCTTAATATGCTTGTGCCACGAGGTAGGATTGTCCGATTTCAGCTGAGCCACACGATCGTGGTAGAAGTGGCGTTTCTCTTTACCTATGCTCCGGATGATTTTATTAGAGCAGGCTCTCCATTCGCCTTTCTGTCCAGTGTTGAAGAGGATTTGACGCTGATTAATTGAAGCCTTAATAGATGGTGTAACCCATGGCTTATCCTTCTGATGGATTTTCACTTCCTTTGTTGGAAAATGTGTGTCAATGGCTGATTGGAAGGATGTGTAAAATGCCTCACATTTGTCTGATGTTGTCACAGCATCTTGAACTTCAGGCCAAGTTTGAACAGATATCCACCGGCCGAAGGATCTTATGTCAGAAACGCGCATCGGTCTGATGACTCGTCTGGAGAAAACGTTCCGTTTGTGGGGGAATATATTCAATGGACCCCACTCAACAGAATTATGGTCACTCAGTCCTAGCGGTGACCTGACGTCAGCATCACTGTAGAAGTCTTTCATATTTGTCAATATTTTGTCCAATATAGCTGTATTTCGGGTAGGTTTCTTGACGATCTGTTTGAGCGACGTGCTTGTACAGATCACGTCGGTGTTCATTTGGTTAAAGTCCCCCATTATGACGAAGCCAGCAGAAGGGTGCTTCGACCTTAGTTGGTCTACTGAGCCAATGAGATGGTCGGCCAGTTCTAGCTCGTTGACACTATTTGGTGGGAAGTAGACTGACGCCACAAAGATACTTGATATCTCACGTGGCAGCCGACGCGGCCGAATCTGTCCCCAGACCACTTCGATGTCTTCAGGAACGTGTATGTCAGGTACAGGTCTGGGTGACATTTGTTCATTTATGTAAATGGATACTCCACCTCCTCTCTTATGATTTCTGCATTTGTGAAGGTGGCTAAAGCCATTCATTTCGAAATAATCAACTGTTTCCGGGGTCAACCATGTTTCACTGAGGGCGCAAACGTCAATATTGCTCTCATGGATGATTGTTTGAAGTTCATCCGCCTTGTTGGATAGCGATCTCATATTGCTCATAAGCATTCGAGGGAAATCAAATTTTCGTGGTGTTTGCTTTTTTTTGGATGAAGTATGTATGTTTACAAGGTTCGAACGAGTTGCATCAGTTGTTAGTGGGGAGGGGTCATTTCGACTCGTAATGCGAACACCAAGTTGGCGGATCCTGCGAGATCCGCCCCTACATCCGCGGGCTAGAAATATACCACACTCCTTAGCAACTTGCTTCACATCACCAGGCAACGGTAACCTGGACCGCTTACGTAATGTGTAGAGCTGATTCATAGAGTACGTTATGCGTTGCGGTTCCATTGTTCTATTGATGATCCGGAGCAATTTAGGTTCACGGACGATATCAAGCGACCTTTCTAAGTCAGGGTCGAGCGACCTTTTAGAGTTCAAGAGAATGGCTTTGTTACCATTTAAGTCATTCAACGTCACTCTTTGACGCCAAGGAATGGGCGTACACTCACACATACACGTAATGTACATACATAATCCAAAGAAGAGTATCAAGGCGTTCAAAACAAACGTAGTTTTACGAGCTGCCATTCTTCAATATTGCACAAATCCCGGTTCAAAATGATGACAAAAGTACAAATAACACAATTCACCATAAAGCAAGTGAAAATCACGGCTGTTATCAATAAATTTACCTTGATTTTATTCCAGCGACATTTCGCTTGTGGCTGCCAACAAATAGCGCCCTCTATATGAGAAATCATTTCTAATTTTAAAGTAAATAAAACAAAATCCTAGCATACTGTATGAAAATCATGGGATCTTGGAAGGCCTATCCCGAGTGGAAGCACTGAATTGATGAAGGTTCTTGACTCCCATATAGAAATTCCCGTATTCGACCCTTGCTCGATGCCTACATCCTTGGCCGAGTGTTGTTTCCCTTTCTACCCAGGTGTAAAGTGGATACCTTGCAATGTTGCGGTAATATTAACTGCAAGGCCTTCGGGAATAGCAAAATTAAAAAATGATGAGGCTACTATGAGTTCATAAGACCAAATTAGTATTACTATCCAATACAAAATCCAATCCAATAACAAAACGTTAGAAAATTTTGACCGCTCCAATCGGAACAATTTGTACACATTTTCCCTTATATTTGTTTGCATCCAGGAAAAAGGTCAACTGAAGTGGAGACTTCAGTGGAGCCATCTTTCATGCGTACAGCATCGGGAGGAGTCTTTAAGGTCCAAGGTTACACTCCCAACGCCGCTGACATTCTACCACCTTCCCGTATCCAGGACCTGGTCTACACCTCTTTCTCCTATGACAACAGCACGGTGACCCTAAGCTGGACTGCTGTAGGAGACGACTTGGACCAAGGAACGGGTAAACAATATTCATGTCTTAAGAGACTTTAGAAGCGGCGTTATCGAAGGGGGGAGGGGAGGAAGGTGGAACAGTGTCCCCACACATTTGAAGTACACTTACAGTGCTCTTTTTGCGCAGGAAAATGTCAATTTTTTTCTCTTTCAGATTAATACCCCCTTTTTCTTTCTAATAAGTACCCCTTCTCATAAGTGCCCCTTTCACCTCTGAAAAGTGCTGCTACTCAAATCTGGTAGGTGTCCCTTTTACTTTGAAAAGTGTACTTCATCCTTTGTAATGAACGCCACTTTCCTCTAGTTATTAGTTCCTCTTTTCACCTTTGATAGGTACCCCTTTTACTGTGATAAGTTCCCCTTTTTCTTTCTCACAAGTGACAATTCCCTTCTGATGATTGCCTTTTTGACCTTATACTAAGTGCCCTTCCCCATTTCTTATAAATACCAAATTTTACCTCTTATCAGTGCCCCTACCCAAAACCGATACATGGCCCTTGGTGCTTTTGTTAAGTATATCTTTTGTTTCTATAAACTGCTTTTTGATAGTGCCCCTTTTTACCCACATGACTTTTACCCACATTACTTTTGCTGGTGCCCCCCTATAAAGACGCTACACTTATCCTGGACTTTGGTACTGATGGAAAAATCAGGGAAAGAGCAGCTAAAGAAAAACAGGAAACATGTCATGTATGGTCATATGATAACACGATCAAAACCAAAGTGCCTAGGAGGTAAAGGAAAAGTGTATAAATGAATGATCTGTGGAAACATTATTCAACTAAACTGCGAACCTCACAGTGAATGCACTTACATTTAAATGTTTTATGTGCACTAGAGTTAAGTATGTCCATAATTCTTGCTACTGTTTCAATTTCCACCACAAAGCCTACAATAACGAACTCCGCTATTCCACCAACTTCAATGACGTCCGAAACAACTTCAGCACCAGTCATGAGGTCACACAGAATCAACTCGTCTCCGGGAACCTATCCTTTATCAGTCCTGCTGGGGTTATTGAGACTGTCACTATTTCTCTCCCTGAGAGGGGGCAAGATATCGTCTACTATTTCGCTATTCGGGCTTGGGATGAGGCAGGGAACAGAGGGGACTTGTCCAACATCGCTTCCCTGTCGATCCGCTACATACCAGCGTCTGTACCAACCACCGCCGAACCAATAACGGTGTCTGTACCCTTTACTACCGAACCTCTACCGGTGTCTGTACCCACCACCATCGATCCAATACCGGTGTCTGTAACCACCGTCAAACCAACTGGGCCAGACAACCTGGCCCTTATCATCGGGTTGTGTTGTGCAGTGGGTGTGGTAATCATCGTTGGAGCAGTCATACTGTGCGTATACTTCTACCGGAAAAAACACACTGGAGAGATGAAATTTGGGTCAGCATCGGGGCTGGCAGGGCTGCCAGACGTGGAGGGGATGCATCAGAATCCAACCTATGATAACCCTACTTTCTCTACAATTTGATTTACTCTCTAAATTTACACTGTAGTGGAAATCACATCTGAGTGAGTCATAATAGGGATCACTTCTTTGTTTCAGATGAAATTCGCTCCAAAATTTGCACTAAAAATGTGAGATTTATTTAGTTTCATTTGATTACATTAATTGTCCCAATACACGTTGGACGTGGATTTTATACATTAAGCACATATCCCAGAGGACAACGGATTGTGCGCATATGATTACACTTTATAGACCCATCTTTATCTATTAAAGGCTCGTTTAGATATGACTTGTGAAAACAAATGATATAATTTACGCAAGTCATTATTCTGTTGCGGGTAGTTGCCATTCAATTTACACGAAATGTGAAACACCGGCGGCTTTTTTCCCGGTTGTTGACCCTGCCATGGCATATCTGAACAAGCCTCAATAATTTGTAATGAAATTGTGGAATACTGGTCAAGCAGTTTAACTGTGAAAGAACTGTCGAGAAGTCGACGTCACGTCCTAAAAAAAACGGGGGTCACGTCGGTTGGGTGGAAATCCGCCCTAATATGTAACAATAGTGGAATTCACTCACAAAAGAAAAGAATATATAACAATTACTCTGGAATGGATAATTTGGGGCGGATTTAATTCCAAAGAAAGTGATTCCTAATATGACTTCTGAAAAGAGTGATTTCCACTCCTCTGCATGTGATCTGTACCTACCCAGTAGGAACAAATGTATATAGGATGTAGCTAATCTATCCATGTCTGAGAGGGAATGGTTTGACCAATTAAGGATGTTGAATATTGGTCAGGCGATTCCATTGCCAAAGAGACTGACAAAACGTTATCAATAATAGCACAAATGCCTTCTATCACTCGTATTTCACCCGTCAATACGCCGATTTTCATCAATTTCCTTCCAAAACTACAATCAGTCAAAATTCCTTATGTTGTAATGGAATTAGGTTATGGAATGATTTAGACAATGATATTAAACTAAGTAAAATTGTAGATATATTTTAAAAACTGTTGAAGAATGAAACATTCTTGCAGTTTAAAAAAACGCCCAATTAAATAATGAATAATTTGCTCCTAATGTTTTGTAATGTTTAGTAATACTGTAAAGCACCGGCTAGGGGCGCATATAGGGACGCAGTGTCGCTGGACGCCGCGGCGTGTCCTGTGTGCGTTCATGGCAGGTGCTTTGCTGTTAATGTCTTATGCTCACATACAGTGTGAGTCAAAAAAAACTTTACACCTAGGAAATTACTAATAATTAAAAAAATAATTTATGAACAGTGAAGTATTATACATCATATGAAAGAGTGTTTTATCCTGAATCATTTGGTACCATTTTTGGGTGGAATGTGTTCACGCTTGGATGAACAGGAGGTATTGTTTGCGAGAGTGCAAAAATCGAATTGCGCCAAAGTCTTAAAGTGAGAGAATGAATTGAATGTATGAAATGAGATGCATTGCAGATGCTTTTTTCAGTAGCAAAGTCACACACACACACACGCACAGGCACATATGAAACACACACACTAACACACCCACCCACACACACGCGCACACACACAAACATATGATAATGGTGTTCATTTGGAGTAAAATACTTTATTTTTTACTGGATCTTCAAATTGTTAACGATCATCATAATTATGATGATAATGTTAATTCAAATGCTTATCATCATGGATCCTTTGAAGCTTCATTTGTGACCAGCAAGTAACTGTCCGTTCATCTACTCCTCGACATGACCTCCGTCCCTTTCGATGCACTTTCTAGCGCGATGGAGCATCTCCTGAAACACTCGACGAAGCATGCGCCTGTCTCTCCCAAGTGCTTCGCTCTCAATCCGGCCTGATCCTCTCTCGTAGGTCGTTGAGGTTCGCAGGTGTGCTCTGGTACACCCGAGACTTGAGGTAACCCCAGACGAAAAAATCAAGCGGTGTTTGGTCCGGGGATCGACGTGGCCACTCCACATGTTCGTTCAGAGCGATGATCCTGTTCCCGAAGAGTTCTCTCAACCTGGTCATCACAATCCTTGTCCTGTGAGCAGGGGCACCATCTTGTGCCCACCAAATGTGCCTGAAAGGACCGTTTCTCTGACGCCTAAATCGTGCCATCTGATTCAGAGCCGGGACGACCTGATCATCTATCATTCCTAGATAGCGCTCCCCATTCACTGTCTGTTCAAAGAAGAAGGGTCCAAGAAGACTTCCATTTCCAAGAAGGCCGATCCAAACTGTCACATCTAAATTTGCTATGCGAGTGTGTGTGTGTGTGTGTGTGTGTGTATGTGCGAGTGCGTGCGTGTGTTTGTGTGACTTATTGAGTGTGACTCTGTGTGTGTTTTGATATGTGTGACATGATTAATTTTGGTAGGGATGTTATTTGGATCTGCAAAGACCGAATTAATACCGAAATCCCAATTGTTTTATTCAAACATCACATAAGCATTATTTGGCGCAAGTCGATTTTTGCACTCTCGCAAACAATGCCTCCTATTTATCCAAGCGTGAACAAATACCACCCAAAGTGGTACCAAACGGTTTTGGATGAAACACTCTTTCATATGGTGTATAATAATTTACTTTTCATAAATGATTCTTAAAATTATTAGCATTTTTCTAGGTGTAAAGTTTTTTTTTACTCACACTGTATAGGTCTTTATGATGTTTTTGTTGTATATATTTATTTAATCGTTAATGTTGTTTTTGAAAATGTCTCTAATTTCTCGATATACATGTCATGGTTGGTGCCCCAACCACAAGTTTGTATTCAAACTTCTTTAGGGGCTCCTACCCCCCATGTTTTTATTGTTCCATGAATTATTGTATATGTATTTTTATGGTTAAAATCAATTGAATTGATTGAATAGAATTGAATTGATAGACTATGTTGTAAGCAGGGTACTTTGCACGTCATTTGTAAATCATCACCGTTGCATATAATCGCACAAATTTGCTTGATATTACAAACAGCGAAAAGGGCAGGACACCGATATTAACACAGAGGACTTCACAGACGCGTGGCTTTTAGAATTTTTTCCAAAAGATATGTTGTCTCATTTAAATATGAGAATATTCCAGAGCAATTTTTTAATGGATCATTGCATCTAAAACGTTTTTCAATTAACAAGGCAATAATAATAATAATGAATACATTTTCTAGCACGTTATTTTCCACCTTACCAGAAATCAACCATCGTATTTTAAGGTTAAGGAATTCAGTTCAGGAAATGAATCCAAGAAAAGTAAGTGTATATATATTTGTTTGTTGCTGTTTGTTGCTTTTTTTTTTTTGAAAGGTAAAGGGGCTATGTCATCGTCGAGACTCTCTTGAAAGTCATTATGAGGATAGTATAGTCATAAAAAGTTTAGCACTGTATATACTCAGTAGTATTTTCTTCTTTCATATACATGAATTATCACTGATTCATTCGCATGATTCTTTTCCGTTTGATGCTTTAACTACAGGGTTCTTTCGAAGATTTAACTATTAAGTATCATCTATTAGTTTACTGTTATTATTCAGTGATAATCTCGGGGTTTTTTTCCCCCGACGATATCAATATATATAACTTTTCACTAATCATGAAATATGCTTTAAATATAAAAAAAAAAAAAAATTAACATTTAAGTATCACTTGTTATAGCTAATATGAGTTTCTTTGTTCACATATACTCGGAAGAACCCCGCAGAACACTGTACTTGGTTCTGTAGCTGTTGTTTTTATTGCTGTTTTTTTTATTATAATAGATTTACTCAGAATTTTATCCATAGTAGTCAGAAAGAAACACCTACAATTTAGTTTTAGGTCCTTTTCATTCTATTTTTATGGATATTAAAATTGAAATAACCTATATTGAAAAATAAAGAGAAATGAAATGAGACTTGTGATTTTAAGGGATTGGTAAATTTGAAGACAAGGGCTTGATCGAGGGTGTGACCATAGGGAAATGTGGAAGGTTAATGAGAATTGTATATAAATATGCGTGTGGGTGTGCGTGTGGGTGCTTGTGTGTGAACGTGTGGGTACATTCACCTATTTACTTTTCTTTCCTTCACGATAGTTTCTCTTTATGTTTAATCCATTATGTTGGTCATATTTCCTGGCAAAATATTTCTTTACACTCGAAAGGTTCCATATTTAAAAGCCAAGTCTAACTGGATTATTTTATTTCCATATTCCTCTCTAGATACATCGAAAGAAGATGAAACTCATTAATAATAGTAATATTAATGATATTTAGTTCCTGTAAGCGCATTTAACATATTTAATGTTTGACATGCGCTTCCAATGAGCTTTAGATTATTACTCCGGATCTATCCTACATGTAGCTGTATTGATAAGGCGCTGAAGCATTCTTACATTTACTTCCTAAAGGCCTACATGTAGCCACCTAATTCACCTGGGTCGAGTGTCGCAAATGTAGATTAATGTCCTTTACTGTGGTAAGGATTCGAACCCTGTATGTTGTGATCCACAGTCTGAGTTTGACCCACCAGACCACAAACCCTTTTTACATTATTGTCTAATATACCAAATGCCAAACAAAACTTAACGAAGGCACAGTCTGATAAAGCTGCTACTTTATTCTGACAACATAAATAACTCGAGCATAATGATACAAAAAAATGAATAAATGTCTTAGCATTGCTACATAAGCGTTTCATATTCATTCCCTTCTCCTCAAAAAAAAAACATCTTAAACTGGATCGCCAGGTTTGTAGGAAACTTACGGTTGATGAACAAAAGCTGTAAATAATTATGTCAATATTGCAACCTTATATAAACTTTAGCTCGATTTTAACAATCGTAAGCTTCTAACTCGTAATCATTTTAAACGCTCTGGTTGGGGATGGGAGGGGGGATCCTATATATTCCAGGCTGTCTCTGTATTTTTCTCTAGTGCACCTAGCTTTCATGACGAACTGACAATTATTAGTCATAAAGTTTAAACAAACAAAAAGACAAACAAACTAAAATCAGCCCTTCACAAAACTTAGAAGCAGGAGTGTCGATATCCGGGCAGGAAACGTCAGCCCCTGGCAAAATTGTACCGGTAAGCATGCCGTGTAAAGTTTTGTTTTTAAGTACGTGGCGCAATCTGTAGTTCCAGATAAAAGAGCCCAATATTATAGTGACGCAAAAGAATAACAGCACCCTCAAGATTTATACGATTATCATCATCTGAAAATTTGAAAGTCAAAGTCAAAATGTAGTTTGAGATGTTAAGCAAAACTTGCATTAATAAATAAGACAAAAAGAAAACTGTTATAGAAGAAAATTATAATAATATAATAATAATAATTCGTTTTTATATGGCGCTAAATACATCGATCCAACGATGTGCCTAAGCGCTTTACAGATATATTATTACCTAGGTCATCGGATTCAGCTTATATGTAATATGTTATATGTAATATACAGAGTGAGTCAGAAAAAATGCCCCACTTTTTAAAAGTTGTATTGTTTGAAGTATGAATATCTAATCATGGGTTTCATGATATGTCTTGATAGAGTTATCTTCCCAGTACATTTAGGTACCATTTTCATTTCAATCTCCGAATGCATGACTGAACATCGAACATCAGACAACCTTCACAAGACTGCCAGATCTCACTTGCGCCAAGTTGCTGGATGAGGAATAAAAAAGTATTTTGAACAAAGACAGTCAGACAGACAAAAACACACACACACGCACCCACACACATGTACGCACACACACATAGGCACACGCACATCCACACACCAACAAAAGACATAGCCAACGATGGATAATGTACCTACGTATTGAGATAGCACATTGGATTCATGTGCACTTCATGTTGATGATGATGATAATGATAAAGATTAAGATGATGGCAATGATGATGATGATGATGATATGATGGTGGTAGTGGGAAAGATTGTCAGGGAAATGCCACTTAAACATTCAGCGATCTTGATAAAAATGAATGCTTAATCAGAAAAGGGGAAATTATGAAACAATTGTTACCGTGTGTCTTGTGTGTATACATGTGTGCGTGCGTGCGTTCGTGTGTGTGCGTGTGTGTGCGTGTGTGTGTGTGTGTGTGTGTGTGTGTGTGTGTGTAATTGGATTTTTACAGACGTGTATCAATCAGATATGCTTATTTACGTCTGTGGACCGACCTTTATAACGTCACAATCCGAAAGACGTAGTACTTCTATCGCCCTTTTACAGAGTTTAAATAACACTTTGTTTGCATCCACCATGATTGGATTTGCATTTTTTTCTTGCAATCTCAACAAGATAACACACTACTACCCACCCCCCCCCCCCACCCCACCCCATGCAACACACACACACACACACACACACACCACCTAACCTTCTCAGAATACCCAAAATTAAAGCGACAGAAAAATAGAAATAATCTTTCCTCTTTTTTTTTATTAAAAAAAACATTAATACAATTTTTAAAAATGTGTTCCGTACGCACACGCACAAAAACGTGAAAACAACACGATCGGATTTACTCAATCAACTGAAGTCACTATCTATCTGAATGGCATACGCAGGATTTTTTCAAGAATTTTGAAATCGGGCCGAAAATTTCGCAACGACTCAGTCAGCCGCTGAATAAGCGGGGGGGGGGGTGAGAGGACACTTTTTTTTGGGGGGGGGTCTCGAAATTTGAATATTTGACATTTTTCTGGGTTTTTTTTATTTTTATTTTTATAATAAAAAAAACAAAAAAACAAAAAAACAAAGGGGGGGGTTTAGGGGGGTTTCCACACATAAAAATACCAAAGGGGGGGTTCAACCCCCAAACCCCCCCTCCCCCCAAATTCATGATGCATTGTTCATCTTTCTATTCTTTTAAAGCATCTCTTAACAAACCTCTTATATCGAAGTATCAACATCCCTGAGAGTGGATTAGCACACACTAGGTGTAGCTCTCCACAGGGCTCTTAATATTTGCTATTTTCATTGTATTAATGTATCGCTTGTATCTGTACTTGTTATCATTTGCTTAAGCTAGTTGTCTAGATACAGCTAGACCTTTTTCAGGGCGTTTATGCTTGTTTTTAGGTATCTTAAGTTAATACAATTTTTGGCAACATTACCTATCTTAGTCAAGGCAAGAAGCTATGGCTGCCTGCACATTGTAAGTACATGTACTATGTTGTCTATGTGTAATGTAAGTCTTTGTATGTGTTAAGTACATGCACTGTACCAGAACTTTCACACAATGGGATTCTTTCATCTGTGCCTGCTTGTTGCTGTGTGTCTACATATTTGCCTGAATGGACCTAAGCACTACAATGGAAAGCCATCTGGTCATCCTCTTGTTCAGCAACCTTACACTAGAAAGCAATTTCTACAAAGAAGGGTCTCCTACAGCTCGAACTGTGATGCCACCTTTCAGGTCGAGTTATTACAAAATGGAGACATTGAGCCAAATCCTGGTCCTGACAGGCAACCGTCTACGACATCACACATCACTGGAACTGGCGATGTTCGTTCCCCTGAGATCCCTTCTAAACTTAAAGTGAAGTATACTTCAATGGAGCTTCTACAATGGAAAGATTGTAAGTTACCAATATCTCGTTGTGTACTTAAGACCATCAGATATCTTGGAATTTATAAGCGTAAAAAGAAAACCAGAAGGGGAACGCATGGCAGTCTTCATAAGAAGACTTCTTATTGTGAACATTACTCCATTCCTGTTATTATTCAGCCACGTACGGGCCTACAGGCCCAGTCACAGAGTGAAGTTTGCTTGAATCAACGACAAATTATTCAAGCAAACTTGACTGTTGTAAAAACTGTTCCTCATTTTACTAAGCTGTGTACCTTAAACATGAGATCTGTCAGGAATAAAATGTCAGCATTCACTGACTTTGTTATTGAGAATGACTTTGACATAATAGCTATTTGTGAAACGTGGTTGAGAGATGGTGACAACGCTGTTATTAGCAGAATTACTCCTGATGGTTACAGCTTTCAACATAGACCTAGGGAGGAGAAGGCTGGAGGAGGAGTTGGTCTCTTGTTTAAATCATCTTTGTCCATAACTGTTCAGCAGGTTACACCGTACAGGTCCTTTGAATGTCTTCATGTACTGGTTACAAGTGACTCCCGTTCAGTTAGGCTCATCATCGTTTATCGTCCAGAAGTTTCTGATAACCAAGGGCGTCACCTACCATTTGGCATATTCCTTGATGAGTTCGGCATGATGTTAGATACATACCATCTTGGCTCTTCTGAAGTCTTGTGCACAGGAGATTTCAATATTTGGGTTGATGATGAAACTAACAGAAACGCAAGGCAGTTTCGTGATCTGTTGTCTATGTATGGGATGAAGCAACATGTTCTGGAATCGACACATCGCTGCGGACACACATTGGATCTTTTTATATCTCGAGAATCAGGAAATGTTCTCTCAGATGTCGCCATTCTACCTGGACTGTCAGATCATTTTGCAATCCAGTGCAACCTACTTCTAAGGAAACCTAAATCCATTCGTAAGTCCATTGTCACTCGTAACTTAAAATTAATGGATCGTCAGGAGTTTCAAACTGGTGTCCATGCAGCGTTATCTTCCATCGATTTTAATCATGATACTGTTGATTCATGTGTTGCACAGTACGAGAACTCTCTCCACTGTTTACTTGATAAACTTGCTCCAAAGAAGACTCGAATTATTGTTATCAAACCTCAGTCACCATGGATGACTGATGACATTCGTAGCGCAAGACGCCTTCGACGGAGACTTGAGCGGGCGTTGGAGGTCTTCTAGAATCCCTGCCGACCGCATTCTCTACATGGAGCAGAAGCAACATGTGTCTCATCTTATAGACCAAGCACAGAAACAGTACTATTCTTCTTCCATTGCTGATTGTTCAGGAGACCAGAAACGTCTGTTTAGGATTATTAATAAGTTATTAGACAGGAAGAAGGATCCATTATATCCCAACACTGATAATGATCATAATCTTGCTAATCGTTTTTGTGATTATTTTGTAGATAAGATAAGAAGTATTCGAGAAGAGTTAACTGATTTCAGTTCTTACAGAAGTACTGACACCCTTTCAGAAATTGTTCCTGTCCCTTCTACTGGCGTGTCAGAATTCACTCTCGCCACATGTACTGAAATTAGAAAAATCATCATGAATTCCCCTGTGACTTCTTGTGATTTAGATCCGATACCAACTTGTCTAATTAAAGAATTTGTCAATGACTTTGTTCCTTATATCACTCAGATAGTTAATAAATCTCTAAAGTGTGGATTCTTTCCCAAATGTCTACAACATGCCCTCATCAAACCTCTTTTGAAAAAACCCTCTCTAGACAGACAGGATTTAAAAAACTACAGACCAATTGCAAATCTAAAATACTTAGGCAAGGTAATAGAAAGAGTTGTTTCCGGTAGACTACAGTCTCACTTAAAGAATAATAGTTTGCAAAATCCTTTCCAGTCAGCATACAGGGAGATGCATAGCGTGGAAAGTGCATTGTTACGGGTAAACAATGATGTATTAATTGGTATGGATAATGGAAATGTCTCTGGTTTAGTACTGCTTGATCTCAGCAGTGCTTTTGATACCGTTGATCATTGCATTTTGCTAAATAGATTAAAGGAAATAGGACTCAAGGGTATTGTATTGAAGTGGTTTATGTCATATCTTTCTAGTAGATCACAAGAAGTTTGTATCCGTGATGCTACCTCTGCTTCAGTTAGTTTAGATTTTTCAGTCCCCCAAGGATCTGTTCTCGGTCCGCAATTGTTCAATGTTTATACTCTGCCCATACAGCATATTGTTCAAAAACACAGCATCAATTATCATATGTATGCAGATGACTTACAGCTTTATTTTATTTGCAAACCTGTCCAGAAAGAAATAGATGAAAATGTGAAGAAAATTGAAAACTGTATAACTGATGTAAGGAACTGGATGATTGAGAGTCGCTTAAAACTAAATGATGCAAAAACAGAATTCATTTTGCTTGGCAACAGTAGACAGCTCAGTAAAATTAAGGTTTCTCATGTTCAAGTTGGTTCTGCCCCTGTATCTCCTGTACATAAAGCTAGGAATCTTGGTGTAATATTTGATTCTGCCATGTCACTTGAAACCCATGTTTCAAATTGTGTTAAACTGGCAAATTGTAATCTTCGTAATATCCGTGCAATTAGGCAATATCTCTCACCTCAATCCACCCAACAGTTATTACATGCTTCTGTTACTTCGCACCTTGATAATTGCAATTCATTACTCTTTCGGCTACCCGCCAACCAAATTAACCGATTGCAAAAAGTTCAGAATGCTGCTGCTCGCCTTGTAACCAACACCAGAAAATCATCACATATCACTCCTATCTTGAAATCTCTGCACTGGCTCCCTGTTCAACAGCGTGTGATCTATAAAATTCTACTCTTAACCTATCGTGCACTAAATGATCTAGCTCCAGAATATATTTCATCTCTTCTATCACCACACTCCGCAGGTCGTTCTGGTTTACGTTCATCACATAATATTAGACTTAAAGAAATACGTACCAAAAGAAATTGGGGGGATAGAGCATTTGCATCAGCAGCTCCTTCTTTGTGGAATAAGTTACCTTTCTCTATTCAGACGGCCAACACTCTCTCTACTTTCAAAACTGGGCTTAAAACTCACCTGATGCTCAATGCATATTGTTAAATTTCAATGTTCTTTTTATACAATGCATGCAAAACAAACAATAACACTGTGTCACATTGTATATACCTTGGCACCATGAACTTGTATGATCTAATGCAAGTTAACATTTAATATTTCTTTAATCTTAAGTATGTTGAATATTAATTTAAATTATTTGTATGCGCCTTGAGCATCTTTAGAGATGGATATGTTGCGCTTTATAAATATTGTTATTATTATAACTGATTTCAACATGGAGTAGGGAATTATCATTGATATCTCAAATTTTGGTCATATTGCAACTCATTTTTGCGAATTTCGTATTCTTTTTCTTATTCTTGGTTTCCTGTTTTTGAAAAGACTAAATTCGTTTCCACTCCACCATACAACACAGATTATTTTCTTAATGTATTAAGAAAATAAAATAAGAAAAAGTAACAACAATGATAAATGGTATGATAAGATTATTGAATATAGAGGCTTGCCTATGTACTACATTTACGTATGGTGTGTAAGTGATATAACAAATAATCTGCACGTACTGTTAAGAAACACTAACAAAGCCCATGAATGTTTTGCTTACGATATTATTTTTCGATACTATCTTAAAAGATAAATAAATATAAAACGAACTTAAATATATTTTTTTTTTTTTTACTTAAAAAATGAGAGATATAACACGTGCCGATTTTGGTGACAATAGTCAAATTACTGACTAATCGCCAATAAACCAAAACACAACAACAAACAACAGCTACGTGTACATCCACTATTCGCTACACACACATACAAACACACACGCTCGCGCGAACACGCACACACAACGCACACGCAGAGGCACAAACACACACTAAACACCGCACACAAAATCATCCACACACGCTGTCATTCTTGTTTCTTCTCGTCCCGCCCTTTTCATACAATTATAAGTTCCCCCCCCCCCCCTGCTGTTTTTGTCCCCTCTTCTACTTCTTCCATCTTTCTGTATGTTTCTCTCCCTTCTCTCCCCGCATCTCCGTCATTCTCTCGCTCTATTTCTGTCTCTCTCTCTCTCTCTTTCTCTCTCACTCTCCTTCTATTTATGCCTGTCTCTCTCTTTCGCGCAATTATTTATACCAGATACATCGCAACCAAGCAGGATGTGCCGTCGTCATGTTTTAGGGATGCTTGAAGTTATTCAGCCTGAGATTAATTCTCTTCTGGGGTTTTTTTTCCAAGGGTTTTTTAAAGACACGAAATGTACCAAGTAATCTTGTATTAAATTCAACACACAAAACCCTCCAGGCTCACTGATGCTAGTTTTTAGATGGTATTTTTAAATGGTATGGGGATAGGGCCGAATCTTCCCTTATTGCCATTTTTCTCTCGTCAAAAGTCTCATTTTAATACTTTTAATACTAATATAATCAAAATACAAGTACTTTTGCAGGAATAGATACAAGTAGAAGTATCTTGTTGCTCCAAAACCAATATCATTCTCAGGGGTAGGCTTAAAGAAATTAGGGGCACTTCAGAACCCCACCCCCCCCCCCTCTCTCTCTCTCTCTCTCTCTCTATTGATCTGCTACTGCTCATACAATTTCCAAATGGTAGTGAAAATGTAAAACACTCAAATAATAAACAAACACTATGAAATCATCTTTTAATTGTGTATATTTAAAACGCATTCATAATTCTTTTATCATAGTCTACCAGTGATTCTCCTCCATTTAAATGTAACAGGCTCATAACATATTCAGAGTCAAGCATGTTACAACTGCTTTCTTCATACACAGTTAACACTGGAAAAACAAAACTTTAAACAACCGTTTAATAGTGCTATGGATATGGCATGAATGCACAGAATATAATATGTTGCATACATTGTAAGAGAGTCCATGCACCAAAAATGAAATAAATCAATGACAATAAATATTACTTTCCTTTCAACTTTAACTGTCCTTCTACTTAAACAATTGATCAATTGATCAAACAACTGATTTTGAAATACATGTTATATAACAAAAAAGTAAAATTACATTTGATTTAAACTCGTAATGACATAAGGCGGTTGAAGACCACATGAAAAATACAAACAGTACATTAATATGAAATACTGGAAGACACAGAATTGCACTTTGTATCGAATAATAAAAGTGTCTTTCTTTCGCACTTAACACATGCAAGAGTTTAGAGGTATCAACTCCATCCAGCTTTATTTTTCATTTTGGCAACTAAAATATCCATTTTACTTGAGTACCTCTTAGTAAACTACTGTCTCCTTATCTCTTGATGTATTGATGCATGTTATGTTCATCCCCATATGTACATAATCATATTTATAGTAATGAAAATAATAATAATAGCACGTCTTGTTTACCCAGGGTAGCCTCATCAGTACTAATAACGTTCTCCCTGAGGGCCCTGTAATCATATTATTACACCGGCTTTAGCTGAGCTACCATGATATGGCACTCAAGCATTCAAGGAATTTCTTCCTAGTGGGTACCCAATTACTACACCTGGGTGGAGAGTGGCGAATGTAGATTAATATCTTGCCAAAGGACATTAGTGTTGCAGCTGGACTCGAAATGTGAACCATGTGATTCACAGTCCAGCGATGAATCTACTAGACCACGACACCTTTACATGTACATGATTCTACATCTATCATAATATACTCTCATCCTTCAAATTTGGCAATTTTTACCTCTCACATACCAAAAGTGTCCAATATTATGCATACACCATGGTGCACAGGTCCAACTATCCTTTAAAGCTGTCAAGTCTTTATTGATACCCAGCGCTTCCATCCATTACAAAATGATAGCCCGCATGATAATTACAATAAAAAGGGCCGGCAAAGCCCACCACACCCTCTACTTGCTTTAGCATTCAAAATTTAAAATCTTGAATGACTGAGAACTTGAATAGTAAAAAGATTAAGAAAATCTTAATTTCAAGGGATATCATGCTTTCTTGGAGGAAAAATTTTAAACGGTTCTGAATCGTAATGAGGTCACACCCGTAGAGCGGTTGTCTACAGTGTGAGGCCAATGAGGCTTTTATTCTGAATAGAAATCTTAAATGCAAATTGAGTTCCAGTTGTTAGAATTCCAATCAATATTTGGAACCTACCATACATCAGGAAGATGATGTATCTTTAGCTTTCTATATCTAATGTAATTGCGATGTCTTTACAAAAATTGATCGCAGGATAGTTTGCGGCGGGCTTTAGGCATATGACTAAAAGGAACATTTATAGATGGATAGAAAATGTTGTAATTAGGTTCATAAATATCCCAACATTAAACAATATATAACATAAGCGTCATGTTCCTCAAGATACAATACATATAGATATAAACATTTACATGTATCTACATACTCTACATTGATAACAAGAGGATTGATAACCTCTTATCTGCAGCAGTGATCATGATCAATTAAAAGACTATATTGCCTTATGACCCAATAGCTGTTTCTTGTAAAGCTTTGGCGTTTCCTAGAATAGAAATGAAGTCCAGCTAAATGTCTTTCGTGGTTAAGAGTAAGATCCATGGAAGACCAAAGGCATCATAACGATACCGCTGAATATCTTGTAATTCATAATTCTATTCGTTATTGTTTTACTGCATGCATGATGTCTTTTTTATACGGAAATAAAAACAAACAAACAAACAAACAAAGAACACAAGTTCCTACATGTTGGACTGGAGGATATGTCATCAACTCTTATCGGTGGCAGTCACCAACTCGAACCACTGCCTGAGGGCATCACTCAATGTCTCTGGCAGAGCACTGATGTTTCGTAGGATGATATAGAAGGGGAAAGGGAAATGTTCCATGTAGGACTGGATCTCCGGCATCGCTCCTGCCTGCTTGAAGATCGGGACGCGGATATCCAAAATGGAGTCCTGCGCAGAATAAACAAAGTCAAGAGATAGAGATGTGATCCTTGTACAATTTGTTGTAGTTTAGCATGACAGTTATTGCTGTTTTATTTGTTTGTTTTGGTTTTTAGTTTTTTCTTTTTGTTTTAACTGTAATTTCTCCTATGATTGTTTGTAAAAATGTGATTATGAATGATCAATAAAACATATAAATAAAATAAAAAATGGATAATAATCTGGATTTTTAAGGTGCTTAACAACTTCACTGCTATTGGCTTAAAACGCGTTCATACCCCCTGTGCTACAGCATTTTTGTACTGCACAAAACCTGACAAAACCTGACAAAAACTGTACACTGTACACAAAAAAGCAGGATTTTTTTTGAAGAGCGCCATCTACTGTTTCCAGACCTGTGTAACATCATTGCAGTGATACGGTCTTGAAAGTGCAATGCCCTAAGCACGTACATGTACGTGGTACGCACAGGCATGCGAGAGCAAGAACAATGTACATGTATGTGGTTAGCAGTCAAGTGGTTAATACGAAATACCATCTCTTAGCACTTTAGAGATATTATTACCCCGGTTATTTGATTCATTTATCCACAATGTGCACCATCTCCAATCCCTGGGGAGTATTCCTACCATACCATCATTCACCTCCTACCTTTTTGTATGACAACAGTTGTAAACTGACCAATCGGTCTTTATTTTTATTATGGATACCTGGGCAGTATAATCAAAGGCGTTGTTGAACACAGATTCCAGTTTTACAAATCTGAGATGCATGGCCCTACGTGTTATCAGTGTCTTTGATATGGTGAAATATTGAAGCCCTAAAAATATTGGCTTCAAAATAATCATGAAGTGCTTAAAAAGAGTAAAAATCTTTGAGTGACCAGTTTTACCATACTCATTTTCCCCAATAGACTAGAGCTATAAAAATCGTTAGGAAAACAGTTTTTGAAATTTCTAATTCCAATCATAAAGATCTTGATAATCAGACAGGCGATCAACTTTTAAGTCATGGGATTCTTGACTCACCTAAAGGTTTAGAATTATGATTGCAGCACGAGCTAAATCGTGGATTTCTTTTTTTTTTAATCGGAGGCAAACATACCCAATACCTTTAATCATCATCATCATACCTTGTTTTCTGGGTTGTCGATGACCACAAACATGAGGAAGATGTTAGCGTCCCTGGCAGCTCTCACAGCGTTCTTCACCGTCTCCATCCCCTCCAAGAAGAGCCCCCTACCATCGGACACGATCACCAGCAGCTGAGAGGTCTCAGGGTGACCCGCCGAAGCTCCCCCTAGTGGTCGCATGGAGCGAGCCGTCAGCATGGACGCTGAGGCATATTTCAAGAGCTACAGAAAAAGAGAGAAGTTTAAAGGTAAAGACCAGTAGTGGTAAAATTGCGGTTCAAGGGTTTTGGGTGCAAAATATCCATTCAATATTGTTTAAATATTGCCTTCATACATGTGTAGGTTTAGATGGCAATACTTCAACCTAAATTCGCAAAAAGCAGAAATGTATGCCCAAATGTTCAATCTTGAAGTGCATTCGCGATATCTTTCCAGGCAGGATCGATATGATAATTTACCAAATATATCAATTAGTAGGCGGTTTCCCGGCAAAATTTGTATCATCACGTATTAGTCAAATATACTCTTTCACATGATTGGTAATAAGAGCTTCCGATTCATTTTTCGAGACGGAGGCGTTTCCAAAACTGGTCTATACCTTTAATAGAAATCAGCAAGACTGTTTTTCCCCCAAGTGAAGATATCATTGTCAAATACCAATACTCTAACAAATCGAATACCAATTTATTACTGCACAAAATTGCCATAATTCAGGTCTTTCCCCGTTAATCAAAATAACAATAACTACTTTGTATGGTATTATTTCATTTCATTTCTGATAGAAAGAACACAAATGAGCTCATAGAATGGTTGTGTCTGGAAGAACCTGGGTAAGGAAGTAAGGTTGGTCTAAATGAGGAGAATTCTAAAGACAAGAAGAAACAAAGGGAGGGAGATGTATCTCTTAACCTAAAATTTGAATGTAATTTCCTCTAGATTATCTGTTGAACTAACTATTACATAATTTGGATACTCATCATTGTTGCACCTTGAGTTTGTGTAATAAATTCATTTATCATCTATAAGATATCATTTATGTCAGTCAAATGAACTGGAAAGTATAAAAATCATGTTAGATCTATTTAACAATCTTTTATTTCCACAGCATCCAAGGAGGATAGTTGGTGAAAAAGGAAAATTACCTGAGCGATTTTTGTCTTCTTCTGGGAGAATGTGAACTGTCTGAGAATACTTGATCCTGATTGGTCAGAAAACTGATCATGGAACGGATGCAGGAGCTTCACTGACTCACCAAAACTGAATTAAAGAAGATATACAGGACAATAATAAATGGTGAGAAAATATGAAAAGTACATAAATTACATAAATGTACATAATACAAATAGTAATATTGCATGAATGAGAGAAGACTCCAATATTCTTTGATATTTTGAGTTTACAATTCCTATCTGCTATTAAAGGGATCGGGTAACTTTGTCTCACATTCTGAAACAAAATCATTGATTTAGCTCATGCTGCAATAATAATTATAAACCTTTAGGTCAGTCCGGAACCCCATGACTTTAACAAGTCGATCACCTGTCTGATTATCAAGATATTTATGATTAAAAATTGAAATATAAATTTTGTATCTCTTAAGGTTTTCATAACACTAGTCTATTAGGGAAAATGAGTATGGTAAAAGCGGTCACTCAAAGATTTTTACTTTTTTGAGGCACTTCATGATCATTTTGAAGCGCAATTTTTTTAGGGCTTCTATATCAAACCATATCACAGACACTAGTAACACGTAGGGCCATGAATCTCAGATTTAACATTGTTAAACGATGCCTTTAAGCAGTATCGTTTTACTATTTGAAATAAGAACAGTAAGTAATTGAATAAAATAAGATGATTGAAAGTACCTGCAGACTGCTAGCTGTCCTGCTTCCAACCATGTGAGGGCATTGCTGATTACAGCGAGAGATTCGAAGGCAAGCTAATGGATACAAGACAGGTCAATGGAAACAAGGATTTGAATTAAATAGGTAGAAACTTAGATCTTAGAGTAGTAAATATACTTCAGTAATCTTATTGATATTGTTACCATCATCATTATCATGACCATTATTATCACCATCATCATTATTATCTTCAACATCATCATCATCCTCATCATCATTATCATCATCATCATTATCATCATCATCATCATCATCATCACCACCACAATCACCATCATCACAATCATCACCACCACCATTATCATTACAATCATCATCACCACAATCACCATCATCACCATAATCACCATCATCACCATAATCAACATCATCACCATCATCAGCATCATTACCATCACCATCATCATCATCATCATCATCATCACCACAATCACCATCATCGCCACAATCACCATCATCACCATAATCAACATCATCACCATCATCAGCATCATCACCATCACCATCATCATCAGCATCATCACCACACCAGCATCATCATCATCATCATCACTACCATCATCAGCATTATCACCATCACCATCATCACCACACCATCATCACCATAATCAACATCATCACCATCATCAGCATCATCACCATCACCATCATCATCATCACCATCACCATCATCTCCACCATCACCTTCACCATTATCATCAGCATCGTCGCCATCAGCATCGTCACCATCAATCCCTGTCATTGTCATCATCACCACACCACCATCATCACCACCATCACCATCACAATCCCCTTCATCTACATCATCATCACCACCACCACCATCACCACCACCACCACCACCACCACCATACCACCACCACCACCACTTACCCTCTTTGATCTATTATCATTCATGCTGGAGGAATCATCCACGGCCAGCATGATCTGATACTGCCTCTTGCTTGGCTTTGTTCTCCTCAACCAGATCTTGTCCTTACGGAACCCGCTAGCGATGTATGGTATCACCTTCCTCATGTTCAGACGCTTCCCGGTCCTGAAATCACCTCTATAAAGAGCAATCAGAAAATCCAAAGTTCAAAGAACTACCCCAAAACTTCTGGTCTATTAACACTTTTATTGCTTCATTCACCTCTCTGAATGGTCACTCGTTTGCCACATGTGCATTTTTGCACAAAACAGTAGAGGGAAAGGTTGCTATGTGCATCACTATGGCTTTACAAAATGCCCCATTTCTGTTCCATGACAACTCTTTTGACATTGGTATAGATTAATCTTCTACTTGAAACTTGGTAAATATATCACATGAAAAATACAAAGGCCATTTCGTGGTAGCTATAGGCAGGTTTGACTGTATCATTACCCTGGCTTTAGCCGAGCTACCATGAAACGGTGCTCAGGCATTCAAGGAATTTCTTCCTACCGGGTACCTATCTACCTCACCTGGGTGGAGTGTGGCAAATGTAGATTAATATCTTGCCAAAGACATTAGTTGATTGGTTGTAAGAACGTACACCTGACCAGGCATTTATTTTGCCTAACGCGTAATTTGGATAATGACCGGTCATTAGTAAAATCAAGTTGTAAAACATAATCTTATGAAACATATAATACACATGATTTTGTTCGGGCATTAGTAACATTACCCACACTTGGTACCTTCAAAACAGTCCAAACACCCTTCCAAAGGTACCTTGTGTGGGTTCTTACTAATGCCCTCACTGCTGTGTATTATTTGTATGACGTTACCTGAGTTTGGATGCCTGGGTGGGTTCTAGGACCAGTCTGAGTTGCTCGCATAGATCCCTGGCGAGGGACGAGGTCACAGACTCGCAGGACTGCCACATCTTCTCCGCCTCATCATCCTAGAAAGTTATCAGTGAACATAAAAGTGTCAACAAGGTCATACATGTAGTTCTAATGATACACAGTATTTTGTTTGCCTATTGAAGCCCATCTGTACTAGTTTAACCCAGGGGATTAGACCTCTCTGCAAGGTCACTGACAGGTGGTTATCTCATCAAATAAGCTCTCAATTAACATAAGAAAAAGAGGATCATGGGGGACCAATGGTCACCGATTAGGCAAATTGTTTGCTATATAGAGGGCGCAAGTAGCTACAAGTAGTGCAGTGGGGCTTTACGAAATCAGATTCCTGCAAGAAGACCTTTACAGGTATGTACATATAATATTGATGGCAGTAGCAGCCTTCCTGTGGGCATCCAACAAAATACAGTGTGATTTATCCATTGGATGTGTCAATCATCCACAAACGTTCGTGGACAGGGGAAATTATTTATAATATATAAATGTCACATGGTTAGGCAATGACATACTTTTTGTTTACCTCTTTGTAACAGCATATCCAAAACTGTCTACAATAAAATGAGTACCAAATGAATTGCCTATGCTACATCAGGCGCCCTGTCAACATTGATGCTGGAAAACCCATCTATGCACGTGTAGGTACATTCTTATTCTATCCCTCTGCGCCTCAGAATAGTTTACTAGATAGATGGCACATAACAAATGCTGTGTTTATTGTTATTATTATTATTACATGCATTTGAGGTACTTGAAATCTTACAACTAACAAAACATTCAGCTTATGATGATTTTGAATGTCTCCAATAACATATGCCACAAACCCAAGCCGACAACTGGCTTGTATACATGTACAAGAATACAGCGCTTGCCCCCCTACCTCTCCATCTCCATGGCGACTCATCAATGCCAGCTGTTCCTCCATCTCCCTCCGTAGCTTCTCCACCTCCTCGGGGTCCATCGTCATGCCGACGGCCCCGCCCCCCAGTCCCAGGTGCTCCATGACGGTGTGGATGGTAGACTCTGTCAGCTTCTCTAACCCCGCCTCCGTTTCCATGGCGTCGACATCTTCTTCCGCATCGTCGTCCTCTTGAGAGGTGCGGTCCTCTTCTTTGGTGTCTGTCTTGGGGTCTGTGAGCTGGGCATCGAGCTTGGAGCTGTCGGAGGTTGCAGCGAGGGTATGGGACGGGAGCTCGTCGCTGACCGCTGGGTCCTTGAGTGAAAGGCGAGAGATGGCATATTTAGTATCTACAGCCATTTGGCAAAGGTACAGCATTTGTTTTAGAACTTTATCATTATATGCAAACCAAGTTATTTTAACTCAATGAACTGCCCGTAATTCTTTATCACATGTTCAACTTAAAATATTATATAATTCAATCATTTCAAACAATACGTAAATATTTTCTGCAGATGATTGCAATACTTGGTGTAACCGCAAACCTCTCTCAAATCTATCCTCACCATAGGACCCTTCAAATATTACAAGGATTCAATAAATTCTGTTTAACTTCCTACAAAATATTTTTCTCTCATATGAAACAAGGTGAACAACAACTATTTCTTCATGGATGCGTGTTCATGCAACAGACTACAAGTGACCATCTTTTTCTTTAAAGGGATCGTTTAACAATGTTAAATCTGGGATGCACGGCCCTACGTGTTATCAGTGTCTGTGAGATGGTGTTATATTGAAGCCCTAAAAAAATTGCGCTCCAAAATTATCAAGAAGTGCCTCAAAAAGGTAAAAATCTTTGAGTGACCAGTTTTACCATACTCGTTTTCCCCAATAGACTGTAGTGTTATGAAAACCGTTTGGCTAACGCAAGATTAGATTTTGATTTTCAATCATACATATCTTGATAATCAGACAGGCGATCGGCTTGTAGAAGTCATGGGGTTCCTGACTGACCTAAAGGTTTATAATCATCATTGCAGCATGAGCTAAATCAAGGATTTGTTTAAAGGATCTAAGGCAAAGATACCAAATCCCTTTAAAAATGATAGTAGACACTCAAATTATCAATTGCAAACAAATTTGATAACTTATAAATCACACACCTCTTCCTTCTTCTCCTCCTCCATCTTCATCTTCTCCTCATCTCCATCTTCCAACTCTTCATCTCCCTCCTCTCCTGCCACGGGAACAGACTCCTTCTCCTTCATCTGGTCCTCGGTGGCAGCATCCATCGTCTGGGCGTCGTGGTGAGCCTCAGAGTCAGCCAGATGCTCGTAGAGGTCCGATTTCTCTGTTTCATCCTTCATGTTTGAAAAGTAAAGAAGAGAGAGTGATTTAAAGGCATCTTTTAGCAATGTTGAATCTGAGATGCATGGCCCTACGTGTTTTCAGTGTCTGTGATATGGTGTAATATTGATGCCCTAACGAAATTGCGCTTCAAAATGATCATGAAGTGCCTCAAAAAAGTAAAAATCTTAGAGTGACAGGTTTTACCATACTATGAATCCAGATGAATACAAAATTTGACATACTTCTTTCTCCTTGCCTCCATCCTTCCTCTCCATCTCCTCACTGGCGTCCACAGTCTTGAGACGTTTGTTGTATCGCTCCTGTGTTGAACCTAGGCTTCTCTTGCTATCTGATTGGCTGGGCTTGTTGCTTTGCTGGCTCTCCTCCCGGGCACTTTGCTCCTGGGTTGTGACATCTGAGGTCGCTGACCCCTCGTGACCTTTCTTGTCTTGGCGGGACTCGGCAGTGCCTGACTTGTGCTTCTGCAAGCCGTACATGGAAGGGAAGAATTCGATTAAACCATTGCATATGACTTTATGTTAGTACACTGTATAACATGCATTTTCCATAGACACTTGGTAGAGGTATCTCTGACTGACTCAACATTAGCCAGTTTAAAAATTGAACATAGGCTAATAAATTTCTCAACTGCGCAAAGCCTTGTGATCATATTTCCTCAAAACTTGTTGGAAATAAAGAGTACTTTTTAAGCTAATAATATCACTTTCCTTCCACAGCTCTCATCCATTGGTATCATTCTTCATTGATGTTTGATGCACATTGCATAAAGTACAAAGGATAATGAAACATGATATTTGAACATTGTGACTTATTAAATATCTGTATCAAAGTAACCTGTCGACAAAAACCAATTACTCAAAATTATTACACTTCTTGTCTCACTTTATCAATCTATAAAGCACGTCTGTACTAGTTTGGCCAGGAGGGATTAGACCACCCAGCGTGGTCACTGATAGGTGGTTATCTCATCAAATCAGCTCTAAATTAACATAGGGGATCATGGGGGACCAACAGGCACAGAGGTCAGTGTTTGCTATAGAGAGGGCGTAAGTAGCCATAAGTAGTGCAGTGGGGCTTCAAGTCTGGATTTCACTGTCTATATTTCGTGATGAGAATGCTATGTAAGAGAGGAAATAAAAGATGGTCTTTGTACACACAGGGTTGCCAAAGCAGGTTTGACTCATCCACTCACTCACCCAACCACCCACCCACCCACCGACTTACTTACTCACTCACTCACCCACTCACTCACCCAACCACCCACCCACCCACCGACTTACTTACTCACTCACTCACCCACTCACTCACCCACCCACCCACTCACTCACTCACTCACCCAACCACCCACCCACCCACCAACTTACTTACTCACTCACTCACCCACTCACCCACCCACCCAATCACTCACTCACTCACCAACCCACCCACTCACTCACTCACTCACTCACCCACACACCCACCCACCCAATCACTCACTCACTCACCAACCCACTCACTCACTCACTCACTCACCCACCCACCCACCCACCCACCCACTCACTCACTCAATCACTCATCATCACTGGTAGCAGAATGACTTACGTCTTCTTCAGGGTCTTCTCCCGATTTCCCCGCCTCCTCCTTCTTCTCTTCTTGTTCCTTTGCCGCATCCTCATCCTCCGGAGCCTGGACCATGTCCTTAGAAGCCTTGGACCTAGCCATGGCCTCGGATCCTACAGGAGGTTGGTCCGTGTCGTGGGACTGGTCTGGGGCATAGTCGATACCTTCATCCTGATCAGCAGTCTCATCTTCATTCTCTTCGTTTTCATCTCCCTCATCCTGTGAAAAACATTTTTGTTAAATGCATTAAAGCTAATATCACAACTTTTTAGGGGTACTAAAATAGAAAAATGATTACAATTTTGGATAAATATTTCTTATTGTATACATGTATACCTGATGCATAACAAAATGTGAAATGTTTCAGGCCAAAGAATCATCATTTAATGTGCTAAATGAGAAACTGCTTTACTTTTTTTTCTGAGTGTATTTCATTAATTTGTCATGCAGGAAAAAGCATAAATTACCTACAATTTTTTTTTTTTTTGGGGGGGGGGGAATTTCATGAATTCTTTGGTCCCATCTTGATGTTCAGCTTGGTTTGGATAGAAATTGTTATATCATGGAAGCTCAACAAGGACAGGAGTAACAATAGAATTTGCTGCTTTATCTCCTCAAGACTTTGTAAATCAAATATCATCACTATTGATATTTTTGTTCACAGAAAGTGACAAAACAGATATTTGTCTCTCACCTTATCTTCAAATCCCTTCTTATCTTCTCCCATCCCCTCTTCATCACCATCTCCATCCTCCTGAGGCTCATCTTCGTTCGTTTCCATGGCAATTGGCTCCTCCTGGTTGGCACCCTCCTCCTCACCATCCTTCTCTCCAGTCTCCATCTTCTCCTCATCTTTTCCTTCTCCTTCACCTTCTTGATCTTCCTCACCTTCCTTTGGTGCCTCATCAAACCTCTCTTCCTCAATATCTAAAGGATTCGATTCTGTTGAATCGTGTAGAGGAAGAACAAAAAAGCAAGTGTTTTACTCTATATGAGTGGATTTTGCCAAAGGATTATATGTCATGCAAGTACTTTGGCTTTCCTCATAATGTAATGGTTGGAATAGTGAGGGGAAGATTGATTGGCTAGTGTTTTCTACCTGTGTCTTCCTTGTTTTCAGTTTACTCAGGCTCATTCCTAGAAACAACCCACAAGTAAGTTCTTTTGTACCGAGGGCCTTGCTCAAGGCTCTTTCTTTTTTGTCAACAATGTCTACTGCTGGGGATGTATCGTCCCGGCCAACCCTGGTACGTACACTAAGCAAGCCTATCAACCCTGTAGATCTAGGCCACTCATTTTTATTATACAGAAAAGTTTTCTTCCTTTTCATACCTTCTTGGTTCTCCTCCCCCTCCTCCACCTTTTCATCCTTATCCATGGTAAGGTCATCTGGAAGGTCAAGGTCATCTGGTACAGGGGCTGGGGGTGGGTCGTTGGCTTTCCTGGGGTCAACCTGATCATCGTTGAATTCACTCTGTAAAATCCGGCAAAAAAATTGACAAACTCATTAAAAATGGTTATTAACCTTTTGAGTACTGAATTCATTCATTCCCATAGGATTAATACAGTAGCTATCCAGTGCCCATAGGCACAAGGTTAAATAGTACAATCATAAGAAGAGAGAATTTACAAACGATGAATCCAATGGTGTATAAATGTACCACCTGTCCACGGTTGAAGAATGCCTGTGTACAGCTATAATACAAAACCACAGATGCACGTCAATAGGCTAATTCCTGCCTTCCAACCCTATCATTAAAAACTGTGCAATATTTAAGGTAAAAACCCGAATGGGGTTGAATTCCCAGGAGAGCCCACTTCTATGCATCTTTAATATAACAAAGATGTACAAATACACATGTGCATGTAGTACCCATAAATACTCGGTATGACAACCGAACACACGATTAATAACACAAACCTCATCCTGTGGCTCAAGATTATTGGGATCGGGTGGCTCCTCAGGATTGTCTTTCTGCTCCTTCTTCTGCTCCTTATCGTCTCCCTCTGCATCACCTATAAGATGAAAGAACAATATGATGTTGAGGAACGTACTATTAAATGAACGGTTGATTGCAGAATAAGATTATGCAAACTCGGGAACTGGTTAGATAATAACAATACAATTTAATTTTTAATGAGCACATATCCAAAACTTTCGATCAAGGCGCAGCAATAATGAATATGCAAGTTACATTTTAGAAAATAGCTCAACAGATAATCTATGGGTATTGAAAGTCAAGGTATATATATTTATATTTTTGCAAAGGTGTTTTAAATTGTTATATGGAATCTAACTTCCTCAGATAAGAATGTTGTGACTTCCAGAGAACGGATCCTTTGGCGAAGGATCTGTCTCTGTAAGTAACAGTATTAAGATGTACATGTACATATATTATTCAAAATGAATTGTCATGAGAATGGCAGCCAAAGAAGAGAAGGTAGCAAATTATAATTAAACATATCTATAGCAATATGAACTATCAAAAAATACCAAATGAATATAGTTGACACTTGTTAAAATTATGTCTGTAAACCGGGTGGCACCATGAAGCACTGTTTTACATGTGACACATGGTAAATTACCTTAAAAGAACCACAAAGGAAAATCAAAAAACATATAACTGGTAAAAGAACACAAGAAGGAGTTTGAAAAACATACTTGAGTTCAACCTAGGCAAGTATTACATGATTAGTGTGCTCTGCTTATGTCATGTCAGTTTTACACAGCAGTTGCTTACTAACTTACTTACTTGATAACTCACCCACCCGCTCACCCACCTACCCACTCACTCACTAAATCACCCACCCACACACACACTCACTCACTCACTCGCTTATTTACTCACTCACTCACTCACACTCATTCACTTGCCCACCCACCACCCCACTCACTCACTCACTCACCCACCCGCTCACTCACTCATTCACCCACCCACCCACTTACTCACTCACACTCATCCACTCGCCCACCCACCTACTCACTCACTCACTCACCCACCCACCCACTCACTCACTCACTCATTCACCCACCCACTCACTCACTCACTCACTCACTCACCCACCCACCCACTCACTCACCTTACTTACTTACCTTATTACTTACTTTATATTCGTTTCTTTTTGTTCTTTTTTCACTCACTCACTCACTCACTCACCCACCCACCCACTCACTCACTCACCTACCCACTCACTCACCCGCCTACTCACTCACTCACTTTATTTTCTTCTTTTTTTACCAATGAACCACACATTCCCTGCCTCACCTTGATTTTCTTCCTGGGCAACCATCCTTGACTCCTCCTCATCCATGCCGTCTCCAAACTCATCATCCTTCTCTTTGTTCTTCTTCTCTTCATCTTCTTCTTCCTCCTCTTCATCTCCCCACATCCTCTCGTCCAGCTTGTCGGATTCCGGTCCATCCACATCCCCCATCTGCTTGTCCAACTCCTCCTCTCCTTCATTTTCTTTCTCATCTTTGTCTTGTTCTCCTTCTGATGAATAGAAAGGAGAGAAGAGAAATATGAAACTGATGCAAGTATATTCAATTTTATTCATGTTCCCACTCAGTATAAGTTCTATTTTCATTAGTTATGTTTACAACAGCCTTTTTTTCTTCAAATTGGGGACAATTTAATTTTTCTTTCATTGCTTCATTCATTTGTCAATCTATTCTTCTCCATCATCCTCTTTCTCATCCTTATCAGGACCTCCTTTTACAATGATAAACGCAAAAATAAGATACAATTTATTTGATGTCACATACATTTTACTAAGCACAGCATTTCAAAAGATTATGTATAACAACCTTCATGTAAATTGCTTTTCACATAAATTTCAAATGTCTAGAACATAGAGTCAATGAAAATAATGCATTCTTCATGATGGTTGTCATTATTAGGTTGTTTGTACTTGGATTTTCATCTCATTAGCTACTAAGGAGAGTTTCTCATAAAACATGTTTGCTTTAATATTAACAGGCTTAGCATAATTTTTTCATCAACATGTACATTAACTTGTATCTTAAATAGAAAACGTTATTCATTAATCTTGTCTTCAACCTTTGGAAGAACAAACAAAATCGTTCTTGTAGACTTTCTCACCTGCTGGGTCCTGTTCATGTAGCTTCCCTTCAAAATCTTCAGACATCTCTATACCGTGTTCTTCATCCTTCAGATCCGGTTGCTCATCAAAGTCTTCCTCTTCCTTCTCTTTGTCACCAGGCATCTTTGTATCTTGTACCTGATCAATCAAGACCACATTTATTATGATAATGATAATAATAATGATAGTCACATTTGAATAGCGCTTAATACTACTGTAACACTGTAAGCACCTTGCATTGTAATTATTCTTATCCCTGTCATTGGATTCATTAAGTCAGCATTAAGTCATTGATGGTGTGCAATAAGGTTTTGTCTGGTTCAATTTCATGAGCAAGTAAAACAAATCAAATTTTAGCGAGATTGGCAAAAATTGTCCCCATCAGGAAAACTTGCAAAGTTTGAGACCGATTCTCACCTGGTCTTCATTCTCAATCTGATCGCTGACGTCCTTGGTGCCTTCGCCATCACCGATACCTCCACCCTCGATGTCTTCAAAGTCTGTAGCGCCCTCTCCTACCATCTCGTCAGAGTACTCAGCAGGGAGACAGAAGCCCTGCGAAACAGAAACAAGGAATACCTCCATGACGCAAACTGACCAGGGGAGTTTCACAAAACTTGTCATCAGTGACTGGTGACAGTTGTTGTTATAAGCTACTGAAATCCTTGCTTCTGATTGTTTATCAGCAGATTTGTCACTGATATTTGTTATTTGTCATTGGAAAAAGGCTTTGTGAAACGGGTCACAGGGGAGTGTTTCACAGAGATCCTAAGTTGGACTTAACAATTATGGAAAGTCGTTAGCATCTATGAAAATATTTTGTAAAAGTTATTTCAAAAGGCATAAAATGTTGATTAAAGTCACTCGTATTTTCTATTATCAAGGAGATTTCATGTTCTTGATGCAGAATTTATAAAAAAAAATCAAACATACTTGATTTTTCGCTTTTGAATATATTTTATTTTAAGGCTACAAATGGCTCTCCATAATTTTAAAGTCCAACTTAGAGTCAAGTTCGACTTAGGATCTTTGTGAAACACCCCCCTGTTCGTATATATATTGTACATACATTGTACATCTATTTAATTGCTGTTAAAAAATGATATATGTTTGAGGACTTTTTTAATCCATCTCCCAGAAATTATGTCCGGTTAAAAGGAATTTTGATACTTCATCAACAAGATTGTTTGAAGAGTGCTTGTGTAAATAGTGGGAGGTTAACAAAATCAAGGCTAACATGCCACCCATTCAGTGAAGCACCCCCAGCATACTGTAGAAAACTAACAGAGCGGTTTATCAACGTACAGTGGTGTCTTCAACATTAGTTATCCATAATGGTTGCACAAGCTAGTCTGTTCACTGGCCAGGCTGTACATCATTTGTCATCTATTTTTGTTTGTTGTATATATTGCACTTAAAAGGAATGAAAAAGTTTACAAGGAATTCAAAGGGAATTCAAGTTTACAGCAGATTAAAATATTTGTGTCTTGCTCCCTATCAACCAAGAAATCAAAGGGGTCAGACAAGGTTTTGTTTGCGTTTGGTTGCCTCACCTGAGATGCTAGGTCAGTGAAGATGGAGAGAAGAACAGACTGCAGTTTGCCTGTGGCTCGGTGTGCTGCCACCATGTGATGGAGAAACACACAGGCTAGTCCAAGGTACTGTTGCATCATGGGAATGAGGCTCGTCGCCATGGAGCAACATTGGTTGAAGATCTGGGATTCAAGTGAATAATTAAAGTGATTATAAAAATCTCCCGAAGAAAGCTCATAAAAAAAAATTTAAAAAAAAAAAAATCTTTCATACTCTTTCATCATTTACACACAATGGAGCAGTTGCCATTAACTTTAAAGAGTGAAATTTTGGCTTGAAATACCTTGTTATGTTATTTTTTAATAGTCATAACATATCTTCCATGGATAGAAGGGTCACAATAGAAGTAGCTGTTTTGGTTTCTGGAAGAAAACTGTATAACTTCATAGTTCCAAAAAAGTCGCTCAACATTAAATTTCTTGGGGACAGATTGTGTAACCCCAGGCATAAAAGCTATTAAAATACTTAAGTGTGTAAAGGATTAAATAAATTAAAGTAATCTTAAAAACCAACATGTATATTATACAGATGATTATCTGCTAGCAGAAGACTGTTCTATTCACAGGCGTTGCTAGGGGGTGGTAGGGCGTGATCGTGACACCCCATTATAAATTTACCGTCAAGATATCAGTGACTTTTTTTATTGCCTGTCAGATCGTTAGAAAATTGATAACCCCCCTTCCCCTTCAACCTGTCATTTTTCTTCGCTTCTTGAAAAGAAAAATGTCTTCACAAAGTATAAAAATATGATGACAAAAATAATGCTATGCCGACCCAGAAAGCCCATATCACATCATGATATAACGTCTCTAGGCACTTCCAAAGGACTTTGGATATTATTACCCAGGCATTAGCTCAATCAAACATAGCGCTCAGGGCATTCAAGGAACGAATCCTACCAGGTATCCACTTATTAAACCTGGGTTGAGTGCGGCAAATGTAGATAAATGTCTCAACAAAGGATATCATTGCTGTGGCAGGATTCGAACCCCTGTACCTTGTGGTTCAGTCAAGAGACTTATCTACTACACAACGACAAGTTGTTATAGAAAAAGAAATTGAGAAGATTGTTCATCCCACCTGTTCATCTTGCACTGATCGGCACTGTTCTCTCAGATTGTAGAGGATAGCCAGAAGATCAGCTCCACAGGTCACGACCTTGCTGACCTCCATTAACCTCTGGTCAAGTGATAACCCTGACACCATCTTCTTGACCAGAAGACCTTCAAGATCGAGGTCACTTTCTTCTCCATCTTCTGTGAGATATAATGAAGGATGATTGATCCATTTGGGTGATGTTCCGAATGAAATAGAATTTATTAGGGCATTTGCATTACTTGTATTTTCACTGTACAGTGTATGTTACTATTACAAGATGCAACATTTCAGTTCATCAGTTCAGTTCAGTTCATTTTATTCAAAACCACACAAAGCATGATATAATCTGTTACATAAAAAAGAGACTGGTAATAGTACATCACTCAACATATTCTAACTTGATTACATCATAAACTGAATGGTTTTAGGACCCCTTTAAAAGCTAAGCTTGTGAGCGGGGCCCTATAGTCATTTCAGCTTAATGTATCTTTTCAAATGGTAATGACCATTTAACAAAATAATTTCAGAACCCCCTTCTTCATAAAAAGTTGTGGCTTATCCCTAACAAGTTATCCTGATATAGAGTTCAGTCAGACCAAAGGCAGTTTGATTTGTATGCCACAGGCATTTGTAACGCTGTGAATCAGTGGAGAATTTTGCAAGCAATTTCAAACAACTGCAACTTTTCAGAAGACTGCTTACCTATGCCGTATGTAGATTGTAGAGAGAGACAAATGCAATGATAAACTGATAAATTAGGCTGTTTTTATAGCATAGTCCTAATGAGAAAGACATGGGACCCATTTCACAAAGCCTTTTTTCAATGACAAATGACAAAAGTCAGTGACAAATCTGCTGATAACCAATCAGAAGCAAGGATTTCAGTAGCTTATAACAAAGACTGTCATTTGTCACTGATGACAAGTTTTGTGAAAGAGGGCCATGGTCTCTACAATAAATTACCTTTCTGTTCTGCTTTCTCTTCCTTTCCATCCGATTCTTCATCTGTCATGATCGTCTGGTCTGCTTTCACAAGAGACTGGACACCCAGTAAGATGCACCTGATGGTCTCCTCCATCTTGTGTTCCGCATCAGACATCACATTCAGCGACGTGGTAGCCACCTCAGTATCTGTTATGGGTAAAGAAAAATGACATTAAATCAGTCTTACCACCACCACATCATCATGATGATTGAAGGTTGGTTGGTTTGTTGGTTTCACCCGACTACTAAGAAAGCATGTGTTTGCTTGTACATGTAAGTAAGCAACCAGAGAACCATTTAAATCCTCTTTGAGGAACTTGGATAAGAGGATAATGCCTTACGAAAGAGCACTAGCGCATCAAATTGGGTTTCAAACCAGAAACCTCTCTGTTACAAGACATCTGCTCTACCACTGAGCCGTCGTACCTCCATATGATCACCTCAATCACCAATTTCAAAACACTATTAAAATGTTGTGTAACCAGTAGAAAGGTAAAAACTTTTTTACCATCAGTATCAAATAATCATTATTTTCATCATTACTTCCAAATTGATCTTCACCATTTACTACCAGCCCATGGTCATCAACAGTACCATTAGCATAACTCGCCCCCGCCGCCGCCGCCGCCGCCACCACCACCACCACCACCACCACCACCACCACCACCACCATTACATCATCTTTGCTGATACCTAACACAGCACTAATGTCCTTTGGCTAGGCATTAATCTACATTTGCCACTCTAGACCTACGACTTGAAATATTGACCCAAGAACACACAATCCCTGACACGTCACTAGTGTCCTTTGGCAAGCATTAATCTATATTTGCCACTCCATACCCAGGAGAAAAATGGGGACCATGTAGGATGACAAATGTCTTTGTGTTAGTATTTGCCATATGCCCTCACGATGACAATATGGTATGAATACTCCCCGAGGAGTATAGATAGTGCACATTGTGCATGAATGAATCTGATGACCAGGGTTTTAATATCCGTAAAGGGCTTACAGACTGTATTTCATACTAAGCGCTATATTCTAAAAAATCCAGATTGACCTGGGGACACCCTTCCTAATGAATGCGACTGGCTGGAACGCTCCCCAGGGAGTGGAAAATGTGTATACATTGTGTGCGGGTAAGCCTGAATCCGATGAGCGGGGTAATAATATATCTGTTAAGCGCTTAGGGCACATCATTGTATCAATATATTAGGCGCTATATAAAAGCGGAGTATTATTATCACTATAAAATTCACCATTCAGCCTTTAACCAAATATCTCACCTGATGTAAGTGGCATCTCCTCTCCAAGAGAATGGTTCCATGTCTCAAACTCTGCACTCCAGTTCCTGATGCACTGTGCAATGAACACAACAGACTGCACAAGTTGTGTTTGTTCACCAGTCCCTGGGAGTGTGAATGCTCCTACTGCCTGACCTAGCATTTCAGCTACCTGGGTGAAACTGGTATGACACTGCTTCAAGACTTCTATGCTGTTCCTGTATGCATTAAAAAAAAGAGACAGATCTTCTAAAGTTAGCAACTATGCTTCTTGGATTGCTTTGGTGAACTAATTAGCAAACACATGCTTTCTCTCCATCCTGAAATATCCCCTCGATTTAAAGCCCCTCTGCACTAGTTTGGCATAGAGGGATTAGACCTCCCTGCAAGGTCACTGTAGAGGTGGTTATCTCATCAAATCAGCTCTCAATTAACATAAGAAAAAGGGCTTCATGGGGGATCAACAGGTACCGTTTAGGCATTGTTGGCTGCTGTATAGAGGGCGCAAGTAGCTATAAGTAGTGCAGCGGGGCTTTAAACTACCTACATTAGAACTGATAGACACTATATTGAACTTCCTAAATTGTGTGCTGCAGAAAGGTCAACTCAGGTGGTAAACCATATTTTTTTTAAGTGCAGCAAAAATATTAATGAAAGAAAAATGCAGTTTCTATATCTTACAAAAGACAGATAGGGAGTATAGAAACCTATACTGTACAAAGCTACATTTTTTTATTTTTCCCCCAAATATTGCCTCTTGTCAATGTATCTTAATGGGACTTAACCCTATTTAGCCCGGGGGGGGGGGGGCTTGAGAAGCCCCCCCCCTCGACATTTTTCGCGATAATTTTTTAACGCAAGAAAATCTTGCACTGAAATTTTGTGACTTTTTTCTTTCGAGTCTTGCGCAACTTTTGAAAGAAATTTTTCGAAAATCGGACCTACCATTACAAAGTCACGTGTCCTTTTGTCTTCGCATGTCAGCCCGAAAATCGCTCATTTTTGTGATTTGTGTACAAAACATATGGAAATCTCATTTTTCAAATAAAGAGGTAAAACATTGGTTATTTAGTCTTGTTTAGATTTTAGGTGTTTATTTTGGGGTCAAAATAGTTGAATTATAGTTGGAAATGAAATAAAACAACATAAACAATAAAATACATAAGTAAAAAAAACAAAGAAATACATAAGAAATTATCAAAACAATAGATAACATTAGGGATAACCCTGGTTTTTCAAATTTTTGTGTTGTATTATTATTCCAAATGGTCTAACAAATATATGTAGTGAGAAAGAATGCTTAAATATGAATAATGTCTGATTTAAGGGCAAAAATGTGAATTTAATGACCTTATATGCATAAATTACCATAAATATGCAAATGAGTGAATTTTTCAAAAAAATTGAAATTACCATAGTATTCTATACACTTCACTTGACATGTATGCAAATTTTCGCGGCGATCGGGCGTTTCACGGCCGAGATCATAGGGGGGGGGCCTGAGAAGCCCCCCCCCCCCGGGCTATGCAGTTTCAAAATAGCCTGGGCCTAAATAGGGTTAAGACATAAAAAATAAATGGATGCATTGCCAATAAAAGTTCAATATAAAGATTTTGCATGACTGTTACTCCTATTACATAGATGCCAACCTCTTGACACAAAAAAACAGACCGAGTATCATAACAAATCAGATTTTGGAGAGAAAAATCAGATATTCACATATAAAAAGCCATTTAATATTATCATTATTAATTGTATAGTACCTCAATGTTCCCTATGACAAAAATTTTCTCAAATTTTTTAATCAACTTCAACATCACTTTTTTTTTCCTCATCCGAGCATTTTGTTAAAGGGCTGCCGCACAAACATCCATTGTTTTAGCCTTTGCGTATTCACTTCATTTCTTACCATGGAATTAGTGTCACCGATTCATTCATCTTCGCTAGTTCAATGTGGTGAGCAAATGGATCCAGAGCAGCTTTCAATCCCTCTAGAGAATCTTGGCATGTCTGATTGGTGACAACAGAAACAAAATAAATCAATCATTTCAATCCCTTCATGTGCATTCAAAATACATATTTAACCTTCTTACTTGTTTTAGTTGTCTGATGTAAATGCTAACTTCTCTTCTTTGGTGTTAGGGCAGACAGCCAGTGGAACAGATTCGTTTGATAAAATTATGGAAATGCAAGCATTACTTCAAACAAACAGAACTTTGTTTTTTCTGGCTCATTTTTCCTGATTGAGGTGTCATATGAAAGGGCAGGAAATGAATTTTCGAGAAATGTGATTGCTTTCTCTTTGAAATTCAGATACCATGAGATATGCATTATATGAGTTGCATAAAATGAAAGAGGAGGATCTCAGCTTTACAAATATGTGTAATTTGTTAATTATAATTGTCATTAAGTTATAATAAAACATTGATAATTCTCGGTTTCATTTTTTCTTGGACGCACTGTATATGTCATTGACCTCTGACCTTTATATTAGTCTTGATTTCCAGCCACAACGGGTCACCCTTGTAGCATTGGTCAGCCTTGGTCAAGCTCTCCTCTGGAACAGGACTCAAGACATTGGTCTTAGACTCTCCATCAACCTCGTCTTTCTCTGGACAGCAGTCTAAGATGGCGGAGAACTGGAGAATGGCCTGCAGCGATTGGTCGATGGTGACCTTTGACCTGGTGATCCATGCTGATGATTCTTCTTGCGGTGGGAGGCGACAGGTGTGATCTGGTCCATCTGAGGAAGAACTCTTGGGAAGATGTTCCATCTCATTCAAGACATTCCTGCATGAAAATGGAAATTACATTTTCTTTGAAATAGAAACCTGTAAATGTATGGCTATATGAACACTATTCACTAGCAAAATCTCAGTTAGTCTGGTGGTCGACTCTGGTCTCCCTATACAACGATCCTGGGTTTGATCCCGAGTTGTGTTATTGGATGTTGACATACATGTCAAAGGTCAGATGTAAACAGTCAGATCTGATTTTTAAAGATCTTTAAAAGCCAATAATATAACAAACTCACATCATGCCAAAGAAAAGTTACAGTACAAGTTAATCAGTTCTAATTTAAGACACATTTCACTGCTAATTGCTAATTAACTTGCATTATTAAAGCTAGAAAGCTGTACATGGCCTTACTTTATTCCAGCAGCATGAATGTACTTTTTTAACTTTTCACAACTCAGGATACATGAACCTTTCAAATTCAAATCTTTATTCAACCTACAGTATTTAAAACAATTTACAGTCTGTGGCAATATACAAGATAATGGTTAGGACCCCTAGGAAGCAGAATTCTGCTTGTAATTGGGGCCCTGTAACAAAAAAGAACAAGAAAATGAATATAAATAATAAAACAAACTTGCATAATATAGACACAAAAATAGACACCTTCCAATTCATTTCCAAATATTTCTCTTACCTGAGTTGTGAGATGCTTGTTGCCATGGTAGCGACCTCTCTCCTCTGGTCTGCAGTCAGGTCAGATAGATGTTCAGCGAATCCTTTCACTCTCTCAATGTTCCCCACACCAAGCTCCTAAACAAACAAGACACAAACCACAATGACTCAAATAATGAAAGACAGCTTTTAAGAAACAACTGGACCCCGTCTTACAAAGAGTTGCGAATGATCGCAAATCCTCCAATCAATCGCAAGTTTGCAGTCTCCTATCTCTTATGTACATAGTTGCGATTGATATCAACTATTTGTAAGACAGGGCCCTGGTCAATTGTATGATTCAGTTGAGGATGTACCACATTTAAAACTACTGTTGCTTTGCCAGGGAAACTTCAAGCAACATATCATAAAACGTAACAGCAATGACTTTGTAACTGTGTCTGTGCAACACATGATCCAATGACAACTGCCCCATGGTAAATTTAACAATCTAGCTGAATTCCTCCCTTCATCGCCTAGACTCGACCAAACCCTTTCCTTTAAAACCCCTTCTCTTAACCCTAGACCCAACCTAAAGCCCAATCAGAAAACTGGAGGGTTTTTCACAAAGACTAAGATTGACTTTAAGTTGGACTTAACTATGACAGGCTGTTCATGCCACTGCATGCTCTCACCATTATGATCTTTACATAATATTTTTTCCTTCAATAATGAATTATCAAAAAATGTAACTTCTGTAGATTTGTATGTCCTTTGAGAGACCAATGCAAGTAAATGGGGAGAGCAAACAGTGGCATGAACGGCCTGCCATAGTTAAGTTCAACTTAAAGACGATCTTAGTCTTCGTGAAACCCTCCCCTGTACTTACCTTTGAAGGATTAGCCACAGCATCTCTGAGGGCTGCCTTGCGAGCTTGACATCGAAAGAAATACTCATGGCATGCTACCCACGTCTGGGGAATGTGCAAGGTGGAGCTGCAACATTTAAAACATACATAACAGATATTGTTTGATTGATTGATTTTATTTCTGCGTTCAAAAATATACAATTTCAAAGTCAAAGTACAAAATTTCGAACAATAACAAATACAATGAATACAATGTTTACAAAAGTAATTAAATGAAAAATCATGTACAATTATATAATTCGATAAACATGTACGAAGCATACAATAACATAAGAAATATGAAATATTTTCAATAAATTAGAGAGGTAATTTGGAACGCAGGAGACCACCATCGTGAGCGGTTAGGCTGGAAATGGATGGCGGCCTCGTAAAAGAATTGGCGACATAACTCTCTTCGAAAAAAACTGAGTGACCAAGAGGGTGCGGTGCAAGTGCAGGTGCAGTGAGCAGTTGCATGATAAAGAATAATTAAGTCACGGTTTTGTTATACTAATTTAAAGAGAGGGGAGCATATGATTGTATTATTTGTCGTTTAAGTGTAGCTTTTAAGGAGTAGATGGTTGAACAAGACTTTATGTTGTCGGGTAAATCATTCCAAATGTCCGGGCCAGAATGTCTAACAGATTTGTGTGTTATTGATAATTTGGGGTTTGTAAGATGGAAGTTTCCAGATATGCGAGTAGAGTATGAATGAACGGAATTATTAAACCTAAACATGTTATCAAAGGATGGTGGAAGCAGATTATTAATGTACTTAAACATAATAACTGCTACTTGAGTAGTGTTCAGATCGAAAATTTTTAGTGTTTTAAGTTTATAGAATAAAGGATCAGTGTGAGCTAAGAAATGCGAACCTGTACAAATACGTATGGCTTTCTTTTGCAGTTTGAAAATAGAATTAATTTTTGTCGAACCACAATTTGCCCATACACTATTACAATATGTTATATACGGGAGAACTAGCGAATTATATAGTAGGAATAAGGTTGCATGGGGTAGAAGAAACTTTAACTTGGAGATTATTCCAATACTTTTGGAAATGCACATTGTAACTTGGTGTAAATGATCATTCCAAGTCAAGGCTTCATCTATAAGTACACCCAAAAACTTGGAATTAGTTTTCTTCTCTAGTAGCATACCATCGATTTTAATATATATAGGTGTTTCTGTATTATGAGAATGATGTTTAAAATACATGAAATGAGTCTTTTTTGTATTAAGTGAAAGTTTATTGGATTTAAACCAATCGGATACTTTGTTAATTTCAAAATTCAAAGTTTTGTTTAACATATTAAGATCTTTATGGGAATAAAAGATATTTGTATCATCGGCAAATAAGATAAAAGAAAGAAGGGGGGATGTATTGATAATATCATTTACATAAAGAAGAAATAACAGTGGACCTAAGATGGAGCCTTGAGGAACACCGCATTGAATTAAAAGAGGATCAGAATCATAACTATTAAATGTAACATATTGTCTTCTGTTTGTTAAATAATCTTTAAACCATAAGAGTGGCTGACCCCGAATTCCATAATGACTGAGTTTGGAGAGTAGAATAGCGTGATTGAGCGTATCAAATGCTTTACTCAAGTCACAGAATATACCTATAACATGCTCTTTATTAGCTATGGCACTTGTAATTTTGTCATAAATTTGAATTAATGCTAAGTCAGTTGAGTAATTTTTTCTGAAGCCATATTGATTTGAATTGAGTATTTTGTGTTTAGTGATAAATTTGTATAGCCTATTATGAACGATCTTTTCTAAGACTTTGGATATACTTGGAAGTAGGGAAATTGGACGATAGTTACTTATTTCGTGAGGATCATCTTTTTTGAGAATGGGGTTGACTTTAGCTAGTTTTAATAGATCAGGGAAAACACCTTGCGATAACGAGTGATTAAATATGTGAGTTAAAGGCTTTGCAAGTGGATACATTATTTCTTTTAGGAGAGACATACTTATTTTATCAAAACCGTGCGATTTTGAGTTGTTAAGAGATTGGGTAATGTTAATAATTTCGCTAGGATTTGTCGGATTTAAAAAGAGAGACTCTTGGTTTTGATTGGAAAGATAGTCTTTAAAGTGAGCGTGAGTTCTATTAATTTTGCTGGCGAGTTCAGGGCCGATATTCGTAAAAAATGAGTTAAATGAATTTGCATGAAGACCAGGATCATGTATTTTAGTGCCATTTAATGTGATATTATCCGTGGGTGGGGGATTTGTTTTTTTTCCCATTACCTCTTTGATAATTTTCCAAGTTGCAGTTGTGTTTGAACTGGCCTTTTTTATTTTATTAGAAAAATGCGATCTACGGGATGTACGGATAAGTTTTGTTAATTTGTTTCGATAAATTTTATATGTGTTTAGGTTAGTGTCAGTTGGATTGTGTAAATGTGATTTGTAGAGGCGATTGCGTGTTTGTATTGATTTCAATAAACCTTTTGTTATCCAAGGATTCCTGGGTTTATTTCGCTTATTACTCATTTTGCCTAAAGGAATATTCTTTTCATAATAATATTGCAATTTGTTACTAAAATGTTTATATGCAGTATTGACATCATTTACACTATATACCTCAGCCCATCCCTCGAAAAATAAATCCTGTTTCAGCAATTCTATATTACGTTTGGATTCTTTGCGATATATAAGCTCATCAAATGATTTACGGCCAGATAGTTTGCATTCACAAGTTAAAAATATGGGTAGGTGATCCGACACTTCAGAACACAATATTCCACCGATGGTTTTGTTGTTATGTACGTTTGAAAAAATATTGTCAATCTGAGTTGATGAATGTGGATTTATTCTGGTGGGTTTATTAATAATCGAAAAAAAGCCGTATGAATGCATCAACTGCATACAATTGGTTGAGTTACTGTTATCAGATGAGGGTGAGAAGTTGATGTTAAAGTCACCAAGGATAAAATTGTGTTTATTTTCATCCCCTATTTTATGAAGATGAAAATCCAGTTCGTCACAGAATAAATCACAATTAGAATCAGGGGGTCTATAAATCAAACCTATGATGACATTTTTGGTGTTTGAATTATTAATTTCGATAAATAAAGATTCTGCTTGTGTTAGTTTAATATCTGAACGGATTTTGAAGTTTATGTTTTGTGTAATATAAAACGCAACACCGCCACCTCTTCTTCCTTTGCGGTCCGCCCTAATCAACTTATAATTAGGCAAATTGAACATATCTGGAGAATTCTGATGTAACCATGTCTCACTTATTCCAATGACGGAAAATGCAAAATTATTTAAAGAGTGTAAAAGGTTTTCAACGTATTCGAAATTTTTGTTCAGACTTCTGGAGTTTATATGTAAAAGTGAAATATTGTCTGGTTTGTAAGAAAATGAATTTTTGAATTCTTGGGGTGTGTAGTATTTGCTCTCGTTTATATCGTCGACAAGAATATCGGGAGTGTGCGCGTGCGAATTCATTTAACGATACGTATTATGTAAAGTACCGAAAATTTGGAGGATGAACAACTGCATGTGTGATGCTGGTGCGTTTGTGTGTGTACGAAGTGCAAGTGTGCGGGTAACTTCAAAATTGGAAACTGTATAAACTTCAGAATTCAGATATTATTTAACTTACGTTTTGCCTATGATGAAAAAGCAATCAGAAGATATGCACATTTTAATGATATAACAAGTCTACAAAGATAACCATAGAACGAAATGTAATTTTAAAATTGAAATTGTGGACATTCACATCCATTTTAGTCTTTGAGCATTTCACATATAAACTTAGAAACACAGAGAAGTTGCTTTCTCATTGAACACAATAACTAACGAATGTATATTCCCTTAAACTTGTCAAACAGATGATTGAAGCATTTGAGGAAAGAGTCAGTCACCAATTCAAAATTTTTCACTTCCACTCAAATGTTATGATAGTGTTTTAAAATCTGGTTTTGAATAAAAGAAAAATGACTAAAAAATTTTGTTGAAGGATTTTGATATCACATGACTCCATATTTACACTGGCCACTGATCAGGTGATGCATCACATGATTTGAAGGTTGCCTGAAGGTCAACTGGAGGCAGGAAAAGGAAGCTCTCTGGTTGGTTCTTAACGGTCTGATTGAGTCTGATCAGTCCCTTCTTGTAGGACAGTCCTGCGGGAACAGAATATCAGGACAATCAAGTGAATTATTATTTGTATTAAAATAATAATAATGATAGTAATAATAATCAAACAATACCTGGGTGGCGAGTGGCAAATGTAGTTTAAGATCTTGCGAAAGGACGTTAGTGCCAGGATGGGATTTGAACACCGTACCTTGAGATCTACAGTCGGGTGTTTCATTCGCTAGACCACAATACTTCTACTCATGAAGGGTTTTGAGCCGACCAGAAATATCTGTGTATCTTTAATAGGCAATGCACATAAGTACCCAGATGACCATGGACTATTTTTCCATATCTCGTGGTTTGGGGTGCGCGAATGCATAAAACAGTGAATACATCTTTAAATACGCAAAGTCAAACACAATTGATGTTTACACGCGCAGCCATTTACCTATTGAGGTAAGGTATTTGAAGAGCTCCGACAGAGCTTTCCTCTTCCTCTGATGAATATGTCTGATCTCTGATTTCTGCTTGTCTGGTTCTGCATCCTAAAATACAAAAAAAGAGCATATAATTACTAATAATGAAAAGGATAAAAACATACACGAGATGCGTACAGGTATAACAAGGTGTCAACAAAGAAGAGCACAGAATCACCAATAATAAAAAGTTCAAGTTCAGAGTCCAAGTCCAATTTATGTCTATCTTAGTCTTTGTGAAATATCTCCTTGTTTGAGATACAAATAAATTGACAGCAATTCCAAGACTTAACATTGATGTGACTAAAAAAAATGATCCACAATTAATCAACAAAGGTTCAGAAAATTCCTTAAGGATATCCTCCTTTAAATTCCAAAACCTTTTAGCTACTCTCAGGAAAATGAGTCCTAATTGGACTTGTTAAATAAATGTTATAGTATCTGATGCAATGGTTTCTTCATGAGTGCTTAGTAGCAATTTTTAAGATTGTTGCTATGCTAAAAAAATATCTAAATTGAAACGAGTATTCTTGCTCTTGTTTCATACATTTCCAAGGGGTGGTAGTCTTGGTCATACTTTCTTCTAGTATTCATCCATACTGTATTGAATTGAACTGAATTGAAAAGGCATTGATTAAAAAGACGATATCGGAGCTCAAGAGCTGAATTACCAGGAATACACATACATCTTACATAGATATAGAGAGAGTAATGCTGTCTTTACAAATTGGTCAAAACCATTTCAATGAAATCAAACGGTGGTGTAGTGGTGGTGGTTATTTTACCTGACTGCTAAGAAAGCATAAATGCTTGTTAGTAAGCAACCAGAGGACCGACGGCTTTAGGTCCTCTCCGAGAGACCTGGGCCCTGTATTACAAAGAGTTGATATCAATCGCAACTTATTTGTAATTGATATCAATCACAACTATGTACATAAGTGATGGGAGACTGCAGTCTTGTGATTGATTTAGGGAGTTGATATTGATCTCGATATCAACTCTTTGTAAGACGGGGACCTGGTAATAAGGATTAATGCATTACCAAGGGGCACTAGCGCATCGCCTTGGTTTCAAACCCAGGTCGCCGGGTTACGAGATCACTGCTCTACCAACTTTGTTTCATACCTTGGTAACTTCGAGGGCCTGGAGCTCCTTGACGGATGTCACAATCTCTCCCGCAAAGTCCTCCAGAGTCTCGGACATGACGGAGTAGTTCCTCTTGGAGACCAGAGAGGAACAGTGCTTCCTCATCCGTTCAAAGAGGACCGGTATCCTGACGATAAGTCCGGTATCCTGAGGCACCGTTGGTGGTGGTGGTGTCGTGAAGTACGTCTGGTATACGTAAGAATCACAAGAAAGATATATTTGTCATATGGTGAGAGAGTGAAAGAATTGGTGCAAACCCATCACACACTAATGGGGCGTTGCAAGAAAGTTGCGATTGATTGCAACCCAACTTTCTTGCAAACGCCCCAATAGTCTCCTAAATTTCTGGGGATTTTGTTAGGATTAAAGTTTTAACAATTAAATTAAGTTAACTAGATCTAGCTCTTATACTCCCCCTCTCGCTCGCTCGCTCTCTCTCTCTCTCTCTCTCTCTCTCTCTTACTAACGGGGCATTGCAAGAAAGTTGAGTTGCGATCAATTGCAAATTTGCAATTAAACGCAAGACTTATGCTTGATTTTTGGGATTTGCAATTGATCGCAACTTTCTTGCACCGCCCCATTAGTCAGAGAGCGCGTTTATCTAGGCTTGCCACTAGATATGTACATATCGTACCCCACTATCATACCCCACTATACGATCGTGATTTGCGGGATGTCGCGTTTATCGACTCTTCACGATTCAAAATAAAGGCCTTGTGTCTGCCCAGCTGTTTTGACCCGGGAAGCAGACAGTTTCTCGGAAGTTAACTTCACACACATGCTTGTACACCACACCTGGGTGTTCCTATTTGTATGTGACGTTCAAAACAGCTTTGCGTTTATCGACCTCTCAGAAACGTGATTCTGGCTGTATGTGACATACAAAACGCACCTTTTTGCGTCTTTAGATATGCCCATATCTAAAGCCCTTTAAAAATGGCTTTGCGTTTATCTACTTCTAAATTTGCCTGAAAGACGTTTGAGAAACCTGATTCTAGCCAAAAATTTGCTAGATAAACGCAACCAGAGACAACTCACAGTGAATGAGTTGGTATCACTTGCGACACCTTGATACCATGACCACTCGCATGCATGTCGGCCACTGCCTCAGTGGGCTAGCAGCTCAACCAGCAAAGCAGAGCCGTGTGAATGCGTGCTGTGGATATTTGAACTTTTTGAATACCTGTTTGCATGAATATCAAAACAGTAAAAATTGGTAAATTCGTCCAAGGCCTACCATCTTGGGATAGTTATATCAAGAAGCATTAAGAAAGACTTAACACTTAAACGGCTACATAACTTGGCTATAAATGGCATAACAACTTCTTTTAAGTCTTGAAGATATATGTATTTCTCTCTCATACCTGATACTTCTCATCACCAAAGACCATCTTCCATTCGTCCTTCCAGATGATATCCTTGGTCTTTGTGTCATCTTTCTGCTTGCATATTTCTATTCTCTCATCCATGAAGACGGCCCTTGCTGGACCTTGCAGGCAGACCTGTTCCAATGAGAAAGTTAAAAATTCATATACAGTCAAACCTGCTTTAGTGACCACCTGTCTACAAAGACCACTTTTTTTTCTCCCTTGAAAATGGTTTCTCATTGAAACATGTACTAAAGAAACCTTTGTATAAAGACCGCCTACCGGTATCTACAAAGACCACTTTTTGTGTTTTCCTTGGGCGGTTGCCATAGACAGGTTTGACTGTATCATTCTTTCAAAATCATCTATCACCAATTTTCAAATCATCATTAATTCTTTCAAATTCATCAATAATTCTTTCTAAATCTTGTCTTTGTCCAAATCATCAATTATTATTTACTTTAATGGGGCAAATTTCATCATGATCCTGTCTTGTCATTCACAAAGAATGCATTTAGTGCAAGCCAAAAGCTGAGTAAAACACTTATATTTCTGACATAAGTATTGAATAGGGTTTAGGGTTAATTAAGGGGGGAAATGAGTTTGTTTGAAAGGAAAACTAACCTCATATTTCTTCCTAAACTTGATGAGAGTCTTGTGTGTTTTCTCCACAGCTTGCTTCATGGCCCAGAAGCTGATGTCATTCCATTTAGCAATTTTGACGAAATCCTGAATGGAAAAAAGAAGAGAGTCCATATATAGCAATGTGAACATTTGTCTCATAGTAAAATTGGAATCCATGCAGGATATTCCATAGCAAAGAAAAATACACAAATATTATTCGAGATTTGGAATGAGCAGAGAGAAAGAGAGAGAGAGAGAGAGAAAAGTGGAAGAGTGAGAGAGTGAGAGAGAGGGAAAGTGAGAGAGAGACAGAGAGGGAGGGAGAGAGAGTGGTAGTGAGTCAATTGTCAAAAATACTACGATATAAAATGTTCACATGATCATGACAGAAGTGCTAATCAATGTATTTTCAAAAGTATTCAAAGCAAATGCCCCCCAAAAGATAGCAATTTTGTATTAAGAATTTGAAAATGAAACCTCAAATGAGGATTTTATTAACAATTTTGCTTACCTTCAACTCCCTCTCAATGGGTTTCCTTTTATTCTCAATCTCCATGGTTACTGCTGGTAAGAACTGTCTATAGTAGCTGTACATGTTCCACAGGATGCAGGACAATTCTATCAAGTAAAAGAGAGGAACAGGATTTTTTTTTAATCAGTCAAACATTTGATTATTAATGTGGTTGCAACACTATTATCGGTATATACCAATGTACATATGAATGCCACACGACCCGTTTGCAAAAAGGGTTAGGCCTACTGTCAGTCAGTCTACATCTACAATCTTGCACTAATTTTCAAATCTTAGTTTATATTAACTATTACTCTGATCCTACTCCCTAATAGTATTAGAGCTGCCTTTAAATGTCTTTTTATTACAATTCTAATGTACAAGCAACAAATCAAGTTCATGGAACATACATGCATTTGAAGAAGGAAATTTTCTACTTTGTTAAAACAGGATATCAAGAGCAGAGCTGCCAACCTGTCACTTTCAAAAAACATATTATTCAGCTTGAAAAACCATATTTTTAGGTGAAAAAACATATTTTGCCTGTTTTACGTTTTTTCCCTATAAAATGCTACTGCAATCATGTTTTTTTTTTAATAAAAACGCTTTCTATCATTGAGAGCTGCCGACCTGTCACTTGGGAAAAAAAAAAAAAAATTAATACAAAAAAAAAAAATTAATACAAAAAAAAAAAAATATAAAAATTATGATTTGTTAAATATATTTACCTACTTTATCAGAAAAATCCATTATTTAAAACTATAAGAATTTAAGTCAATGAGTACGAGGGCCGCTGAATTGCGGCGCAACACACGATGATGTTCTATGCCGAAGTTGGGGCACCCATTGGTGCTTCATTGCGGTCGAATCAAGGCAAGTCTAGAATTGCAATCAACTTTGTACATAAAGTCAACGCATCAGCAGGTCCGGTGTTCGTTTTTCATTTGGCTTTTTGAAGATACCATGATTACCATCACACTCGAAGGGCTTGCGATAGGTGAAAAAACTGGTAACAAAATCGCTGATTTCTTGATTTTTAGCGCTTTTTGGGTGAAGCTGTTTCTTAAAACTGGGCTAAACCCCCGTGAGCTTTGGAAATATGGCCCTGATTCCGCATTTTTGACAGCAAAATTTGGCTTTTGGAATGGATTTTTGGAAGTAAGATCGGGACTTTCTTGTACTGACACTGTGTGTGTAGTGCAGTGCACTGATATGTCATTAGCGTGTGTATGCATGGCCTGGGGAAATGTGCTCGTCTTTAAGTGGTGTACATCCCCTGTATTGTGTGCAATGTACATGCGTGCGCGCTGCAGGAATGGCCAACACAAAGCAATAGCAAAACTATGCATACGCTGGTTCTCACAGCCAGCCGCTAGCCACGTTCGCACAGCCATACTCGAAACTTTCAAAAAACGTATTTTGGCACAGCAAAACGTACAGACGTATTTTCCCCAAAAAAAACGTATTAATACGTTAAAAACGTACTACTTGGCAGCTCTGCAAGAGGCACAGTATGAAGCTATTAAATGTCTTTTTAGATGGTTGAAACTAAAGGGAAGTCACTTGACACACGTTTAATTTAAAACTATAATTGAAATGACCCAATCAGAAGCAAGTATTTCAGTAGCTTATAACAAAAACTGTCATTTGTCACTGATGACAAGTTTTGTGAAACACCCCCCTGATCCTACTAACCTGAGGTCTCTTCCGTTGACTGCAACGAGGCAACGGTCTGAGCATGGAATGCAAGCAGCATCTTAAGCCTGGCAGTAAACTCTCCCAAACTGGCGCCCTCTATCAGCTTCTGCAGGATAGCGACGATTCCCGGGATCGTCGTCCCGTCTTCCCCTTCTCCATCGTGTCCTCCAATCTCATCTTCAGTCCCTTGGATTGGTTTCTGTGTCTGTTTTTCATCATCGGTCCCACTGCTTGGTTTCGGTGTATGGTTGTCACCTCCTGATTTTGTGAGGAATGTCTGGATCAGGCGATACACGTGGAACCACCACTTGAGGGAGCCCTCCGCGTGTTTGAAGGTCACATTGTCGAGCATCGCTACCCAGCAACTGTACACAGAGAAAATAGCAATAGACTGTTTTACTAACATATTCAAATTTATGGATGTTTCTTTCCTGGGGACCTAGTGACGAGTTATTCCATTAGCCTGTTATCAATGAATAATCTACAATACTTGGAATCCAGTCTGCATATAGTAAGCGTGGTGCTATGTCGGGCAAGCCTAGGGCAAGTCTTCAGGTTGTCAAGAACAACCATTGCTTAAAAAGTATGCATAGAATTTGAATATTTTAGTATACAGGTCCATTACTCTAGTGTCATATCAAACTATGATTAATGAAAAATAATATCAAAGAAAATGATCAATGCAGCTTCTCTCTTTAATTAATCCTTCTAATGCAATTATTCAGTCACATAAGTACTGTAAATTGTACAAACAATTTGTCACAATTCTTCTTTTCTCTTTCTCTCTCTCTCGGGTAAATATAGATATTTCAAAGACTAAATAGCCAACACGTGAAGACCAAATAATATCCTTTTTACCATAAACAAAACGTAATCGTCAGTTAGTCTACAATGCTATAGTACTACCATTAGATTATTTATCGCAAAGGAAACCATTTGATTCTGCAGAATAACACAACATTGTCACATTTACATTCCAATATAAGTTGGCTCTGACTTTAATAATATTCAACAGATTAAGCATGTCATAGTTAGTATATATCTTAGATGGTTTTTACTCACTTTAGTTCTAGCTTCCTCCATCTGATGATGGTCTGGGTGATCTCTTCAAGGTGGGTCTGTATTGAGACGGCTCGGCTTGCATTCGACTCCCACTCCTGAGCAGATATTTAAGATTAGGTTAAAGGGGAAGGGTCGTCAGTTTCCATGTGCAGGAGGCCATAATTCGCTGACACCAGACTTGATGGAAATACCATGAGTAGGTTTACAAGTCTGCACACATCAAACCTGTGTCCTATCAAACTAGATGGACCTTCGACTTCTTTGCCTCCGCCATGGAGTGATAAGCGATAAGATTTCATGAGAAAATCATGGGACTTCTACTGATATTCAATAGTTCATTATGATAAAAATTCATGTTCCAAAATATATCTTGCTTCACGATTGAAGAGTTTCATTATGATGAACAAATTTGAGTTTTTTAGAAGAATATGTGCATCTGACTCATGAGAATTAAATGCACTTTATTGCATTTTAAAGGGTACACAATTTCGATTACAAAATGTTTGTTTCATTACAAAATGGGCTAAATCAATTTTTAGTCAAAAGTGGATTTAGCTCCTTTTGGAATTAAGTTCTTTGATTCAGAAAATAATTTTGAATTTGAACTATATGTCAAACTTTCTCAGTCACAAATTATTGTAAAATGGAAATGTAAAAATCTATATAACTTGGCGGTTCTACTTTTTCTTAAAGTGACTCCATATCTGTGACTTCTGACCAATCAACCAACTAAAAAGTTACCTGTGATTTTGATAGCAGCAGCTCCATACCCGTCACAAACTTCATCAGAGGACTGTCCACACTGAAGGACCGGATTCGCTCAACCAGCATGGTAAGCTATAGTATATAACAAATACAAGAAATACATAATATAATAGCAGTGGGAACACCCAGGCAGCTGTCATTGATATTCCATTCTGTGTACATCGGTCAAAACATAGTCCAAGAACTTTCCAAGTTTGACATTTCTGCCAAACAAATGCATTAAATCATGAGGTTTAATGTACACATTGGTAAGGCAATGAATCTAGTCCCACTAACAATGGGACATTGTAGGTATGAACTCTGATGTTGTCAAAGACAATTTAAACATTCGAATCTGAAAAACCATCAGTAGGGTAAATGAAATTGTAGTAACTTCTCTGAAAACTTTCTCTGGGCTGTCTCTTCATCATTTTGTGAATTAAAATTACAGAAGTACATCTTTGTTCATGAAACAACATTCAGTTAAACTTTAACCGCAAGCAAAGAGCTTGATTTCTGATTGGAGAAGATCCTAAGATCCTTTGAACAATACTTTTTTTCTTATATTTTAAATCTCTAACCTGTTTTAGAGTGGGATGATCTGGCCACTCGACAAGAAGTCCCTTGATCCTCTCCATAAAACCATCCAAAACCGGTTTACACCGGATTGATTCTGGAATGTTGGGGTCGTGGTAGATGTCATAAGGCTTGGAAGTTTCATTGGCCTTTCTGATGGGCTTGGATTTTTCATCGGACTGCTCTGTCGCTATGGCAACCTGGAGGTCGTGAACTCTCAGTAGATGAGCACCAATCAGGTGCTTGTCAAGGCAAGGAGCTATAATGAGAACCAAGGAAGTCAATTTGAATTTTTTTCAATGAATAATTAATGATTCTTGTAATTTCTTTATATGTATTTATATCATGTATTTCAACTGTGGTTGTACTGCAATTTAGCCCAAGGGTGCGTAATTATTTCCAATCACAATGAAGTCCTTTTAAATCGCAATCTCAATCTTGCGTAGCGTTACAAGTACATAGATGTTAACATATAAAAAAAAGGAACAGATTTCAATTATTTAGAATAAAGGGGGGCATAGCTTTGCCCCCCTCCCCCCAAAAAGGGGGGAAGTTGTACATCCTCTTGTAATTGGTCACTTAAAACATCCTTGTATTTTAATGTATTCTAAGAATATCTTGGATGCGTATAACTTTTTGTAGCAATTAACTTGAAAATCAACTTATTATTTATGGAGGTTTTCCTGAAAATAAAACAATGTGAAGGACTCGATAGCATAGAATAGTTTGAGAGCAGCATTACACAAAGAATTAACGTGTCAGTCCCAAGAACAGTAGAACATTTCATAACGCTGTGAACTGCCTGAATACCAGGCAAAAACTCACTCACCCATGTAAGGAAGAGTTTCATGGGCTAGCTCCACAGCAGTGGCGTAGCCCAGGCTGGCCGTGTTCCTCACATCCACATCAACACTTGACCCTCCGTCCCCTGACCGCATCCAGCCGATCTTGACCATCCCTGTAAACATCTGACCGTGGGTGTCCCTAAGGAGTCGCATGGTGGTGGTGTCCAGCTGCCTGGTAGAGGTCGGGTCAACGTCCGTGGTCGAGGGGTCATCCTCTGGGTTGGACTGGTCATCCAGGCTTGGTTCGGCTGTGATGTCCGCAAACTCCTGGAATGGTGAAGAAAAATTTGAATTTGGAATGAGATGAGATTATCAAAAGAATTTAAATGTACATGTCTTGTTCTTTTTCTCTTTCTTTCCTCTCTTTAATTCCTCTCTCTCTCTCTCTCTCTCTTCTCTCTCTCTCTCTCTCTTTCTTCTCTCTTTCTGTCTTTGTCTCTGTCTCTGTCTGTCTACAAAACAATCAGATCAAAGATTAAAAAAAAAATCTGTATATTTCATGCCAAATAAATGTTATCATTGCCCCTCTCACCATCTCATTTTTTGGCCACCCCTCTTCCCCCCCCCCCTCCCCTCTTTCTGTAACATTTCCCCGTCCATTCACATATGACCTTATTCACATGACTCTGACCTTGTATATATACCAGGCAACATTACCTTCTCGAAGGACGGAAAACTCTCCCTCAGATCTTTCTCCTCCAGCTGCTCATCGGTCATCCCGTCGCCATGACTACGACTTTTGAACTTGAACAGGCTCGCCTCTTCTTGCTCTCGCTGTCTGGCGGCCTCCTCGGCCTGGTGGTAGTGGGACACGAAGGACTCCATGATGCCATGCAAGAGGTCAAGGGTCGTAGGTGTGAGTTGGCCGTGGAGGGTGGTATGGTTCGTGGTGTGGTGGAGAGCGAGCTTCAGGATACTAAAAAGATAACAAAACATTAACCCTAAAGCTACCAAAACCTTGTAAAATTACAATGGTAGTAAAACTGTGTATTCGCTCAATGGCCTAGTTGTACTGTTCAGATTGTGGTGCATGCATGTTTTATTTTAATGTTCTGTAGTCTATTCATCGGTCTTCTGTTTTTGCACTTCATAACATGCAAAATCTAATTAGTTTTCTTTCTAGTTTGGAATATAAAATCTGGCATGTAAAAGATAAAGAGAATTACCGTAAACGCTGTTATTTTCGCATAATTAATTTTTCGCACTGAGCGACCCCAAAACTTATTCCCTGGTACTTAAATTGAAAGAAGTCATGCTTATATTTTTCGCGAGTTCTAAAATTCGCACTTGCTGATTTTAGCGCAAAATCTGTGAAAATTAATATACCACAAATATTTCGACTTTTACAGTAGGTAATGTATAGTGAAACCTGCTTTATCGACCACTTGTCTATAAAGACCTAATCCTTTGTTTCTTTTGATCAGTGATATAATAACCTGCAAATACATGCAAGGACCACAAGCTTACAGAGTTGGATGAAGAGGCATAATATAGTCAAACCTGTCTATAGCAACCACCCAAGGGAAACACAAAAAGTGGCCTTTGTAGACAGGTTCATTTAGAACATGATTCAATGAGAAACCATTTTCAAGGGAAGTAAAAAAAAAAAAAAAACGTGGCCTTTGTAGACAGGTGGTCTTTGTAGACAGGTGGTCACTAAAGCGGGTTTGACTGTACTCCTACAGACCTGTGCATGAGCCGCTCCTGTTTGGCTTGGCCAACTGACCATCCAGACCAGACCTTCTGAAGTAGAGAGTGGACGTTGACTGTGGTCAGCCTCTCGGCCAGGGAGAGCCAGGAAGGAAATCTAGGCTGGACCGATGGAAAGCCGGCAATGCAGACGACCAACTCCTCTGCGGATGTCATCTAGGAATAGGAGAGAGAGATCAGGAAAATATCTGACTATTTCTGTTCTAAAATTGTTCTTTTCACTTAGCTGTTGTGTTTCTTCAAGCCATCATAATAATAATAATAATATTCTGTTTTTATAGAGCGCCCAAAACATTGATACGATGATGTGCCTAAGCGATTTACAGAAATATATATGTCAGAGTCAGTCAAAGCCTTAAACATTAAATAAAAGTTAATCTATATTTCTGAATTTGATCTAGCAAATATATTATTTGAAAATATACTTTGAAATATACAATCACAAATCATAAAGTATCGTTTTTTAAGTGTATCCTGAAATTATTTCACAAGCATGTTTACAATGACTTTACACAAAATTGAAGTTGACACTATACATGCTTTATATGAGAAGTCTGGAAACGATTGGCAATGTGTACATTCAATGTTCCCAATCTGACTGTTTAAAAAACAATAAAACTAGCTTAAAGGCATCATTTAACAATGTTAAATCTGAGATGCATGGCCCTAGGTGTTATTAGAGTGTCTGTAATAGGCGATCGCTTGTATTCCTGACTGACCTAAAGGTTTATAATTATGATCGCAGCATGAGCTAAATCCAGGATTTTGTTTCAGAATTTGAGGCAATGTTACCGAGTCACTTTAAGACATAAAACTAAACTCAGCAATTACCTGCTCTGGTTGCCTTGGCAACGCAGCTTCCTGGAGATGCTGCCTGTGATGCTGGCACTGAACAGAGTGAGCGAGGAGCTGCATCCCGTAGGAGAGACCCGCCACGCCCGTCAGCATCCCAAACCAGAGGTCCCGGTAGGAGGGGTACTCCGCCCTGATACGGGCCATGAAGTTCTCCTGGGAGGCTCGCCAGGCGCAAAGCCGGCCTCTCAACAAGGCGGTGTTCTCCCCCGGCTGGAGGAAGGCGTCGACATGCTTCTGGAGAAGGTCTGTGATTGTTTGGGATGAGCCGCTGGTGGTCAGGTAGACCTGGACACCTCTGATCAGATCATCAAACTGATGAGGGATAAAGAAACAATATGTGGTTATCATACTCATATTCAAACAAAATCTCTCAATTCCCATGCACTATTCCAGTACAGACACTTACATGTACATGTACACCAACTGACTGTTGAATTCAATAGAATTTATGCCATAGTAAGCAGTAAAAAAAAAGCTCCCATAGACGATGAGGGCAGCATTCGGAGTTATCACAAAAATATCCTGAGTGCATGTATTTGTCAGGTTGTTACTTCAGGGTACCATCTGATAAAGAGTTGATATTAATCCAACTTAATTGTGATTGATATCAATTGCAACTATGTACCTAAGAGATAGGAGACTGCATACTTGTGTTTGATTGGAGGACTTGCGATTGATCTAAGTCTTATAATTTAAGTTTATAAGTTGGGGCCCAGGTTGCCCCCAAAAGTCAATTTTCAGACAAACCCAAAACATTGCGCTAGGCCATCCTGCTTAAAGGGGCTGTGCCTATGGCTAGAGATAGTGCCTGGATATGTCATGTGCAGTTAGGTACTTGAATGCCTATGAATGAATGGAACAAATTAAATAGTGCCTCAAATGCAGCAGGCCTCGGACCCGTATTCTACTAATTCAGTTAACCTGATGTTCATTACTCATTATTCCTAAGTATCATTTGAGGTGTTCACACTTGTACAAGCATTGCTTTTTAGTGGACCCCTCTGTTTCCAACATGTATTTCTTACATTTGTTTTAAATGCTTATAATTGATTTGTAATGTTGTGTTGGAAACATGAATAAATTTTAAATTTGAATTTGAAGGGCTTAAGTTTATATCAAAAAAAGGTAAAACCTAAACATGTAAACCTTGGTCTTACTTCCTATGATACACTTGACTTACATGTAAGACTAAACTTAGACCCAGCACTGGCTTAGAATACAGACCTGAATGCGCTTGGAGCTAAAGAAGTAAATATGAAATGTACCAATTCAATGGTAAACTAGGGTGCGTTCAAGCAATTTTTTAAAGCTAGAATCACAAACATGAATCACAAATCAAAATGCAGTTGAAAAACACGGTACTGCAGGAGAGCATTCAAGCAATTTATGTTTGCGTTATGAAACAAGTTTATTTTAACAACCGACGAAAACTCGCTTGAAATCGCTTGAATGCAACCGTGTTTTTAAACTAAACGTCTTTGAAAAACTTGTTTCTAGGGTGAAAAAGTGTCGCTTGAACCTAGTCCACTTCATCATATGGGCATCGCCAGCGCCGCTTATCTGAGCTACATGAATCTGTCCTTGAAGGCACAGACGTCGAGCCTCCTACTCCGATGTCAACGAGCGACCAGATGAAACAGTACCGAGATGGGCATCGCCAGCGCCGCCTGTTGGAGGTACCTGCTGCTGTTTTCGAAGGCACTGACGCAAAGCCTTCGACTTCGATGTCGACGAGCGACCAAACCAATGAGTTTCGACAAGGGCATCGCCAACGCCGCTTGTCTGAGCTACCAGATGTTGTCATCGAAGGCGACTCGATGATCAAGCACATCGAGGGCCGACTCCTGAGCCGAAAACATAGAGTAGTCTGCCATCCGAACCCAGGGGCAACGGTGGCTGATATCTCCTCTAAGAAGGCTACTGAGGGTGTAAAGGCGAAAGGAGACGTCATTCTACATGTCGGGTCAAATGACTTGTCGAAAGGTAATGGTAGTACATCAACCGCCAATGACATCATAGCATTAGCAGACGTGATTGCAACGAAAGGCTGTGATGTATGCTTGTCTGGTGTTATACACCGCAGATGGGAATCGGTTCACCAGAGGCGCAGTGTCGATGGGGTTAATGGGCGATTGAGAAGAGCTGCCCGTGAAAGGAGATGGGGTTTCGTTGACAATGACAACATAGGTGACAGGCACCTTGGCAGAGATGGGGTCCACATCAATAAGGCAGGACAAGCTGTTCTTGCCTCTAATCTACGCCACTTTATTGAGCGACCTCGAGGGCCACCTACACCTACTCAGCAAACGTCCTACGCTGAAGTTGTTGGATCTTCAACGCAGGATTTCGAGATGATTGCTCCGAGAGGGAGGCTAAAGTCTGCACCTGCTCTTCCAATGTTTCCACTGACAAAAGCTCAACAGGGGTGGAACGAGCATCTACGTCTCGTCATGGCAACATGCAGTTAAACTCTGTCTCTGGTACTGGCATACTACATCATAATCTTCAGGATCAATCTCATGAACTGAATAAGAGTAACATTAAACAGTTGGAAGGTGGTTCAGTTCCTCCGTTTAGAAACAGGGGCTTAAAATTTGCCCATTTGAATATTCATAGCTTAGTTGCTAAGATTGACGAACTTAGATTACTTCTGAGAAATGCATCATTTGATGTTATTGGTTTAAATGAAACATTTTGCGACTCCATGATTGATGATTCTGAATTGTATATAGATGATTATATTTTATTACGTAGAGACCGTACGAGACATGGTGGTGGTGTGGCTGTATATATATCCAAGAGGTTCAATTATAAAAGAAGGGATGATTTGATTTCTTCTACTTTAGAATGCCTTTGGTTTGAATTGCATTATCCAAATAAGTCTCCCATCCTGGTTGGAGAGTTTTACAGACCTCCAAATTCTCACGTTGATTTCTTTGAAGAATTAGACGGAAATTTGGACTCTGCTCTCTCGGAAGATATGAGCTGTATTATTTTAGGTGATTTCAATTGTGATTGTATGCCACACCAACTTGATCTGAATGCTGAAAAGTTAATGTTTTATACAAATATGTACGGGTTAAGTCAGCTAATTGATACTGCCACAAGAGTTACAAATACCTCTTCTACTTTAATTGATTTGATATTTGTATCAGACAAGGAACTTTACAATGAATGGGGAATATTTGAAACTAGCATAAGTGATCATTATTTGGTGTATACGGTTCGCGATTTTAGTGCAAAGATCCATAACAAATCCGAATACGCAGAATTTCGCTCGTTTAAAAATCTTGACGAGGAGAAATTTTACAGTGAATTGAGAAGTACTCCTTGGCAGGTCATAAAAGATATAGATAATGTTGATGTTGCGTGGGATATGTGGTTGACTCTATTCAATAATATAATCAACAAGCACATACCAGTATGTAAAAAGCGGATAAGAAAAAAGGCATGTCCATGGATATCTGACGAGATTGTTAAGCTTATGACGGAACGTGATAAAGTTCTCAAAGCTGCTAAAGCTAACAAAAGTGATGATCTTTGGGACACCTACAAATATCTAAAGAATACAGTTATTCATCTCATGAGGAAAAGAAAAAGAGAATATAATGCAGACCAGATCTCGCAAAATCATAACAATAGTAAGCAAATGTGGAGATGTTTGAGAAACCTTGTGCCTAAGTCATTACCTATATCTCCCAATAGCATAAATGTTGATGGTGCTAATGTGTCAGACAATGCAAATATTGCTGAAGCTTTTAATGACTTTTTCATTTCTAATGCTACTAAGATTACACAGGACCTGCGAAGGAATAAGTCTCAACTGAGAGTAGACGAGGACAATAATATTGGTCCAACTCATTCGCAATTTAATTTGAATTTGATTACTGAGGATTTTGTATTGAAACAGATTGATAATCTGAGTATAGATAAAGCAACTGGTGAAGATCACATCAGCTGTAAACTTTTAAAGATGACGAAGAATGTTATCGCAGAGTCTCTTTGTGATATCATTAACAAATCCCTGTCTACAGGAGTTGTTCCACGTGAATGGAAAAAGGCTCGGGTAGTACCAATATTCAAATCTGGAGATATTTCTTCTTTGAATAATTACCGTCCCATTTCGATATTACCTATCGTGAGTAAAATTATAGAAAGGGCCGTCCACCAACAACTCAGTGAATTCTTGGACGTGAATAAATTATTACACCCTAATCAGTCTGGTTTTAGACCTAAACATTCAACAGCTACTGCCCTTGCAAAACTTGTAAATCAATGGTCGTTGAATATTGATAACAAAGAAATTTCTGGAGTTGCCTTCATAGATCTTCGTAAGGCTTTTGATACTGTTGACCATGAGCTACTTCTACATAAACTAGCTTGTATAGGTTGTAGTAATAGGACTATTTATTGGTTCAAATCATATTTAGGGGATCGACAACAAGTGACCCAATTCAAAGGAGCCAAGTCGCATCCATCAACCATCAAATTAGGTGTGCCACAAGGTTCAATTGTTGGTCCCCTTTTATTTTCAATATATGTTAATAGTCTACCTGAATGTACTCCTGAAGGTATCATAGATATGTATGCTGACGATACGACACTTACCGTCAGTGCAAATGATACAACTGTTGTGGAAGAAAAATTAACTGTTGCGTTAAACAGAGTCATGGCATGGATTAAGGAAAATCGTCTTGTTCTTAACACTGAAAAAACTTGTGTCATGTTAATAGGCTCTCCTGCTAATCTCAAGAAAATTGAATCTTTCACCATTTCATTAAACGGCAATTTGATCAAAAGAGTTCAATTCACCAAATGCTTAGGACTTTTGATAGATGAAGAATTGAAATGGTCTAAACAAATCGAAAACGTAAGTAAACTTACCCAGAAAAACATTAGCATGATAAAGAGAGCAAAGAGTTTTTTGCCTCAAAAATCCTTAAAGTTACTTTATAACAGTCTAGTGTTGCCACGATTAGATTACTGCTCTGTTGTATGGTCGAACCGATTTCATTCTCATACAACTAAGCTGCAAAAAATTCAAAAGAGGGCCGCAAGAATAATATTGAACAAGACATATGACACACCGTCGGCTGATTTGTTCACAAGTCTTAAATGGATGACACTAGACAAGCGGTTTGAGTTAAGTCGCGTTATGATGATATATAAATGCGTTCATAACTTAGCACCCTCTTACCTTCAGGTAGGCTTAATCAATCCTAATGATGTACATGAGCATCATACAAGGCAAATAGACAGTGGATGTTTACGTGTGCCTAGATTTCACACTGATTGTTATAAGTGTAGCCCAATTGTTTCTTCCATATTTGAATGGAATAAGCTAGATAATTCGTTGAGAACGGCTTCCTCTGTCAATTCATTTAAGAGATTGTTTAAACAAAGTTGTAATTTGTGAATGGCTCAGCCGTACATACACTACGTGCATGTTCTGTAATATTTACATGTCTTATTCACATAATTGCGACTTAATTAATATTTTCCTATTGACATTACTGCTTACTAGGTTAATGATATATGTTAATTTTGCAAACGAGTATTATTTTTGTAACTGTTCTGTATAAATGTTATAAACGATGTAAATATGTTCATTCAGGGCCCCATGGAAGACCACTACTTGCTGGTGAATGGGCTACCCTGTCAAAAGATCAGAAATAAATAAATAAATAAAATAAAATCATACCTGTGGTGGGTGTGGTCTGAATGCATTCCTCTTGGAGAGCTCCGCCTCCATCTCCCTTAGTAACACAAGCCTCTCCTGCATGGCGTGGACGCGTGGATGAATCTCCTGGTGACTAAGCTCTGACAGAGATGACCCGGTCAGGAACTTGGACGATATTCCTCTCGCTTTCAATTCAGCCTCTAATTCCAGGATCTGACAAGAAGAAAATAAAGTCCATTATCTATAATGCATGTTCTTTAATGCTCAAGTGCTGTTCCACTGTCAGATAAGGCCAAAAAACTGTCCATCATACATTCACCCTAAATATAATTATTGCAAATATGTTTTTATAACCCCTTTATGAAAAAAATCTATCGAGTCATCAATAACTTTTAAAGAAATTAAAAATTATGAAAATTTTCAATAAGTAGTGAATGCTCCCAAGATACATACATCATAGTGTTGCCAATTGTGTTTGATTGATCGTAACTTCAAAAATCCATAACTTTCTCATTTTGAATTTGCTCAAACTTTCATCAACCTGTTTCTCTCATTTTTTGTTGGCTTCTATTGAAACCAACTTAATATCAGGATGGACTTCTTCTTCAAAGGCCATCTGTACTAGTTTGGCTAGCAGGGATTAGACCACCCAGGGCGGCTATCTCGTCAACTCAGCTCTCAATTAACATAAGAAAAAGGGGATCATGGGGGACCAAGAGGCACCAATGGAGGAGGTTTACTATATAGAAGGAGCAAGTAGCTAAAAGTACATGTAGTACAGTGGGGCTTTAAGATATCACTTTGTATCCATACCTCTTCCTTGATGTAGCTAAGCCTGATAGCATGATGCTCAGCTGGGTCTACTGGTCCCTGGGGAGCTAATAGTACCGCTTGAAGATGGCCTAGACGTATCCAGCACATACCCGCAGACCTCAGGTCCATCACAAAGGTGTCACTCAGAGTATTGGCTGAAAAATCTGATCGGTGGATAAATGTTATAAAACATCATTTTTATAAAACAAATAAAACAATCTTATCAAACAAATAATACACATCATTTTGTTCGGTATTAGTAAAATTACCCCCACTCAGTACCTTCAAAACAGCCTCGGCTGCCACCTTAGACTGTTCCACAGGTACCTTGTGTGGGTAATTCTTACTAATGCCCTCACTGATGTGTATTATTTGTACACTATTGGAAAAAAACGAAGGTTCTTGTAGAGTGCTCACATCTGCAATGCATTGATGCTCTTGGCACTCCAATAATGAAATGGTTACAGTTTGCACAATGCTTCATGGAAATGCACTGTATGAAAAGTTGTAAAAACTGTGAAATCATCATGACATAAGAATAGATTTCAGTAAAAATGTACTAAAGAATTCAAAATGTTGTAGTATTGAAATGTAAGCATTGAAAACTTCATTTTTAGAAGTCCATTCAATTGATATGCGAAATGGAAATCTTATGAAAATCAGGATATAGCACATTTATTATCATACGTCTATTCGTGCCTAGTATTAAGGTGATCGGGCATTTGCTTCTGCAACAATTGATCCAGACATTATTTCTTCGAAGATATAGGTATAAAAATAGAGATGCAATTGGATTTGAGGTTTGGGTCTGGGCCCTGTTTCATAAAACCTGTTATCAATAACAAATGCTAAATTTCTATGGCAAATTTGCTCTCAGCCAATCAAATGCAACAATTTCAGTAGCTTATAGCATTTATTTGTAACATGTCATTGATTACAAGTTTATGAAACAGGGCCCTGGTTTAGTGTTGGGTCAGGGGTTTATGTAAGGGAGTGGTTTTCACCAGAGCACATGTCATAGACACAAATTTACCTGTATCTCTCCCTAGCCATCTGCTCAGGAGTATCTCCAAATCATGCAGAAGGTTCTTCACCAGACTGCCCATGCTGTCAATCACTCTCAAGGCCTCGCCCCTCTCATCCCTGACCAATGGCAGGGCCTCACTGTCTGTCTGGCTCCGCCCACTGTTGCGCTCCAAAATCTCCACAAGGCTGTCAAGGGGAGAGTGACTCTCTGCGGATGGGGTGGGGCTAGCTGTGGGGGTTGTCAGGATGACAAGGTTTGCGCAGGCTGTCAGCCATCTTGCTTTGTCGCCCTCATCGGGAAGCAAGGAGGCAAAAGCTCTGAGAAGCCATGCTGTACTTGTAACGAGGTATGATACACTGGATACCCTGCATGAAGAGAAGAATTGAAGACAAAAACGTCCATCAGGTTTTTTTTGCAGAATGAACGCTAGACTCATTTCAGTAGTTCAACCCCATGACCCGAATGATGTCCATCCATCATGACTCAGGATGGATTTAAAACACTGACTGCTATGTCAGGCAACATGGTATTCAAAAAGTAAAAGAAAGGGTAGATTGTCAGGGATAAAGAAAGGGTATGTTCAGGAGAAAGAATGGATGTTTAAGGCGTCAGTGCAACAATCAATAAAAGGTATAGAAGTTTTTACATACACAAATGCAAACAGAGAAAATTTGAAAACAAATCTTTGTATTTTACTGCTAACCAGGGCCTCAAAAATCAAAATATACACAACTTGTCAATGATTCGCAACTACAAACAATTCAGGCTGTACATGAATTCACTGAAATGTGAAGCATATTCCACTTATTTCATTATGAAAGAAACCACTGGAGTTTACCCCAACCCACCTGAATGAGGCTTTAGTATCCAACCCTCCCCTTGCTCAAAAGGTAGTTTAACTGGAAGCTACATTTTTTTGAAAGCACTTTCTTCCATTGAAATGCTGAACATTCAGGTGTAAACATGTAAGGCATTAGCATGGACAGTTGGAATATTAGTACAATCGTGATACCAATAAAAGAATCTCATCTTACATGAAGTCATATCCCTTGCTGCTCGTCCATCCAGAGTTCCTCCATAGAACCTCCAGGATCTCTTGTAGGTGGGACTGATGCGCCTCCCAGGACTCCAGGGGGATACTCTTGCCCCCCTCCTGTAACTGCTTCGCCTCTTCTTTCGGCCTTTTCTCAGCATGGGGTGCGGTGGAGGGGGGATGGGCGTGGTCGCGGTGGTGGTTATCGGATAGCAGGTGGAACATACACCTGGTTTGGACAGGTGTGTGGAGATTGGCAGGACCCTGTAATAATAATAATAATAATAGTTTGTTCTTTTATAGCACATTTCAAGACCGCAGGCCCTCTCAGAGCGCTTTACAGATATATTATTACCCCTGTCATCAATGTATGCACATTCTCCAACTCCCTGGGGAGCATTCCAGCCAGGCGTCATTCTTACAAGCGCACACCTGCTCATCTAACCACATTAACTTTTGCATCCTACCTGGTACCCATTTAACACCTGGTGGGAGAGTGGCAAATGTAGATCAATGTACATGTAAGACAGAGATGAGAGCCAGTATTATGATGAATCACACCAGCATACAGTAGAAGGACTGCCCAAGGAAGAATCAATAAGCAGAGTTTAGAGACAGATGGTGTTTAAAATAAAAATATTGCCTGCTTTGAAGGGAACACTTAAAACTATAGCCCCAGGTGATCTCAAAACTGTACTGTGCCCCAAGACAAAGTTGAGGGGCATAGTGCAGGCTAAAGATCACCTAAGAGCTATAGTTTAAACATGACCCGAAATTCTGCGCATCCATTGTTAACTTCATGCGATCTATTGCGTCCTTGCATTGTAAACATGAGGAGAACTATGACTGGTCAATATTTTTTCACTACAGTATCCAGATCCATTGCTTTGACCATCATAAGACTCACATACTTCTAACACGGAATGTATCTACAATGCCAGAATTCCAACCACCAATTTAGTTACCATAACAGAGCTGCTGTCTTCCGACAAATAAGTCTGCATCTCCTCATCGTCTTCAACGCTAGGTTTCCATGACAACCACCTCTCCATTGATGCAGCTACAGTGTTAGACTGCATGTGAAGTAGATGGGCGGCTGCTACCTCTGCAATGACCCCCGTGTGACCTTGGACTGATCCAATCTTGCTATGGGGGTCCAGGAGGACTGTGTTGAGGGGGCAGAGCAGGTACGGGTTGAAGGGAACTTGGAAGCGTGTGAACTCGTATAAGGATTCAATGTCCTTCAGTTGTCCCTCGTTGTTGTAGCTTTGGAGCCTAAGTTTAAAAATGAAAATCAGGAAAGATAACATCCATATTAAGTATCAATTAATCTTCTTTTTTGCAACACTTGTTGACTATTTTATCAATATAATTCATCCTCTGCGAACATGACACTCCATGTCTAAAGAAATTCATTTAGCTATACTCCTTAGGTTCAAAGGTCGACTGTACAGGATACAATCTGTGAATCTGTTCCAAATTGCTGGATATTTGTAACTTCACAACGGGAAAAGTTGATGGCTATTCCTGGGGGGTGTTTTACAAAGACTAAGATTGACTTTAAGTTGGACATAACTATGGCAGGCCATTCATACCACTGGTTTCTATCACCATTGGTCTCTCAATTATGATCTTTAGATAATATTTTTTCCTTCAATAACGAACTATCAAAAAAAGGCAGATTCCGTTGATTTGTGAACACCATTCGTACGTCCCTTGAGAAACTAATGCCAGGAATGGTTAGTAGAAATAGTGGCATGAAAGGCCTGCCATAGTTAAGTTCAACCTAAAGTCGATCTTAGTCTTTGTGAAACACTCCCCTGGTCTTTCAAATATCGGACTAATATAAAGAACAGTACACAAAATAGACCCAGCCCTGTCTCGACTACACAAGCATCCTTGCTTCCGTACCCTCCATTGGTTAAGTGGCTAAGTCGCCGGACTGTCGATCACAAGGTTCGCGGTTCGAGACCCGCCGTGACACTAATGTCCTTTGGCAAGACATTTATCTACATTTGCCACACTCACCCAGGTGATGTAAATGGGTACCTGGCAGGAATGCATTCATTGAAATGCTAGAGCGCCGTAATGGCAGCACAGCTAAAGCCGGGGTAATAATCTCCAAGTTTGGAAGCGCTTACTAATTGTAATAATCGCTATATAAAAACTGAGTATTATTATTATTATTATTGTCCAACCTATCAAGGTACTTACCCTGTTTGCTTGAAGGTTTCTGACATTATCTGTGCCACCACCCGCTGAGATGTGGTAAGGGCCAAGTGTTCCTTGATGGGCCATAGCCAGACGGACATCTCACGAGCATCTTGGACTGTTCCATGTCTCTGATCGGGGGTGGCATCAGGCTCCTCGGGGTAGAGGGTGGGATTTTTGGGTAGAAGGCCCCGCTGCATGAGGTTGTACTCGATTGGTCCAACAGCGTCAGATGCAACTATAACAATGACACATGTTTTTAAAAAATGGTTTTTAAAAATGAGGGAAATTCCTGGCTGGTGTTTTCATATCCTTTTTCATAATGAATGACTTACGCTTACTACATAAGAAAAATAAAATAAAAGAATCAAAACGATTTCAGATTAATTTCAGGTCACACGCCTGGCTGGAATGCTCCCCAGGGAGTGGGGATTGTGCACACAATGTGTGCGGGCAAGCACTGAATCCAATGACCGGGGTAATAGTATATATCTGTAAAGCGCTTAGAGACGTCCAAGATGTATTAAGCGCTATATAAAAGCTGAATATTATTATATGTCATGGAATGTACATGTAGCTTTGAACTGCATGTATGTTATCTGATATTGCACACGTTGACTACAGAATTGAAAATCTGACTTCAATGTCATATTGTGATATTCTTATTTGCTCATTTCCAATTATAAACATAAAGGAAGGGGCACAATTTTGTCCATATCAAGCTGGACAAGGAGTCTATGACTTACGTTCAGATTGGTCTTCTTGGAGAACTACAGCCTTCATTAGACAATCCTCAAGCAACCTGCACGTGAATGGTCCATGACTGCTTGACATGAACGCAACGCAACGATCCGCATCCTGCCGCCTTCCCATCGTCTTTCCTCCGGCCTGCCCAGTCACATCCAGGGCCCGGCAGAGCTTCGTGATGCGCTTGCTGGTCTCTGCGATGTGGGCCGTCTGGAAGGGGAGGGGCTGGCCGAGGAGATGGCAGAGACCCTCTCGCTGGCTGAGGTCAAGGGTCATCGTGGAGGGCCCGTCGCTGTGGCTCAGAGAGGCGTGCAGGCATTTCATGATGGTGTGCAGCGCCACTGGTAAGCTAATCGGGGTGGAGAACAGAAAACATTCATTCATTCAGAGTTGTACAAGCATGATATATAGTCAAACCTGTCTACAGCGACTGCCCAAGGGAAACACAAAAAGTGGTCTTTGTAGACAGGTGGTCTTTGTAGACAGATTCCTTTAGTACATGTTTCAATGAGAAACCATTTTCAAGGGAAACAAAATATGTGCTTGTTATAGATAGGTGGTCTTTGTAGACAGGTGGTCACTAAAGCAGATTTGACTGTACCACATGAACAAATTTTAATTGAAATGATGAAACTGTTTTTTGGGGTACTTGGATGATTTCTTAAGTGAAAGGCTTTCTTCCTGTAGCCAAAATGGTATGTTGGGAGAATTGTATGGGCATCGCACCTGCATTTGTATCATGAACAAATGTATGAATCTTACTCAAAAGAGTGTATTTTGATAAAGGATTTACTTGCATGAGGCCTTTTGCTGCTAGCTAATACTTGTAATACAAGTACATTCAAGATTGTGTAAAAAAAGGAAAGACCACTAAACTACAGAGCTCAGGTGTAAGGCACTTCTGTACAGTATTCATCTAAGCTTTATATTTTTTACTTGCGACAGAGCATTTTATCTCTATTCACCATATACATGTTCATATACTGTACTTACCCACTGACACAGTAGTTAATATTTTGAAGTCATGATTGAATTTTCTTTTTATTGAAAATGTCCTTATTTATTGATTTTATATCTTTTTAATTACTTTCAACTGGTTTTTATATTAATGAAATTCTCATGGTTTCCCATTCCTAAATTGATTTCTATCGCCATTATAAATCCCAACATTTTATATACTTTTTTTCTGTCATTGTATTTTACTTGAATCTCATTTCGTTCCCTCTGTTTGTAATTTGTGTATGTTTTTACATACATACATTCAGAAACAATTCAGCCGCAAAGATTGCGAGTATTGAAAAAATAAATCTTGAATCTTGAATCCTTACAACTTGTGTGAACTGTGTGAACCTTAGCTTACCACTATCAATACACAAAGCACACAAAAAATGACACTCACCTTGAAGAACCATTTAGTACAGACTTCACAACCTGGACAGTTTCTTTCAGGAACCAGTCCCAATGGAGTGCTAGCTGACCAAAGGTGAATCTATCGCCATCTGTGATTGGTTGAGTGCATAGCCGCCACAACCTATCCCTCCAACCACAGGCCACGAGAATCTAGAGGGAAGAATGGAGAGAGTATATTTCCATTGTACAGCCAACGCGAAAGGTGATTTGTAATTGTGTGGGATATTCAGAATATAATGTGTACAGATGAACAGGGGCCTCATCTTATAAAGAGTTGCGATTGATCTGAATCAATCGCAAGTCCTCCAATCAATCACATTTGCAGTTTCTTATCTCTTAGGTATATACATGAAGTTGCAGCAATGGATATCAATCACAAATAAGTTGGAATTAATCGCAACTCTTTATAAGACAAGGCAGAGATTGTGAAACGAATCAATGGTTTGGAAATGAATTGTATGAGAAGGCTTCTGCATATCCACTACACTTCGCATACATGTATGTCCAACAAGAAAGTGAGAGAGATAATAGAAAGTTACATGGGGGAACACGATCAAACATAACTTTGGGTTTGAACAGAGCAAAATAGAAGTACATCTTATAGAAACTGTACATTACCTGGAAGGCTTGGTCCTCTTCAAGAGGTCCATTGGCGGAGAGTCTCTCTGAGAAGAACTGGTCCCAGGCTTGGAAGAATGGACCAACATGAGCTACAGACTGATGAGGAAGAGCTTCGCTACTCAGACGCCCTGTGAAAGACATCATGGTGTATGAAAATAATAATCATAATAATGTATTTTCATATAATAATAATAATAGCATTTATATAGCACCTTTTCCAAAGGATACAAGACGCTGTCTCTTAGACTATCAACAATTTAAGAGGAGTTGTACAGGTAAATTTTCAGTTGCTTTTTGAAGAAATCTAGTGAAGTATTGTTTCTTAAGAACGAGGAGAGTTTGTTCCAGAGACGTCGGGCTAAGGACTGAAAGGATTTGAAACCAGCCTGTTTACGTGATTTGGGAATGACAAAGGTAGGAGCTGATGAAGATCTAAGAGAATATGATGTTCTCTGTTGCGAAAGAGTGAGGACATGTATACAGGAAGGGTGGTCGACATAGATTTGAAAGTTTGAACAATTTAGCGCACATATCCACCACGCAATGTGCTCAAGGCGCTCGAATATTACCCGACTCTGATAGGCTACCGATTTCGGTGCTTACAGCAGTCAAGGAATTCCTTCCTACTGGTACCCATTTAACACCTGGGTAGAGAGTGGAAAATGTAAAGTAATGTCTTGTCGAAGGACATTAGTACCAAGGTGGGACTTGAACCACAATCCCTGTGATCCAGTCAACTATACCACAACACTTCTACCAGAATAATATATCAATAACTCATCCAAGGCCATCTATAGCATCTTCCCAAAACGACTGAATACAATTTTGCACTAACGGAATAAAGAATATCAAAACAATATTCAAATGTAAATAGACAATGTAAAAAAAATCATAATCATAAAAGATATCCTACTACATGTACCTTTAAAAGACTGAAAAGATATTCCCAGTAAAAAAAAAACCTATAAAACTAGTAACTGCTACATGCATGAAACTTTGACAAATAAGAAAAGCTCATGATTGTGAACATTAAAAGTCACAAATTACTTAACGACTGCACTTACATGTACATATATTTTCACTTCCTAAAAGTTTCCTACAAGATAAAATAATTATTCTTTACAATTCAGGAAGTTTCAGGTCACAAAATATTTTAGTCGTACTGTACCTTTCTGGAGAGCCTGTGAAAGTTGGAGGACCGTGACTGGCTTCCGTCTCTTCTTACTTCCTGGCTCTGGGTTGGTTTGATGAGCCAGGCAAGATTCGGAGAGTGATCTCCTCAGGAATACAAACAATCTGCACATAATAATAATAATAATAGTGTAAACTTATAGAGCGCAAAAACCGTCCAGGGACGCTCATGGCGCTAGCTAAGCAACAGTTCTCTTTAATACAAGTAATGTAAATGTTTATTTGATAATAGAGATATACCATCAGAAACTCAACTCAACGGCAACATTTGTATCACCCATTTCAATCCTCAGCTCTGCCCGGTGGGGCCTGGTGCCCTCCAGCTGCTCCATTCACTGACAATTTGTGTGACTAGCTCAGTCACTACATGATTCACAGGAGCTCTAGCATCTGAGGCCACCAGGCCCCACACAGGCAGTCGATGAGACTAAAGGGTGATAACTAATTAAGTTCAGATGAACAATGTATATACAAATAAAATATTAATACACAACAGGATTGAAAAATAATATACAAATATACAATGACACTCGAGGATCTAGCTGAAACTATTCGCATCGAAGGAACATCAACTAGTACTATTCTCCCGAGGGAGAAAAGTACTAATGATGTTCCTGAGTGCGAATAGTTTTAGCTTGTTCCGAGAATGAGTCATTTTATATTTGTTTTATATCCCTTCCATCTGTATTATTCCTTGTACACTTCTGTAATAACATGAACCTTATACTCACATTCACATCTACATTCAGATCGAAAAGAAATAAAGAAAATTACACGGCTCAAATGAAACATTGAAGGATGTAAAAATGTTTAGCTGGCGCTAGTGTAATGCAGTTATCGCACAGCGTTAATTGCATATTAATGGCTTGAGCGCCGTGACACCGCGGGGGTTGACCGGGCAGATGCATTTGAAATCATGTACGCGCTCGCTGGGAAAACGCATAGTTCAAGAATATGCGTTTTTTTATTGTGACGTCACGCATAGTACCTTTTTTCCCTAGGGAAAAAAAGGTACTATGCGCGACGTCATCAATAAAAAGGTACTATTTCGATGTAGGCGGCAGGAAACGTCTTTTATAGTAAAACTATTCATTTTCTTGTTGTGTACACTCCTAATGCAACAATCTTACGATAAGGGATATAAAACATCATTGTTCATGGCAGCTACTTTCAGGCCTTTAGATACATTCAGTGATAATATGACATGCAACCCATACTAAAAAAAAACCTGGCTCTTCAACAAACAAAACCTCTTTACCATGGTTTTTTTTCTTCAGTTTTAGAGGCAAGATTCTCTCAGCCCTTGGGCATTTTAATGCACAGAGACAAACAGAGATACCACTGATGTGATAAATTTGATTTTTACCTCAGGAAACAATGACTTAAAGATAAAGGTGAGTTCTGGTCATGCGATTGCATTGTGAAAGAAAAGGTGTGGAATGGATCAGAAAAGTTGATCATATAGCATGTAAGTATTGGTGTGTATTTGCAAGGTTCTGGAGTCATCAAAATCATCATAAATTTGGCCCAGTTTTGGTAAAGTAACAATCACTGTACACAGAAAGATGTATATGGGACTACACAAATGGTGTCGGGGCTATATAGCTTACCTTGATTTCCTTATCTTTCTTTGCTCATTACTCAGCCAGTATACATTTTCTTCCAAAATTGTTCGGCACATGACATTTATTTGTAATCTTGAACATTCAGTGTAAGTTTCGTTAGATTCTGTGAGAATTCTTTTTTTTTTTTTTACCAGAACTCAATTTTATCTTTAATTACATACTGTGCATATAACGCAGGTAAAAATATACTGAAGAATTACAGGTACCTTGAATTTGAACCCTAATCAGCCAGGACCCCGTTTCATAAAACTTGATATCAATAACAAGTTACAAGCTACTGTTATAAGCTACTGAAATCACGGCATCTGATTGGCTGAGAGCAAATTTGTCATAAAAATTTAGCATTTGTCATAGATTAAAAGTTTTATGAAACTGATATCTCACCCCTGATATCTCACCCCTTGGTAAAAAAAGAATATCATATTCAACAAAATGTATCTCTCTTTTAAGGTCAAACTTAAATTCAACATATTTCTTCATCATTAACAAACCTCATGGCTAGGGTCTGGATTCTTTCCATCGGTTCTGAACTGTCATCTTCCATGCTCTCTTCTTGATCTGATGCTGTCCTCTGGAGGCGAACGCTGAATAGCTGAAGCAGCTGCTCATTCCAATGCACATCCAGGGGTGAGTTGATCAGGAGATCTTTCACTGGTAAAAAAAAGAAAGGGAGAAAAAAAAGTTTTTTGTTATCTTCCATCAAGAAACATATCTACTTGTATGCAAGTATTTAGAGTTCAAAGGTATATAAGGGGAGATGTGCATTGGTCGATTTGTAATGTCTGTGGTATAGTCAGCTCTCTGTTTTCACCTACAAACTAACTCAGCGGACCCTGGTTCGAGACTGAGTCATGTCTTTCAGATGGTGATGTTTAAAGGTCAGTCCCCAGACGTAAATAATCATATCTGATTAAAACATGACTGTAAAAAAAAAGGTACACATATAGGAAGACTGATCAATAATCAAACATGTCTACTTACTCTCGTGTCCAGAGCACAGCTCCTTCACCTCGCTCTCAATCTGCTCTGTGATTGGATGATCCATCAAGCTGTGAAGAACACCTTTAGCCAATTGCCCTACATCTAGCATGCTTCCAGGGCATGCTCCCATAGACTTCAACCAATCAGAGCGCAGCTTCCAGTCCTCATGGCTGGCCCTCTCTAGGACAAGTAGGAGGGCTGCTTTCACAAGCAACTCTTTAGACATGGTTCTACAATGTGAACGAAACAGGGTAAACTTAGAAGTCCATGTAAAGAAGACTCTGACACATAACCATATTGGGAAACAAAGTTATCAGTCTTTTTCAAACATACTTCAAAAGCTGAGAAAATTTTACATGATTGCTTTAGAGCAGAAATGTGTGAATTACTACAAACTCAGTAGCCAGTATATTACATAAACATGTGCAAATCAAATATCAATTTAATTTTCCTGTAATTCTATGTCAATCTATAAATATCTATACTGTGAAAGTTCTTTGTTATTTCATCAAAATAATGTTTGAAGTACAATGTGAGAGAGCTTTACTTTGTTCACTTAGCTAGTTGTCCTAAGGAAATACAGTACCTGTATTTTTCATATTGTAAGGTCTTAGAATAATTCAGCCTCATGCTAAAATTGGGGCTTTTAAGCCCATCTGTACTAGTTTACAGGAGGGATTTTAGACCACCCTGCAAGGTCACTAACAGTTAGTTATATCATCAAATCAGCTCTCACTTAACATAAGAAAAAGAATATCATGGGGGACCAATGGTCACCAATTAGGCATTGTTTGCTATATAGAGGGCGCAAGTAGCTGTAAGTAGTGCAGTGGGGCTTTAAACAAACCTGTCTGAATTCTGTTCGTCCATCATGAGATGATGCAAGACAGCTCCTTGTCGCTGGATGGACACCAGAGCTGGATTGGTGCTCAGGTGTTTGGCATCGGTCAAAGGGTAAGCCTTGATGATGCATTCCTCACCATCACCACCATCATCACCACCACCACCATCATCTCCATCCCTAGGAACAGGGAGAGCAGTGTCAGCAAGGGTGTGCTCCTCAATCTCCATAGGACTGTCATGGTCCTCATCAGCAGGAGGAGTCATGTCGGTCTGTCCATTCAGACACTGCTCTAGTGTCTCTCTTGCTCTCTGTAGAAATATAGGAATAATAATAATAATAATAATTGGATTTATAGAGTACCTTTTCCAAAGGATACAAGGCGCTGTCTCTTAGACTACCAACAAATTTAAGAGGAGTTGTACAGGTAAGTTTTCAGTTGTTTTTTGAAGAAATCTAGTGAAGTACTGTTTCTTAAGAACGTGGGGAGTTTGTTCCAGAGACGTGGGGCTAAGGACTGAAAGGATTTGAAACCAGCCTGTTTATGGTATTTGGGAATGAAAAAGGTAGGAGCTGATGAAGATCTACATTGTGTAAGAGAATATGATGTTCTCTGTTGCTGAAAGACCATGTACCATGTCATTGCATTCAAATAAAGAGAACTTGAGGCTTTCTCAATTTATAGTAGAATAAACAACATGTACATGTAACAATTTATTCAAGGTTTATACACCGAATATACCGTGTTAGGATAGGGATTCCTGGATCTTTAGCCTATGAAAGGATTGGCTGAAATTAGAAATGTTTGATGATCTCCTTATTCTTCTTGGTTAACTCTATGACCCCTGTCCATTGCAAGATAAAGGATGTACAACTGTAGCCTTGAGGTTGACCCTTTAAGTTCTTTAAGAGAACAGGGTTCTGGTACATATAGGTTGGGACAGACCAGAAGATATTCCATTGCCCATTCCTCCCCATTGTTGTGAAGGGTTTTGTAATCCTCATTAAAATTCTAATAACATATGAGAACTTTGCATCATCCAGTTCCTTTTCAAAGGCAATTTAGACACGACTACTGTAGGTGGGTCATGCCTCGATTCTCTCCAACCGATTAAACAAGAAGAGAGGATGATCAACACTTCCGAAAGTAAGCTATACCTTTACAGTAGCTTTACAGTTGCACCATGTGAGAAAGAGAGGAGGCGGATTGGGGAGACCTGAAAAGGACTGTCAGTAATCTATCTTTCTTTCTTTCTTGAGTGTGTGTGTAGTCCTGAAAAGGTCTGTTGGTAATCTTTCTTGAGCTTATAGTTCAAAGGAGAACTATAGCGCCGGTTGAAGGGGATGGGCAGTAGCAGCATCTATACTATAACCTGTAGAATAAACTTGAATTGGAAAAAAAACTTGAACTGAATAACCAACCTGTTTGTTGGCGATGAGTAGCTGACTGTTGACATACACCTCCACGCATGCCTCCCGGAGCGCTCTCCTCATCCCAAGTCCATTCCTCACAAGCTGCATCACCATGGACGCTGCAAGGAGGAGACTCGGTACCCGGGCGGAGTCGGTACCCTGGAGTCGGGACCGCATCTCCTGGTGGACGTGCATCAGGCTGGTGATGGTGCCTTCGGAGGTCAGGCCCAGGGAGTGTAAGAGGGCCGTGGTGTCCTGGGGGCTGTATGCCCCACCCTCGCTCTGCGCACCATGGAAGGAAAGAGAAATGTTTGGATTATGTAATAGTTTTACGTACCAAGTGTATACATGCATTTATGTCAATGGTAAGGGGCACAGACCAACTGCACATCAAATGAAGGTACATTCAGGCAAAATACTGTTTCCCAAAGATTGATCAGACTGAATGATTCCCATTATACCGGTGTTATTCTACCCATTATTCCGTGGTCGAGTGGTCAAGTCGCCGGACTGTCGATCACAAGGTCTGCGGTTCGAGACCCGACTCGGCACGAGTGTCCTTTGGCAAGACATTAATCTACATTTGCCACACTCAACCCAGGTGAGTCAAGTGGGTACCTGGCAGGAATTAATTATTTGAAATGCTAGAGCACCATAATGGCAGCACAGCTAAAGCCGGGGTAATAATCTCCAAGTTTGGAAGCGCTTAGTGATTGTAATAAGCCCTATATAAAACTGAGTATTATTATTATTATTATATCTATTTCATGTGTTTACAAATGTATTTTAAATGTATTTGCTGAAACTGAAATAACAAATTGAATTGAACTGAATTAAATTGAATGATAATTAAAGCCGTCTTCAAAGAATCTGCACAAGTGGTTGGTCCATTGCACATATTATAATTACATTATTTCACTCAGGCCTCGTGCAAATGAGCAGATTGCCATCTGGGTAACATCCCAGGTAATAACCCACTGTTTGCTTCATTATATTCATCACTGTATATTTTGTAAATTGACCCTTTCAGCTTTGTGCCGCTGGTCATTATATACCAATAAATGAAATAATAAATAAATAAATAAATAATTATTTGACCAAGGCCTGGCAAGCTTCATGTCAGTGTTGATATACTGACCTCTCCTAAGATGTAGATCTCCACTCCTCTGTTTCTCATGGCTCTTGAGATCTCACCGTGGCGCGGATCCATAGACAGGAACAATCTGGAAGCAAATATCAATGCAATATAATAATAAAGATAGTGTTCACTCTCATAGAACACCGCCTATGAGAAGTCTCTATACCTGTACCATGATAGCATGTAATTCAAAATGTACAACTAGTGGCCATTTTGTATTATGGATAAACCAGCCGTTAGATTTATGCGTCAGGCTAGGAAGGATTACCTTTAGCCTCTTTATACTTAATACTTCAAACACTGATTTGTGTCACCTATAAACTTTACGTCATGTCCCCGAAAGAAGGACTAAAACAAAAATTGAGATCAAATTCTAAAAGTAAATTTTAAAAGTTTTGTACTGAAACGAAAAGGGAAACAGACTGAACAATCTTCCCTTGGTTAAACCCTGATTTTGAACAAAAGCTTAAACCCCACACCAGGTTTAACTTTTACTAGAATATGGACCTTGCTGTATGGATGATAAAAGGACCTGTAGGTTATTTCCAATCCTTCCAAGCACATAAAGACATGCAAGTATGCCTATGTGTTATGCGCTACACATAAACGTTCAATTATTATCATTACAACCTAAAAGTTTGTATTTCTTGAAATGCTAATCTACAGGCTGCGCATTAATTCCTGCCCTCCAAGTTAGGCACACAATAAGTGGGACGTGACAAACCTGAATTGTGGGTGTGGTTTGATGGACGGGATCTGTCCATCAATGACCCCTCGTTCATTGATTGTCAGGACTCCATCAGGCTCCAGAAGTGCGTTCAGACGATCCAACACAGAGGGGCTGCAAGGGGTCAAAAGAGATACGTTTCAGGGGGTGTTTTACAAAGATCCAAAGTTCAACTTTTCTCTAAGTTGGACTTAACAATTATGGAAAGCCATTAGCATCTTTGAAAATATTTTGTAAAAGTTATTTTTATAGGGCATACAATATTGATTCAAATCATTTATATTTTCTATTTTCAAGGAGATTTTGGTTCTTGATGTGGAATTTATGAAAAGTCTAAAATACTTGAATTTTTGCTTTTGAATATGTTTTTGTTAAGGTTACCAATGGCTTTCCATTATGTTTGAGTCCAACTATGAGTTAAGTTCGACTTAGGATCTTTGTGAAACACCCCCTGATCTCTTTTCAATCCTGTAGGTCAGTTCAAGCAACTGTTCTCTCATTTTTTATCATCTTCTTTTCATTGTACTCCCTGCTTTTTAATAATTTAACATATAAGTATACAAAAAAGGAACAATGTCAGAAAAATCATCAAAAATGAAAATTTCAGATCAGTTTTCTTTATATATATCAAAGGATGATGGTGTAGTCAATCGGCTGACACCAAGTATTCATGACATTTTATCTTTCAAAGAACAATGGCCATAGGTTGTTCAAACATACCATCAATGGTAACTACCATGGAACCCTTGATTTTGATTGGCTGTTGAGCCCTGTTACCATGGTAGTTTCCATTGATGGCAAAGTTACCATCAATGGTAAGTTTTATGCAACAGGCCCAGTCACTGCAAGTGTTCTCTCATTTTATTATCGTCTTCTTTTCTTTGTACTCATTGCTTTTTCATGATTAAAATATAAGTATACCAAAAAAGGAACAATGTCAGAAAAATCATCCAAAATGAAAATTTCAGATTGGTTTTCTTTATACTGTATATCAAAGGATGATTATGTAGTCTTTCAGCTGAGTATTCACAACAATTTATCTTGAAAGAACAATAGCATAAATGGTTGCTTGATCATACAAAATGCTAGGTTTTAGAATGAGATTGGATTAGCAATTGTATGTTGTCTGCTAGCTACAACATATCAACAAAAGGAAAATTGGGTACCAATCAGCCGCTTCTTCCACTTATAATAGTTTATACGTTTCTTGACTTTTTCTTTTTCAGCTCTTTTTCCTTCCTCTTAACTATATGCATAATGCCAGAGCTCTAAATACAGTGAAACCTGTCTATAAAGGCCACCCAAAAGAAACATGAAAAGCAGTCTTTATAGGCAGGTGGTCTTAATGTGCAGGATCTATTAGGTGTGTCAAAGTAAATCACTATTCAAAGGAGATGAAAAATGTGGTCTTTATAGACAGATGGTCACTATAGCAGGTTTGACTGTACTGTCTATCAAGACCACCTAAAGGAAACAAGAAAAACGGTCTATATAGGCAGGTGGTCTTTATGTACAGGATCCTTTAATACATGTGTCAATGTAAATCACTTTTCAAAGGATATGAAAAATGTTGTCATTATACACAGGACTTTTCAAAGGAGACGAAAAATATGGTCTTTATAATACAGGTGGTCACTATACCAGGTACGACTTAACTGACCTGCAAAAGTTGACGTTATCTACGAGCAGCCAGTCTCCGTTCTTCAGGGCATGGACCAAGAGGCCATCCACCCACTCAAACCTGCCTCCCCCACCGGGAGTGGAAGAGTCCTCCAATTTGCACTTGCTCTTCAAGGCACTGGCAGCTTCGACCACTGGAAAAGGAAGAAAAAGGGGTGTCATTTAACGCTGTGGTATGTCCAAGGTATCCAGTCATTTTTTGTTACTAAGGAGCTTGGTGTAATATAGATAATTAACATAACTGCAATTTTCCTTGATATTTGGTCTGAGCCTGACTATATCAGGGGGGTGTTTCACAAAGGCTAAAATCGACCTTAAGTTGGACTTAACTATGGCAGGCCATTCATGCCACTGTTTGCTCTCACCATTGTGATCTTTAGATATCATATTTTCCTTCAGTAATGAACTATCCAAAAATGTAAATTCTGTAGAATTGTGACCATGATTTGTACGTCCTTGAGAGACCAATGCCAGTTAGTGGTGAGAGCGAACACTGGCATGAACTGCCTGCCATAGTTAAGTCCAACTTAAAGTCAATCTCACTATTTGTGAAACACCCCCAGAGCTCATAACTTAATATGATCATCAGATGTACGGATATCAATGATGAGGTTGGTAACTTATGGGGCAAAATACGCTGAGCTTGCCCATTAGGCAAAAAAGGTTTTTGAGCAGATTAAATGTCTCCGGAAATTTAAGAGTGAAGACAAACATTTGAGAATGAATGCTACAAATCTTAAACACATTATATATATTTCCTTAGAAATAACATCTTTCTGAATATGTCACGGTTCCTACCATACTTACCCATTGCAATGTCCGAGGCATCTTTTGTTGTTTCAGAGGACTTTTGTAACTCAGCCAAGAGTTGGTCAAGCAAGTTGAGTTTCTGCTCAGTAGGATGAAGGCTGTCTTGTTGTCCTAAGGATATATGAAATGATACAGCATGCAATCAATATATGAGAATCTAGTCACCCGATGAGCAAATTTGACATCATCCAACAGTTCTACGTCATATATGATCAGGGGGGTGTTTCACAAAGATCCTTAGTTGAACTTATCTCTTAGTTGTACTTAGCAATTATGGAAAGCTGTTAGCATCTTTGAAATCATTTTGTAAAAGTTATTTTAAAAGACATAAAATGTTGATTCAAATCATTCATATTTTCTATTATCAAGGAGATTTCATGTTCTTGATGTGGAATTTATGAAAAGTCTAAAATAATTGAATTTTCGCGTTGAATTTATTTAATTTTAAGGCTACAAATGGCTCTCCATAATGTTTAAGTCCAACTTAGAGTTAAGTTAGACTTAGGGTCTTTGTCAAACACCCCCATAGTGATAATTCTCTAGAGTCTAGTTTCTACACTAACAGAATTACTAACTTTAATCCTGAACTAAACACTCCTTTACCCTAACCTTAACCTAACCTAAAACACAATTGCAATTTTAACCCATACCCTACATATTTGTTCAACTATATGCAGCTCAAATGTCACAGGAGCAAAGGTCAGGTCATCATCTGACCTTGACCTAATTATTTTCTCCATTTACCATGACAAAAATATATATATTAACTTACTGCCTGCACTAGGTAGCTTGAGAGCACTTAAAATTCCCATGATCCTCTTTGCCTTTGGCTTGGTTTTCGATGCATCACTGGTGAGAAGATCTCTGATGGTTGCCATAGAAACATCATCTACCATGCCTAAAAGGCTCTCCCAGTGTCTATTGAGATCGGCCTAGAAAGATGGAGGAACATAGTGAAGAATTTCAAATCATACTTTACAATTCATCTTATGGATTATTTGGCTCTCCAAATATAGTTCATAATTAAAGAGAAGGTTGAGTTCTGGGAAGAGGTGAAAAATAATTTGTGAGCATTACTCATTCTTATTATGCAAGTGTGGAAGAACTTCAGTTAAGACATGTTCCCTGAAAAGCATGGCTCTTCAAATGCCTTCATATTCTAAATATGCATGTAACATAGTAAAAATTGCGGGGGGGGGCGGCTTTTTACGCCACATGTTCTTGTAGTCCCATATACATCTTTCTGTGCAAGTGTTTGTAACTTTACTAAGACTTGGCCACATTTCTTATCATTTTGATGATTCCAGAAACTTGCAATACACACAAATTCTTATATGCTAGATGATCAACCTTTTCTGGTCGGTTCCACACCGTTTCTTTCACAATGCAATCGCATGACCAGAACTCAACTTCATCTTTAAGAGCTATTATTCTGATTTTGATATGAGTAAGAAAATAAAGATAAAATCTTTCATGATTTGTTTTACTAAAATTTGAAAACAGAAGATTTTAAGTAAACACCAATCACCCAGGATGCATGTATGATCACAACATTTACTAAGAAATCTCTTACTTAATTTATTTCAGTCATTTAATTCATTTTGATACATATGTCCCAAGTACATTTGACATAAACAGAAAGCTCAGGCATAGTTTACCTGTTCAAAGCCACCCAGTTATTCATTACTATCCATAGAACTTTTCATTAACAGGACCTAGACCACTGGACAGGACTTAGCCATGGATGCTACTGTAAGACCAGGATCACGAGATAGGACTTAGAGTGGTAAGGTTTCTTTCTACCTGTTCAGAACCACCAGTACCATTCATACCACTAAACATAGTTACATGCAGCATTGACAGGTACATGTAGATCCCTGGATAAGACCAAGAGCCCAACGGTTCTCTTTCTTACCTGTTCAAAACCACCCAGTAGTTCCGTAGTGTCCATAGCACTGTTCATTGCTAGGACCTGGAGCCGATGACCGGTCAAGGAAGCCAGGAGATGGACCAGTGAGGTCTTTCCACTTGAGCTTGGACCAACCTGGACCATGAAGGACAGTAAAAGAAAACAGATGAAAATAGCTCAGAATGGAAGGCGAGTACTGGGCCCTGTCTTACAAAGATTTGCGATTGATCCAAATCAATTGCAAGTCCTCTTATCAATCGCAAGTTTGCAGTCTCCTATCTCTTATGTACTGTACATAGTTGCGATTGATATCAACTCTTTGTAAGACAGGGCCCTGGCCATAGAATTACACTGTGAAAGAATCTGTTTCAAACTTATTCTGAAAAGTGTTACAGAATCAAATTCAAAATACAAGAACTTGACTAATGCTGTGAAACCTGTAAATAAATACCGCTCGAGGGAAACAAAAAAGTGATCTTTACAAGCAGGTGGTCTTTTTAAACAAGATCCTTAAAAATAGGTTTCACTGAGAAACAAATTTCAAGGGAAATGAAAATTGTGGTCTTCATGGACAGGTGGTTGCTGAAGCAGGTTTCACTTTACTTAAGAATGATGAATTTAAAGTACTGGACACAGATATTAGTACAGAGGACCAATGCTCATTGTAAGCAGATTGCTACGCTTGAGGTTTGCTGGTTGACGTTTCTGAGACCAATAGAATCACAAAGTTATGAAGAGGGTCATCATTCAATTGCTCCTGCGACATTTGTTCTGGGTTTTCCATTGTCAAAGATAAAGAGTAAAGGTGGGTTTTAGGTTAGATTTAGTGTTAGGTACAGTTTTGAAAATGAAAAATAGATTAGAAAATGGACTCCAGAGCAATTATCACAAGAGCAGATGTTGCAGAACATGAGAGGACCTCATTATACCCATGATCAACAACAAAAGAGTTCACTGGTCAAACATTTCAAATATTTCTTTATAACCAAAGAAAACACATTCTTACCAGTATGGACATCCAGTTCATCTCAACACATTTCATGAGTGATTCAAGTTTGTCGAGGTCATGCATTTCAAATATGGCTTTTATAACCAAAGAAAACACATCCTTACCAGTATGGACATCCAGTTCATCTCAACACATTTCATAAGAGATTCAAGTTTGTCCATGTCATGCATTTCAAATATGGCTTTTATAACCAAAGGAACCACATTCTTACCAGTATGGACATCCAGTTCATCTCCACACATTTCATGAGAGATCCAAGCTTGTCGAGGTCATGCATTTCAAATATGTCTTTTATAACCAAAGAAAACACATTCTTACCAGTATGGACATCCAGTTCATCTCAACACATTTCATGAGAGATTCAAGTTTGTCGAGGTCATGGTGCAGCAGCTGAAGGGGCACCCTGGAGAGGGCGCTGCTCACATCAAAGGCAGGATCACGGGCCAGGAATGAATGTCCGACCTGGCAGGACGAGAAAGAAATCAAGATGACTCAGACTGCGTCTCTTTTATGCCTCCGCCTTTATGAATATTCATTGATCAATGATCCTGTGACCTTTAACATCTGACGTAACATTAAAAAAATGTTTATTAAAGGTTTTACATAATTGAGCACAATTTTGGTTTAATTTGTGTGGAATTATCACAGTAATAAGATATTTTCTGAGACTTTCTACACTTTCATGACCCTATGATCTTTCACCTTTGACCTCTTACACCAAAAATCTATTCTGTTCATCCTTGCATGCTCATACATATTCCATCCAAGTTCGTATAAGATCATCTTTAGTGGAAAAGGCATGTACAAAATGTTACATGTATGTTTTCTACTTCAATTAAATAAACAGCAAATTCAGTATCAGGCTATGTGGAATTCATATTTCAGTCCCTCGTCAAGATTCTTCTTTCTGAATTTAAAAAGGGTTTGAAGTTATTTCATGTTTGATATTCTTCTACAAATAGAAACACTAGTGGGCCTATTACATGATTAGTGAAAGTCTGCTATTTAGCTTTCTTAAAACTTATAGAAAACACTTAGCTAAAAAGAAGCAAATGAACGCTAATAAATGCTACATTTAGTATTCTGTTTCAGCCCACGACTAAGTAAAATCGTATTAGTTCAGACAAAAATATTGAATGTTATATTACCTGCACATGAGAATGAGTGATATGGAACTGCCTGCTACTCCTGTAGGCTACTGCTCTCGTCTTATCTCCCTTTGTTCTGAATACTGCTCGATACAGCTTGAGGATCTGCAATTATAACATTCAAACTTGATTCAGTATCAATTAGGAGGGGGTTCATTTACACATGATCAACTAAATGAACTTGCGTGTCAGTAAAAGATAAATATTACCTTGAAAGAATTTGATTGGTAACTACTGTAGGAATAGGGCAGGCAAATCACTGAAATATAAAAGTCTTACATTCTGATCCTTCATTCATCATCATCACCACCATCTACAATATCATAATCTCTGCCACCAGCATCTCAACCACAACCACTGTCACCACAACCAACCACAATCACTACCATCACCATTATCACCATACCACCACTACCATCACCACAATCACCATACCACCACCGCCATCACCACCGCCATCGCCGCCGCCACCACCACCACCACCACCACCACCACCACCACCACCACCACCACCACCACCACCACCACCACCACCTCCATCATCACCATACCACCAAATATCTCCATCACACTGCTTATCTCACCTTTTCCTTGTCATCGGCAGTCCTCATCCTGTCACCATACACCAGACCGACATGCAGCCCTGGGTCCATCTGACCTTTGACCCCTCTATCATGCACCATCAGGTCACACCACCTGAAGAGGTCACGCAGGTTGAATTCCCATGGTCCTCCTCTCTGACCCCATCGACCCTCAATCATCGTCTTCCTGTACAGCTGAAATTAGAATACACAGTAGAAAAAGATTTTATGAAAAAGATACAAAGAAGCATTAGAAGTTGATCTGGCACAAGTTCCCACATTTATGTGCAGTGAGTCACAGTCTGGAGGTGTGTGCAAAATTATGCAGCAATTGGATGCTCAGAGGCCACGATCTAACGAGAGACATCATTAACCCCTCCCCTCTTTCTCCCTCTTTAAAACCTGAAAAAAGGCCAAATCTTTTTAATTTAGTGTTAACCATGTTCAGGCCAATCACCCACATTTTTGTGTAGATTGTTGCACAATAATTTGACTGAGAGCCTTGGAAATACAGATATCAAATCCCAATAAAAAATACATGTACATTACTTTTTTATTGAACATATATGTATGTAGTAAGAAAACTAAAATTCCAGAAAATTCTCATTTGAAGAAGAAAAGTTGACAAATTTATCCCTTACAGATTCAAATCCTGAATATTATCAGAAACCCAGTACTGGGGCGCGTTTCATAAAACTTTTTTATCTATAACAAATGCTAAATTTCTATGACAAATTTGCTCTCAGCCAATCACATGCCATCATTTCAGTAGCTTATAACAGTAGCTTGTAACTTGTTATCGATATAAAATTTTATGAAACGGGGCCCTGGTCTACCATCAGTATAAACACACATGTACAATAGAAGTCCTTGAGCACTTACCCTATTGCTGTATTCAACCATCTTGATCAAGATATCTCTATCTACCATAGGATACATGGAACGGATGATAAAGAGAAGGTCTCCTGCTGTGAACGGCTCTATGTACACCTGGAAAAGAGACAAACATCTGGAATAAGAGTTCCATATCTTATATTGCTCGTTATGGTTGCTCGTTATGGTCACTCCCATAAGGAAGATGGACAGTTGGCAACCATTATTTCATGTGCATTTTCATAAAGAATTGTCATCCAAGGAGAGTCTTTCAAAAACTTCAAATTTTACTGTTAAGGATAATCCATCAATCAATCAATAAACACTGGCCTCATTCATAAATATGACGCTTCTGTAGGACTATGTTCACAACACTGACAAAAAAACTCTGAATAAGGTAACACAATATATTACTTATGAATCATCATGAATTTACTTCAAATATACTATTTAGAGCATTTAATAATACAATCACGTTGAAAGATCTGTGCCACGTAACACATTTTGAAATTCAATTCCATATTTTGTTTCACTGTCACCATTTAGGCCATCATCAAATTCAACAACAACATCCTGAAAAAATGTCCATCAGCACTCCACCACCACATCACTATAACACCACAGCACAACCCAAAACACCACATCATCACCACAAATACCACCACAAACACCACTCTTTCACCTCAAACACAACTCCAATCCAATCACACTAACATTTGCACCGTACCGGGTACCAATTTAACACCTGGGTTGAGAGTAGGACATGTAGATTCATGTATTAGCAAAGGACATTAGTGCCGAGGTAGGACTTGGAACGCAAAACTTGTGATCCACAGTCCGGTGACATATCCACTGGACCACGACACCTTATCAAAATCAACACCACAACACCAACCAACACCAAGTTTCTAACTACCGGTAAGCGCTTTACATTGTAATTTTTATTACACCGGTCATTGGATTCCATTGCTAATCAGCACATGATAGTGCACACGCTCCGCTCCCCAGGGAGTATTCACTGGACTACGACACCTCATCAAAATCAACACCACAACACTAACCAAGTCCACTAAAAGCTCCAGACATTACCTGTGTGAACCTGTTGAGGAATGACTTGGGCAGCCCCTTGCGCCCTCCTCCCTGCCTCAGAGGGTTCTGGCATGCAAAGAGCCTGGTCTTCTTGTGCTGGATCTGGAAGGATCGGCCCAGCTCAGGAACAAAGACCTCCGCCCTGTGGTCCAGGCAGGCATTCAGGCCTTCTAGCACCGACTGGGAAGCCAGGTTCAGCTACAAAAGGAGTTTACAAAGCATTAATGTACATGTAAGTCTTTATGTAAGTTGTTTATGGTGGTGATGATAGTAATGATAAATTACAGCGTGAATAATGTAATATAACAAAAAATACTTTAAAGAAAAAACAAAAGTTAAAGATGAAGTTGAGTTCTGGTCATGCGATTGCATTGTGAAAGAAACATGTCTTATCTAATGTTCTTCCACACTTGCATAATAAGAATGATAACGCTCACAAATTATTTTTCACCTCTTCCCAGAACTCAACCTTCTCTTTAAGACAGTTCAAGAAATTGTAAAGTAAAAGATTGCATGAGGGCCCACATGCAAGTGTTGTACGGATCTAAACAAATACATATGAGGGAGTGAGTGAGTGAGTAACAGCCTTTTCACACACAGCTAAAATTCATCGTATCCAGAGATGATTAGTATAAACGTGTTTAACTTAACAGTTTTAAACACGTTTATAGAAAAATTTCCCAGTGTAAACATCGTTTATACGATGTTGGGATAGATACAAATTCGCGATGCATACGCCCCTAAAAGCAGGCAGCAGATACGAAGTTCGTATCTAGTGAGCTTGACATTTTGTGTGTGAAAGGTTATTCGTGTTTAAACGTGTTTCAGATGTGTTTAAACTGGATGGAGCGTGCGCTTTGATTGATGTGACATGACCTTCAATGCGCAATGGCACTACTGCGCATTTTACGAGCAGTAGTTAATCACGAAACGATTAACGATCGCACCAAAATTTCTGTGTGTGAATGATGTTGTATGTTCAGGTGATTAGTTTAAACACGTTTATACTAATCATGTTTATAGAATTTTAGCTGTGTGTGAAAAGGCTGTAAGTAAGTCAATGATTGAGAGAATGGGTGAGAGAGTGAGTGAGAAAGTTAATGAATGATTGAGTGAGCAAGTGAATAATTGTAGGAGTGAGTGAGGGAGTGAGTGATGATTGAGAAAGTTAATGAATGATTGAGTGAGCAAGTGAATAATTGTAGGAGTGAGTGAGGGAGTGAGTGAGGAGTGAATGAGTGAGTGAATGATTGAGGAAGTGAGTGAAGGAGTGAGAGTATGAGTGAATGAATGAGTGAGTGAGTGAGTGAATATTTGTGGGAGTGGGTGAGGGGTTGAGTGAGGGAGTGAGGAGTGAATAAGTGAGTGAATGATTGAGGAAAGGACTGAAGGAGTGAATGAGTGAGTGAGTGAATGATTGAGTGAGTGAATGATTGAATGAATGAGTGAATGAGTGAGTGAAGTAGTGAGTAAATGAGTGAGTGAATGAGTGAGTGAAGTAGTAAGTAAATGAGTGAGCGAATGATTGAATGGATTAGTGAATGAGTGAGTGAAGTAGTGAGTAAATGAGTGAGTGAATGATTGAGTGAGTGAGTGAATGAATGAGTGAGTGAAGTAGTGAGTAAATGAGTGAGTGAATGATTGAGTGAGTGAGTGAATGAATGAGTGAGTGAAGTAGTGAGTGAGTGAATGATTGAGGAAGTGAGTGTAGGAGTGAGGGTATGAGTGAATGATTGAGTGAGCAAGTTAGTAATTGTGGGAATAAATAACGGAGTGAGTGAGGGAGTGAGTGACACAGTGAAGGAGTGCATGAGGGAGGAAATCAGTCAGATTAAGAGAGGGGGTGAGTAACAGAGTGAACATATGAATGGACCAATGAGTGAACAAATGTATGAATGAACAAATGAACAAGTGAATAAATAAACAAATCAACAAATTAATGAAAATAATTACCTCATCGAGGACGACCCAATGTCCAGCCTTGAGAGCCTGTAAGAGAGGTCCATCCCTCCAGGCAAACTGACCCCCTTCACCTCCCTCTACCGGTAGATCTGCTCCAAACAGGTCTGTTATGTCCTGGTACGAGTTAAAGAGAATGGTACAAGTTTTGTTTTGTTGGCCCAAAAAAAATGTATTATACATATCAAAGATAATGAAACAAAATAAATAGTAACGTTTTTTTAAACATATCTCATTGTGAATTCAAACCACAAAATATATGTTTTAAATATACTCTATGTACAGATATGAAATCATAAGTACATCGCCAACCTTGTCATCACCGACCAACACCACTATCACCAACACCATCCCTACCATCACCATCACCATTACCACCACCATCATCACCACCACTACCACCACCACAATCACCACCAGCACCACCTAATCATCAACATCACCACTATCACCATCGACATCACCATCACCATCACCATCACCATCACCACCAACATCATCACCATCACCACCAACATCATCACTACCATCACCACCATCACCATCACCACCATCACCCTCCCTGCCATAACCCAATCACCATCACCATCACCACTACCATCACCACCATCACCACCATCACTACCACCATCATAACCACCACCACCACCTCCCCCACCACCATCATCCTCTCACTCACTGTTTGCTCTGATAGATTGATCCTGATGAGCTCGTGTCCTGACGCCTTGGCCAGGGCTGATACCAGACTGGTCTTCCCCACGCCGGGAGACCCTTCAAGGAGGATAGCTCGGGTCTTCCCCACGACCACCACCACCACCACCATCATCATCCCTACCATCACCACTATCCCCACCATCACTCCCACCACATTATCACCACCCCCACCACCAATATCCTCTCACTCACTGTTTGCTCTGATAGGTTGATCCTGATTAGCTCGTGTCCTGAAGCCTTGGCCAGAGCAGTTACCAGACTGGTCTTCCCCACCCCTGGGGACCCTTCAAGGAGGATAGCTCGGGGTAGCTGCAGTGCCCTTAGAATACGCTGGGCATTGAGGGCAGTGGTCGGGGCATCTAGGGCGTAGCCTGCTGGTGAACTTGGTGATGGTCCTTCGAACAGATGGATTACACGATAAAGCCAATTTTTAATTATCAAAGAAACAGTAGAACATAAACAATACCATAATTACAATAAATGTCTGTATGCTAAATGTACATACACCTCTCAGTTACAGCTTACATTTCATATAAATGAAAACACAGAACATGACAGCTCAGAGAAATACATTTTTGTAATTTTATCACCAAGGAAGAAAAAAAACACTTGACTACCTCTGAAGCTTTAGTAATACCTTGTACTCATTTTCATTCAGCCTGGTGTGCAATCTGATAAGTTTAATTTCATTACATAACTAAAGTTTGGCAGGAATCTATCTATCAGTTCTTGAGATAACGCGATCACAAGCTATTTTCGCATACATAATGAACCATGTGACCTTTGACCTTAGACCTCGTGACACCAAAATCTAATCAGTTCATTAGCTCTGCCAGATACATACATGACCCAAGTTTGGCAGGAATCCATTCATCGGTTCTTGAGATAACGCGATCACAAGAACGGGACGTACGGACAGACGTACCTACAGACGTACGTACGGACGGATGGACGGACGGACAACCCGAAAACATAATGCCTCCGGCTACTTCGTAACGGAGGCATAAAAAGTGTTGTCTATTGAGAGCTAGACTGGTGTCAATTCTGTACTAAATTTCTACAAACAATAATCAAATTCTGTCAATAAGAATTTTTTTACACATACAATGTATGTAAACATATGCAGCAACAAGCACTCAATTCATAATGGTTAGTTAGATTAACATGGTAGGGAGACAGCTATGATGAAAGAACGTTCATAAAGCGCATACTGTGTACGACATTGATGTCTCAGAGTTTTTTACATTGCTTCAGAATTCTCCTAGACAGAACATTTTCAAAACTCTAAACAAGTGTTATACATGTATAATGACATTTGACAGCCATATCTACATTCCACTTACCTCTTTCAATGTAGAAAGGCTCGATCCCAAACTTAGTTCCGTCACAGACAATGCCTCCTTGACCTCCTTTAACCTCACTGAGGTCACTCGTGTCAGAAGTCACCAGCAGGGTAGAGAGGTCAATCTCCTGGTCAGTGAGTTGCTTGATTTGATCGGAGAGCCACTGTATGCAGGTCCGTCTTGCTCGGGTAGGGGACACTAGGGCGCTGCTTGTTGTACCTAATAGAAAACAACATTTCGAGGAGTCAGTGACACAAAGACATTTTGGCCATTTTGAGAAAAAGTGGTTTACCTGTATGTGTCACTGAGCACTTGGGCCTTAAGGAGTTAATTTATGTTTCACTAGCCATTGACCTCGATGGGGTGTTGGGTGGAGTTAAGTCTTTGTATTTCCTGGAAAGCCCTCATTTATCTGAACATTTTTTATATCAAATACTCATTTTGGCACAATATGGAGTTGCGTCTGTGTCACTGAACCCTCGATTTGAAATGACTTGTTACAAGATTGTCCCAAGAAGGCAACTTACATCTTAGAACATGTTTTATGGAATCTTAGGTGCTCTCAAACATGTGTGTGTGAGATCCTT